>CM074546.1:6784495-7202033 GCA_037305995.1 Sclerodermus sp. 'alternatusi' | reverse complement strand
AGGAAAGAATCTGTCAAAATTATCATGAGTTTAAACATTAATTTTTCTATTAAATACACTTGTAGCAGTCCATACTGACCAGAGCACTATTCTGTGAATATTTAACTATCGATTAAAAATGGTCTCATAAGTTTTTATTGTGTTTTGAGGGCGTAAAACGAAAAATTGTAATGCCTTGCATAAACGACACATACTGTACATAAAAGTGTCTATGCGTGAAGTGTATGCAGCGCCTTAATGTTGATTGGTTAAGTATCGTACTATATAAACGTGTTGCTGGTAGTAGGAGGGCGTTGACATTTAATCAAAAGAGTGACAGTAAATATATTTCCTATTCAAGTATTACTACGATTTTTTATAAATAATTACTATTCGTAAGTCAATAAATTATCATGTCTCTTAATACAACCAAAAATAAAAGTTCCCTTGTGGCTGCTTGGCAAAAAGTAGTGGATGATAAATCACCAACTAACTGGTGAGTGTAAAATTGATAAAAATCAATTTTTTAAGATAATTTCTTGATAAAGTTTAATGATCACTTAAATAATGAAAATATTAATCTCTTCACTCCATTTCTCTCTATCTCTTTTTCTCTTTTTATCTCTTTTCTATTTTGATTTATGAAATTATTAGATTGAATTTTTCTAAGCATAAAAGTATTAAGTTTTCTTACCGGCGTTTTTTTAACCTTTTTTTCTATACATACGATAAAAATAGAGAACACTGAGATTAATAATATTATACTTGTAACATTTTAATATTGATTTTTTAAAGAATTATACTATATATTAGGGCTCTCTTTGGATATGAAGATCAGACTAATGTTTTAAAAGTTGTTGGAACAGGATGTGGTGGTTTGGAAGAATTGATTGATCGTTTGAATAGTTGTTTTATATTATATGCATTTTGTCGAGTGATAGATACAAAGACAAGCTTACAAAAATACTTACTTATTAATTGGGTAAGATATTTTTCCTTATATAATAACTATATATGATAATGTATTAAGAGTTTTTTTAAAATTGTACTTAAGCAAGGAGAAGGAGCTCCTATAGTAAGAAAAGGTACATGTGCTAATCATATTAGAGATGTAGAAAAGTTATTGAAAGGAGCGCACATAACTATAACTGCTCGATCCGAAGATGATGTAGAGGTAGATCTAATAATGGAGAAGCTGGCACGTGCCACTGCATCAGCCTTTAAATTTAATGAACCACGTATAGAGAATGATGGTCAAACGGATCCTGTTGGTACAACATATCGCAGGTATACTTTTAAACAATATAATGTATTCCTTTTCTTTTATTTGAAATCATATAATTCTTGCTTTATAGAGTTATTCCAGAACAAGAAATTAATACTATGGAACGAGATCAGTTTTGGAAGAAAGATGAGATGGAAGAAAAGGTCAGAATAATTAAAGAAAAATATAAATTGGAAGAAGAAAGAAGAAAATTAGAAGCAGAAATTAGAATAAGAGAAGAAAAGGAAGAGAAATTAAGAGAGCAACAAGTATGATCTTTAACTTTATATGCAATTTATATTCATTAGATACAATTTATACTTAAATTATGTCTCATTATATATTAATTCTAGGCTACTGCAAAAGAAAATACTATTGCAAGGCATAAAGAAGCAGAAAAGCGTGCGGAAGAGGCTGAAAATTTACGTAATCAAACTGCAATGAATCAACATTTCAGTAATGATATTGAGGATGATCACAAATCTCGGAGCGAAGAACTACGGAGACAAAGAAGTAAGGAAGCTCAACAATTGATTTCCCAACGAACTATAAATGCTAGAGCTATTTTTGAACAAAATACTGCCGCTGGTCAAATGAAATTCTTAAATCAACAGCATTCTCAAAAAAGTAGTCATGTAGAAGCCGCTCGAAAACTTATCGAAGAAACGAGAAAAACTGACCCACCGATTATTAAGTCTGAAGAAAAAGTTATTACTGAAGAACAGAAACCTGTAATCGAGAAATCAACTAATAATACTAATAATACTAATAATACTACTAATGTGCAATGTGTAACGCCTTCACCGCATGTTGCGCATGTTACACAAGTTGCGCAAAACGCACAAGATGAAGTAAAAGCGGCGGATATACCGGAGGAGATCGGACAAGTTGCAACAGTAACGCAAGAAGAAACTACAGAAAGTGAACTTTGCAATCAGTTGGATGGTACATATTTATATTTTGATCCGAATAATGAAGGAATGAAAGCAAGAGCTTTGTACGATTATCAAGCTGCTGATGATACAGAAATTACGTTTGATCCCGGAGACATAATAACTCATATAGATATGATCGATGAAGGATGGTGGCAGGGTTTAGGACCTGATGGAACTTACGGTCTTTTTCCCGCTAATTATGTCGAAGTAATCGAATCATAATACGCAAACACACATGCAATTTGAAGCCCCTCGTCAACTTTCTTTGCTAATCTTCCCATAATGTTTATTACAAAAGAAAAAAAAATTAGTAATTTAAAAAATGAATAAATTTTAATTAAAATTCTGTATGATAACATGCAAGGATAATCTAATATAAATGACAGGCCAAAGATAGTTGCCTGAATATGTTTTCAAAGTGTACTTATTTAAAAATGCATAATTTAAAAGATTAAACATTTATCAGATGATGTTTTATTTGATAAGAAAATTGTTATTGATGAAAATCAAATGAATATGTGTAATAAATTGGTTTTATTCATAATATAAGATCTGTGTTAATACATCGTTTCAGTTTTTTACATGGTATTGAATGTGTTATCGCAGCAATGTCTGTATTATACAAATAAATTGGAATCATCTTCGGAAACTTTGACTCTGTCCTGTTGAATTATTGTTACTGTTATTACTGTTTGTACTGCCATTTCCTCCACTTCCTCCTCCACTGGCTGTACTACCACTATTACCAATACTGCCACTGCTACCACTATTACCACCAGCATGACTTAGAAATGCTAAGTGTCCTTTAGGACATTTATTAGCATAATGTCCTTTTGTTCCACACTTGTAACAAGTAACTTCTTCGAGAGGTTTCTGAGGACCACGTGGGGGTGGTCCATTATGCATGTTCATGTGATGATGAGAAGAATGAGAATTTCCTTCTATCTCTTGCCTCACTTGTGCCTCTCTAACATCTGGAGGCATCTTATTACAGTAGATAGCTTTATGACCGCTTTCACCACAAAAGTGACAAGTGATCATAACTTTCTTCCCTTCTTTGGGTTGCATATCTTGTACTGCTGGAAGCTCGAAGCGTGGACTGTAAGAGTAACAATATAGTTAGTACATCTTAAAAATGCCTTTTTAAAAAAATTTTTTTTACTTAGATATGCTTAATGAAAAATACTTACTGCATGAATTTACAGTTTTCTTCTGGACAGAAACCTGCTAAGTATGCCATACACAAGACTCTTCTTACATGCCTATGTCTACACGATGGTCCATGTCTACAAAATCCACGATCATACCAAGGACAATCTCTGACTTTCGTTTCTGGATCAATGTGTAAAAATGGACACTCCTTATTATGACAAGCATCTAAAATTAATATTACAAATATAACATTAGTATTTAGTTAATTTTACTTATGTACTATAATTAATTTAAAGCAATGTACTTTAAATATATTTTAGAAAGGATACTTACTAAATCTGGAGTAAAAATAACACTCAGGCATCTTTGTCATATCATATTCGTGTAAAAATTCACATTGATCTCCTTTTTTACAAAGTCCTCTTAACCAATGCTTGCAAACTATTGTTCTGTCTCCACGAACATGTCTAAATGGACAAGATGCTCCTTTTACGCAGGTTCCTCTTGGATAGAATTGACAAACTGCTGCTATAGATTCTAAAAAGGGAAAAACCAATATTGTAGTGATTTCTTCAAGAATATTTAATTAACTTTATAATTTGATGATATATAAATATGCGCGCAATAACAAAGAATCGAGGAAATAATACTTACTGTCCATTCCAGTAAAAGGAAGTGGAAGAGCCCCATATTGCTCATCTAATGCAATTTCAATATCAAATCGCAATAATTCAACATTAGAAACAATGCACTCCATCTTTTATTAATATATATTTAACACAGTGTAAATGTACGAATTAAAAAAATAAGGTTACTCCAGAAAAAACCTTTCAACTTAACCTTAAAGCTTGATACTGTGTTAACACCAAATATTAATACTTCGGTTAAACAAATAGTATCGTTATTTCACTTAACAAGTCACTTTTTTAGCTTCGGTTCACCAGGCGTCCTTACACTTTGTAGTTCAACTTCGAACTGGCAGTGGAAGCATACAATGCCAGTATATATACTCCTATTCACATAGAAGGAAGAAAGTGTAGCATTAACCAATAGCTTGCGAGGATTGGACCATCAAGGTGGTGGGATGCGCAGTACGGACGAAAATTCATCATCCACGTGCGTTTTGTAGGCGTGAAATTACAATGCGTGAGAGTGGGGGACTGTATGGTTCCACCAATGAAAAGTGGACACCAATTTGACCTCGTCTCAACTCCCTCAATGGCTTCACCCCCGCCCCTATAGTAAGCTAGGCTCGGCTATGTATTTCTTATGTGTATGAACATAAGCGCAAATAATAATTGTGAATCAGCCAAAGAAACTAGTTACTTTTTTTTTTCTCTACTTTATTAGTTACTATAAACCAACTTCATTATGCTTCAAGTTATATTCGTACTGTCCAGATGTCTCTCTACAACGAAATTTTTTATGAATAGTGACGAAGCTATTGAAGTATTAGACAGTATAACTCGCATATCATCTTAACCTCGTCAATTCAATCATTGGTAATCGGAGGCATATAATCTTTCTTCGTATGATAAATCAGTTCCTTGTGAATATTTTATAAAAATAGTAGAAAAATGCCTGAAAGTACTAAAGTTGAGGCTAAACCGGTTAAGGACATTAAGACCGAAAAGGAGGAAGAGAAAAATGAATTGGTGAGCACAATCATTTCATTTGAAAAACATTGATGAATTACTATAAAAAAGTACTTGATAAGAATGTAAAATTTAATAAATTCATTTTATATTTTAGTCTGAAGAAGATAAACTCCTACAAGAAGAATTGAATCATCTAGTTGAACGTTTACAAGATGTTAATATTAACTTACATTATCCAGCTTTGGAATCATTACGTTCCCATATTCGTGCATCTACAACATCTATGACTAGTGTCCCTAAACCTCTTAAATTTATGAGACCTCATTATGATACAATGAAAAATATTTATGAGAAGATAATAGATGAAAAAGCTAAAGAACTATGTTCTGATATTATATCGGTATTAGCTATGACAATGGGTGATGGCAGGGAATGTTTAAAGTACAAGTTAATGGGATCTATTTCAGCAATAGGAGAGTGGGGTCATGAATATGTTAGGCATTTGTCTGGAGAACTTGCACAAGAATGGGATGAGCTTTCAGGAGAAGAAAGTAATGTTACACGTAACAAATTAATTCAATTGGTTCATGAAATTGTTCCATATAACATGGATCATAATGCAGAAACAGAAGCTTGTGATTTATTAATGGAAATTGAGCGACTTGACTTATTAAGAAAATATGTAGATGAAAGTGCTTATCAAAGAGTTTGTCTTTATCTTACAAGCTGTGTTCCGTATGTAGCAGATCCAGAAACTAGTACTCTTTTACGTACTGCCACACAATTATATCGAGATTTTGGTGAACATCCTCAAGCGTTAAGAATTGCAATGCAACTTAATGATTTTGCACTCATTGAAGATATCTTTACAAAATGTACAGATATGTAAGTCATTAAGTCAAATCGATGTATTAGTTTATAATTATATATATTTCTTTCAATATATGTTTTCTTTCTAGTTATGTACAAAAACAACTTGCCTTCATGTTAGGACGACAACAGATATTTTTAGAATTACATGAATCTACAGCAGAGTATGATGATTTAGTAGAAATAATGTCAAATTCTCATTTAAATAATCATTTCCTTAACTTGGCGAGAGAACTCGATATAATGGAACCGAAAACGCCCGAGGATGTGTACAAATCACATTTAGAAAATTCTAGACCACCGTTCGGAGGAGGACAAGTGGATTCTGCGAGACAAAATCTTGCAGCAAGTTTTGTAAATGGTTTCGTCAACGCTGCATTTGGACACGATAAACTCCTAGTTGACGATGGAAATAAGTGGTTATATAAAAATAAGGAGCACGGAATGTTAAGCGCTACGGCATCTCTTGGTCTCGTCTTATTATGGGATGTCGACGGAGGCTTAACCCCAATTGATAAGTACTTGTATTCCTCTGAAGATTATATAAAATCTGGTGCCCTTCTGGCTTGTGGTATCGTAAATTGTGGAGTTAGAAACGAGTGTGATCCAGCTTTGGCTCTTTTATCTGACTATGTCTTGCATAGTAGTAATACAATGCGCATTGGCGCTATCGTTGGTCTAGGCTTGGCATATGCAGGATCTAGGAGGGAGGGTGTGATCAATTTACTCATTCCTGTATTGAGTGATCCAAAATCAAGTTGGGAAGTAGTAGGAATAGCTGGTCTTGCACTAGGAATGGTTGCTGTTGGTTCGTGCAGTGCTCACGTTACAACTACCATCATGCACACTTTAATGGAGAAGACTGAAAACGATCTAAAAGACACTTATGCGCGGTTCTTACCACTAGGATTAGGGCTGTGTTTTCTGGGAAAACAAGAGGCCGCCGAAGCAATTATAGCAGCGCTAGAAGTGATCCCGGAACCTTTCAGATCAATGTCTACTACTTTGGTAGAAGTATGCGCTTACGCTGGTACTGGTAATGTTTTGAAAATTCAACATTTACTGCACATATGTTCTGAACATTATGAACCAGCCAATGAAAAGGAGGAGAAGGGAGACCGGAAAGATAAAGATAAAAAGGAAGAGAAGAAGGAAGATAAAGAAAAAGACTTGAGTTCTAGACAAGCTGTTGCCGTACTCGGAATTGCACTGATTGCAATGGGAGAGGAAATTGGTGCTGAAATGGCTTACAGAACTTTTGGTCATTTATTGCGTTACTGCGAACCTGTGATTCGACGATCCGTACCCTTGGCACTTGGACTTATATCAGTCTCAAATCCAAAATTAAATATCTTAGATACATTGTCCAAATTTTCTCATGACAGCGATCCGGAAGTAGCTCACAATGCGATATTTGCAATGGGTTTGGTAGGAGCTGGAACAAATAATGCACGATTAGCAGCCATGTTAAGGCAACTAGCGCAATTTCACGCTAAGGATCCCAATAATTTATTTATGGTGCGCATTGCTCAAGGTCTTACTCATTTAGGAAAAGGAACATTGACGTTATCACCGTATCACAGTGATAGACAATTGCTAAGTCCTGTTGCTCTTGCTGGACTTCTTGCTACACTTGTAGGCTTCCTTGATGTTAAAAACAGTACGTTCAATTCTAATTAATATATATTAATATTTTTTTAGAAACTTGTAACAAACGAACACTAATGATTCTTTATGATTTTAGTTATATTAGGCAGGTCTCACTACCTATTATATACGCTAGCAGCAGCTATGCAACCTAGGATGCTTGTAACATTCGACCAAGAACTCAATCCACTCGCTGTCCCGGTACGAGTCGGACTTGCTGTAGATGTCGTGGGGCAAGCTGGAAAACCAAAAACAATTACTGGTTTCCAAACCCATACAACTCCAGTTCTTCTAGCGTATGGCGAAAGAGCAGAATTAGCTACAGAGGAGTATATTCCTTTAACGCCGATCATGGAAGGTTTTGTTATTTTAAGGAAAAATCCTAGCTTTATTCCGTAGAGATGGTATTACCAAAATTTTTCTTTACATAAACATTATTAACATACAATATTTGAATATACATGAAAACTTATAATTCATTAAAATATGTAAATTATGTTACACATTATACTAAATAAGTTTTTTCAACGTGAATCTATTTCAAATATCAATGTACTTCAAATAAAAAGATTTTTAATAAAAATAATTATTGGGTTGTTTTTATTTAAAAGAAAAAACAATTATGCTTTGTGTAATATTTCTTTTTAATATATCTAAATAGTATATATATATATATATATATATCTGTCACAAAATACAAATGTATAAAATTACAATACTACAGCAAATAGTTAAGAGAGAATATGGTCGATGTAAATCTTAATTGTATTTAAAATTGTATTGGCAGTGAGATATTGGCAAGATCGGTACAAAAAAATATTCTTATTTTCTTCGTCACATTAGTAAAAGCTATGAATGAAACAAATTATAAAATACTTCTCTATAATAGTTGTCCAATAAAATCTTACATAATACTTTCTTATTGAATAATATATTCATTGAACATACGCGTATGCTCAAAATTGCTGTCTCATTTAATTTAGTAATACATAAAAATATATAATCTCTAAAAATATATAAGTATATTGTATATATCGTGTATGCTTATATAAAAGCGTATGTGTAAATCTATGAGTACATGTGAGCAAATACCTCTGAATTTTATCTACATAAAACTGCTTTTATTTAATTAAGAATCATTGCATGATTTACTAAAATTAAAATAGCTTTATCCTACAGTGGTGGAAAATAAATAAATGATTAATGATAATATTAATATGTACAGTACATTGCATACAAATTTGCAAAGAAATAATCTATTTTTAAACCATATTTTTAGTGTTTTGGCACTTTTAATGAAATCTTATCGGACTGTATATCTGTATTCTATTACGTATTACTTTCTAATTATTTATAAAAGTAAACAGAATTAAGAATTAGTTTTCCCTTACACAAATTGATACACAGGATGTAACAACGCATGTTCCTTAAATTAAAGAGGTTGTGGAGAAAGTGATTTTAAGAAGATTTCTCCTTCACCACTTTTCGATCCAAAGCTTAAGATCAAGATTCAGTCATATCAGTTATGAACAAGTATAGTATTAACAAAAATTAGTCTCCATATTACGATGAACTGTGACAGATGCTAAAACATGATGCGGCGATTCTAAGTTTGTAGTTGGCGACGGTGAACAAACAGATTGTCTAATTAAATCTGGTTCAGTGCTATTGCCAACAATTAATAGTGGTTCGACAAACGTTTGTTGTTCGGAATCATCGTGGGGGGTCATAGTACTATACCCGTGATCGCTATCACCTCCCGGTGGCCTCCTGTAATTAGTCGATACTCTGTAAGGTGATATTGGTGCTACACCATCTCCAATAAGAGGATGTAAATTATTTTTTGCCTGATCCATTTCCATTTGCTCATGATCTCCCTCCAAGTGAGTCATGCGTAAAGTATCTGGAGATGTATGTAAATGCAAACATTGATGCTCTAGTCCCGAATGTACAGAACGAAGTCTGTAGCAGAAGAAAGTAACACCGACTATCAAAACAAATGCGAGTATTCCTCCCGCAACTGGTCCAACAGATGGCCATTCTTGCGTCACTGTCTCATCCGTTGAATGGGAATCTAAAGAAGAACATGCGATTGGAAATATATCACTTTTATGTAAATAGAATATGCACTTACTATATGTTCCATCGTTAAAAGGAACCGGCACTCCAAAAATTCCTTTAAAACACGACGATATATCCGAGCAGAATGGTGCAGTCAATGGCGTTTCGACGTCACCATCTATATGACACCATTGACATCCTATAATTCCTAAACACTCGGCTTCTGTTTCATATGCCTTGCAATTGAAGGAAGGACAAGATCTCAAGCTCGCTGGTTGCATCCATGGAGTTTGTATGCTTGCACCTTGCTCAAAAGTTGCAGGACAAGGTTGCAAATTACTCAATTCTTGCTGAGAACAATTTGTTGAATACAAAGAGCATTCGCAGGGACATTCGCACTCAGTTTGTTCCATTCTTTGACAATTTAAGCACAAACGATCCATCTGTTAGGCATAAGTAAATGATTACTCGTCAGTTTCATTTTAGAGTATAGAAATGTGTAGAAAAAATTAATTTCTACTTACTGTGCTGCATGGACAAAACGCTCTGATTAAATTGCAAGTAACGTTAACAACGCCAAGAAATACATTGGTCCCGGGTACAGCAGCTACTTGATATTTAATGCAATGTTCTCCATGTACTATATTAGTTAGAACCTCTTCCAGGGATGTGTTAAATTGATAGTATCTCTGAACAGTATCATCTAAATAGCTAGCGCATAATTTTTTCTTCACAAAAAGCTCATGGTTTAGTATGTCATTGGCAACTAATAATTCTTTGTGCGTTAAGTGTTGTTGCTCGACTTTTCCATTGGCCTCTAATAAAGTAGGATGTGAAACCAAATAGCCTTTATCATCCATCAAGAAACATTTAACAGTTGAGTCATTGCAAAATGGATATGTTTCTAAGAGAAGTCGTGAAATATAGCCCATTGTAATATCCATAGCTATCACAGTTGTAACAGGATCTTTATTAGAGTGTAAAGCTGCCGATCTTCCCTCATAAACTGTGTGGCTTAATGTCACAATGTAACCTGAACCACCTGTATCCAAATATGGAGGGGTTAGCACAATTTTTCCAGGGTGCTTTAGAGCCGTGTTATACCAAGCTTTTCGTTTAGGATCTAAACTAGAATCTAACACCATTCCTGGAAAAATTTCAAGGACCCCGCTAACTGTAGAAACGGCATATCTGCAACGAAATATTTAATACATAGCCATGCAAGACTCTCAAATTATACAAATACTCGAGTTGAAATTAAATTATTACCTTCGTAATATGAACTTGTTAAGAACACTCGCAGAATGTCTCTTTTTAAAATAACTCAAAATTTGTGCTAATGTTGCTACATCAGATCTAACGGACTGATGCAAACCAGGATTAGAGAGAAGTCCTGATAAATCCTTTATGTATGCCATATAACTCTGAACAGTAAGGGCAGAGCCAGTTTCTAAAAGTTTTAACTGTTCCATTGGAGATTGAAAACACCACGGTGAAAGATATACTACTCCTGTTGCTAAAAAATTCATATTAGTTTTATTATTTATAGTATTCAAAATCTGTACAAGTATGAAAATGAGGAAAATAATTAAAATTCCTACATAAAGTTATAATTTTATTATGTTGAGAACACAACATATCTTTACTGAGGACAGTTTGTGACATTAGATCAAGTCGATGATGCAGGATATCTTTAGGCAAATTAGGTAAATTCTTAACAACAGGTAGCAATACTTCATTTCCTGCAGATATTACACATACAATTAAATCCTTATAATTCAAATGTTTCCATCTAATTTGTTTCTGAAAAATATATGAAATTAAAGATATGAAAGCTTATCAACCATCAAGCTAATTATTAGTTTGAATAAACACAATACTTTTTTATTCAATTTTGTTGTTACTTCAAGAGAACCTTCTGATTGATCGATAATAAGGGCAACAGTTTCCTGATCTATATTTTCAATATTATGCAAATACACTTTTAAAGGCTGCTCCATTATATTTTCCATACGTGCAAAATATTTGTGCATCCATACAATTCCTTTTGTATCGAATAAAATAGCATAAACATCTGGACCAGCATTAAAGTATGTTATGTCATCGATAAAATCTTGAAATTTAAGGTCCAAAGAAAGTATTGCTGTATTTGTAATTTGTCCAATAGACAAAATCATTCCTTTATTATAAGGCTCAAAATAAGGATCGGACAAATAATAGTCTTTATTTGTTTGAGAACACTTTAAACCAGAAAATAATCTGACAATTTCATATCCAAGAGTATTATATGTTGGAAGAATTATTATACTATCATCTTTTGAAGCATTTCTGTTATTAATATATGGCTCTTGATCTGCAATAGAGATGAAATGAAATTATATCTCAACTTTAAACAAATTAAACTCAATGATTAAAAATAGAGGGCAAGTCTCACCAGATAAAATTAGAACTGTACGGAAATGAGCTAACAGTTTATCAGAAGACACCTCATCTACCATGTGTTTCATATTTATTGTGGTTTCTAGCTTATTAGTAAAGTGTATGAAAACTACTTCACCTGTGACATCTTTCAATAATGTCTTAAAATTTATTTTTAATGTTTGATTAGAATCTAAAAGATGAGTATACAAAATTTATTACTCTGAAGAAAGCTAAATAGTTATTAAATGATTTCAATTACCAATTCTTATTAAACTATCAATTTGTCGTGCTAATTGATATTTATTGATATCCGTTGCTTTTAATAATCCATTCTTGCAATGTATGGTTCCATATCCTGCTAATCCAATAACTGTTACAAAATCAGTTTCAGAAAGCATATCAATTATTGTTTTTGCTGTTATTTGAGCAAGTGTAAGGTCTCCTTCAGAAACATTTATATTGTGTTCTATTAGTAAGACAACATTTTTTGAAAGACTACACTGAGATAACATTAAAGAACCAATATTATGTGCTAAACTAGATAGACCACATATTGTTCTTGGTTGATTTACAGGCAATACATGTAAATTCTTCCATTCTTGGTTCTTAAAATTTGAAGACAATTCTAAAAAAATATTATGTATTTTATCTTATATATAAATTATCAGAAATAGACAATAGAGAAAATAGTTGATGATACTAACCATTCATAATTTGGGAACAAATATCTAATTCAGTACTTTGTACGTTATCCAGTTTTAGTGATTGACTCCCATAGATAGGACTATTTTGTTTCTTTAATAAAACTGATTGAATTACATTATTGTATTGATGTAACAGATTTACATTAGACTTTATTTTAGTATTTAATTTGTCAACTAATACATTTAATCCTGTATCTAGAGTAGTAGATACATTTGTAAATTCTAATTTGTCAAGAACTTCTTGAAAAAATGTTATACCAAGTTCTTCATTACTGATAGCTCGTAAGGTTTTTGATAAGTGTAAAACAATATCACGTAAACACATTCCATTTAAGGGCTCTGCATTTACTTGCTTGCGTGAAGGTTTACCAAACATACACTTTGTAGAAAAATCTGTATTATTGTTCCCACACGCATATAAATTTATTAGAACTGGCATTGCCAGACTAATGTAAAGAATCAACTTGACAATCATGTTGCCTTAATTATTTACGATTTTATAATCGTATATTTTATTGTTTACAAAACAATATTTTCTCATTGTAGTAAAATAATAAATCACATAAAAATGCGATTATTAGTTATACTAAACTAAGTGTAACATAAATTTACATCTTGACTTTAAAATTCTTAACTTAAAGCTGCACTTTACTTGCTTTAAAGTTTCTAAAAAAAACTGTTTAAAGTTTATATTATTATTTATTATAGTGTTTACAATCACTAAAATACATTGCACGAGAGAGAAAAATAAAAACAAAAAAAAAACGAGAATATAATATTCTCCCGCACAACCTTTTTCAAGTTCGTCAAACCTTAATTCCCTAGAATTCAAATAAATAGCTAACTTCAGTAACATTTTAAATCTCCTATTTTTTTACAAAGATACGAGTATGTATATAAAATAGTTTCGGTATAAAAGTCGCAATGATTACGTTCTCTTCATGAATTTACTAATAAAAACAAAACATTTAAAATAAGTATTATGACACTTACATCAACTTCCATTTATTATTGGAAGTGTCAACGATATGGCAAAACCATTATGGATTTTACTCGTATTTCTTATATTTCTTATTACATTTTCATTCGGCTCAACAGGTGACAGGTCACAATTTTATAATCAATGTTTATATACGTGTAGTCGCCAAAATTGCATAAACGGTATATAGCCTTATCGTCTTACATAAAGTTTATAACTAATAACTTTTTTAATAACTAATAGCTATTAATGTCTTATTACAGAATGGAGATTCAGAACAAATCCATCAATAGAATTGTTGTTGTTTCAGTGGTCTTGTAAAGACGATTGTAGCTACAATTGTATGTGGAAAACTGTTGATTATTTTACTAGTCATGGTCTTCATACTCCTCAGTTTCATGGAAAAGTATAAAAGGATGAATAAGTACTATATTCAATATAGTCAGGATTGAAATTTACTTTATTAAATATATTTTAGTGGCCGTTTATAAGATTATTTGGAATTCAAGAGCCAGCATCTGCTATATTTTCCATACTTAATTTTTATAGTCATTGGATAATGTTTAAAAAATTTAGAAAAGAGGTTCAGTCATCTTATCCTATGTTTTATACATGGGCATACTTCTCTGTTGTATGTATCAGTGTGTAAATCAATAATGAAATTTGATTCGATAGGAAGAAGTAATTGATACTATAGAGAAAATGTAATAAAGCAAAGTTACTAACAACATGGATACTAAATATAAAAATACTTTTATAGATTTGCTTAAATGGGTGGATATGGTCTGCCATTTTTCACACACGTGATAAATCCTTTACAGAGATAATGGATTACACTTGTGCATTTATAATGGTTCTAAGTCTATTGTATTGCATGCTTATAAGGTAAGCTATAGAAACACGAACTTCAATCATCATACTTGTAATGTAGCACATATAATACATTTTCATTTCAGACTAACATACAAGAGTAATAAATCATTTGCTTTAATAACATGTGGATATATGAGTATTTTATATACACATTTATCACATTTATGGTCTGGACAGATAAACTATGGCTATAATATGAAATTCAACATATTAATAGGTAAATTTGAAGAGAGTTAATTTCTTGATCATTAAAGCTATGAATATTTTAGTTTTTTATAGTATTTTAATGGCTTTAATTATACTAAAATTTACAGGTTTTTTAACATTTATTATAACAATTTTATGGTGGTATCATAATCGCAAGAAATTACGACATGCTTATTTAATTGGTTGGTTCAATATTTTAACTGTACTTGTAACTTTATTGGAAGTAGCAGATTTTCCACCAATTCTTTGGTTGTTGGATGCTCATTCTCTCTGGCACGCGTCTACAGTTCCTCTTACTATATTTTTATATAGGTAAGGAGAATATAATTAAACATAAATTAAACTGTAATATATCATGAATGTAAGTTTATTTTTACAGGTTTATGATTTCAGATTGTTTTTATTTAAAAGGACTGTATAAGAAAAATTATGTTTAATGTATAAGGAACATTATTTTTATATAAATAGTTTTTTAAGCGAAAATTGAATTTCCTGTTTCCAATCTTCTCGCAATTGACCGGTATTCGCCAACAGATGCGTTCAAAAGTGAATCGTTTAAAGTGCATTCAGAGTTGCAATTTCTATGATCCTTTAATTCTTGATCTATCGGTATGATGCCGGCAAATTTATGTAATGGTAATTCAAAAAGTCGACACCGTATTTGTCCAACGCTGTCATTGGTCGGAAAGCCTGGCCTGCTATTCGCACAGTCCATTCGAGATCTTATTTCTTTACGCATGCGTACAATTTCTGGGAGATGAAACGTGCCGCCATCTCACTCTTCTAACGATCTCTTCTCCAATAAGAGGGTGGTAGTGAACAAGCTATTGTTGCGGGCAGTTGCGAGCAGGTGCAAACGCAAAACGTGAAAGTGAATCGATCTTATTCGTCGCAGGACATGCAAAGTTACTCGTAGACGTCGTCGCCGTCGCCGTCGCCGTCGTCGTCGTCGTCGTTGTCGTCGCCGCCGTCGTTGTCGTCGCCGTCGCGTTGAGAAAAGTGAGTGTCGCTCATAAGGGAGTTTGCAAACTGCGTTGTTGAATGCCGTGAAAGATTTCGAGTAACTCGGAACCAGGTGGGTCAATTGGTTTCGAAGTTGTGCCGTTTAGAACGCGTGCGAGTCAATTTCTTCGACTCGGGAACAATCTCGGAACCAGTTGGTTTAACGCGAGTTGAGTTGAGTTGAGTTGAGCATGACGATGATGAGGAGGAGGATGATGATGATGATGCCAGATTGTCTCGGGCAAGCGCGTATGGATTTTCTCGGAGTTCTGTGAAGCCTTTGTCTTGTCAATCAAATTAAATCAAGTAAAAAAAGAAAAATTAAAAATTAAAAAAAAAGAGGACTCAGTGCGAGGTGTGTACCAGCGAACAAGCGATCTCAACTTTTGTTCGCCCATTAACGGAAATATCGGGAACGTTGCAATTTCCGGTGAATTCCTCTGGGGATTTTGCGCGCGAATACGTGTCACTACTACTGCTACTACTACTACTACTACTATTACTACTACTACTACTACTACTACTACTATGTATTACCACTACTACTACTACTACTACTACTACTACTACTAATCCTCGGAATCCCGGACTCTTGTTCTGGGAAACATTCGAGAAATCTCCAGGTATTCCAGGTGTCGAGGGGTTACCCCACCCAGGCAGCCCAAGATGGCGGCGCGAATACGCGAGCAATGCTCAGGATTCCGCGCGGTTGAGCATTCCCGTGACCTTGACCGCCAAGACCGGTTCGCGTCCGAGAGCGGCTCGAGGAGGAATCGTCGTCGTTCGTCGGACGATGCGAATTTTCTTCGTAAAATCGTTGTCGTTCTTACAGCCGTTCTTTCTATCGTTTTCGTCGCCGTCGTCGTCGTCGTCTTCATCACCATCATTACTATCGTTATCGACGTCGTCGCGGTTGTCGTCGCGGTCGTCGTTGCGGCCATCGTCGCCGCTGCTGCCGCCGCCGCTGTCGTCGCGGTCGTCGTTGTCGTCGTCGTCGGTGGAAAATCTGACTCGTTTCCAGTTCTCGGGAACTGCGCGCGATTTGTTCCAGCAGCAACACAGCATCGTCTACCGCTGGTGGAACAAGAAACGACCTTGGCCGTTTTGCGAATTCGGCAGACGGTCGGGCTACAGCCGATGCCAACGGTGAAGGTCGGTCGCGGTCCAAGGTATTACAGCCGGTAATACCCGCGAATTCCAAAGTCTTCGCCCAGCGAAGATCGCGCGGTTCACGTCGCTATATGCTGACACTTACTGCAATTCTGGATGCGCAGAGAATTTCGAGGGTAAGGCATCGCTGCGAGTGATGTCCAGAGCCACATGGATCTCGCGGATTCAGAGTTCAAAGAAATCAATCAAATCAATCAATCAATCAAACAGATACACGCATAGACCAACCACCCTAGACCAACCAAATCTAACTTTCTTCCCATAAAATTAGAGACCATTCCTCGAGATTAGTTTTCATTGCCAAGCGACTGTAAAAGGGCGAGTGAACGCTACTGGCTCTTCCAGAGGTCGTATGGCGATTAGACCTGATTTTTCCTATGGTTATTCTATATCTTGAGAACTAATATGTTGACTGCTCTCACAGGAGTTGGGATTAGCCGATAATCGCCCGCAGATTATAACGATTTCGTGGTTGAGGCTCTTCAGGTATCTACCAACCTTCCTCTCTACTTATGTAATGCTGCAAGAAAAACCTAATCAGAAACGAGAACAGGCTTATGTAAATTCACATCTATATGTTCTTTCATAGCGATGTCTCGTGACTATGAAGGACGAAGAAGGGGTGGCAGCGGCAGTACTAGTAACTCCAGTAAATTGCGGATGGATACCAGTGTATCCCAGCCACGTCCTCATGGAGAAAGCTCGGGGAAGCGTAGAGAGCTAGATAGTGTTATGAGAAAAGCGCGAGAATCTCAGTCAAGTTATTGGAACAAAAAGTTGTTGGAGGTTGAGGAAAGGGATCCGAATCGATGGCGCCATAGTGGCTACAAGGAACTTTACGTTGGAGGTACCACGAGCGGTGAAGCTAGCAGAGCGCATCCGAGAAGCCCTCGCAGTCCAAGACCCCGCAGTCCGCACAGTCCAAGACCCAGAAGTCCACGAGCCAGAAGCCCAAAATCACCTAGAGAGCGTACACACGCTAGAGGAAGACCGGCTCGTAGTCCTAGTTCCGGTAGCACCTGTTCGGACCGATCGTGCTCGGTTTGTTCACCGCGAGAGCGTCGTCGGATTGCTCCACCCTCAAGATCACGTTCAAGATCACTCTCGCCTATTCGAACTCGGCCTCATCCGAAAGAGGTAGTTCCGTCGAGTTCACGAATCGCACCTCCTCGTTCTAGACCCAGGTCTCCACCCTTGCCGCGTCCACGAACTCCACCGCCGGCACCTCAACCACCTCCTAGACATCAGAAGGATTACAAGTCTATCAAGGAGAAAGAAGCTAAGGTTCGACGCAAAGAAAGGCATCATTCAAGAATACCCGAGGATCCAAGAGTTCCAGAACCTATACCTTTGGTACAAATTGTATTCGTACACGAAATTTCTTTTCCATGTTTCGATATTTCGAGAGGTAGCGAAGATTTTTCCTTTCTCTCTTCAAATTTTATTTAAGTTAATTTGCTTTCAGATTTAATCGTTACATAATTTAGGACTTCTACTGTCGTACTACCGCTACTACTGCTACTACTACTACTACTTCTACTACCACTACTATTATTATCACTACTATTGTTACTATTGCTATAATTGTCATCTCTCCTTTCACTCATTTAGATGCGTAAACCAGTGAAAATTGAAAAAACTCATTCTTCTCATGGAACATCCTCGATGATGAGAGCACCTCCAGAATCTTCACCGAGTGACGATAGCGATAGTTCTTCTAACACGTCCCATGTAGGACCACCCAGAATGACATTGTCAGAGAGGTATGTATGATGTCTTGCAGATATTCGTCTCTAGTCATTTAGTAGGTACGCTACTATGTACATGCAAAAATCAACGAATATTGCTTATTGCGGTTAATGTAGATTCGGTAAAATGGCACAATGGAGCATCGATCGCAGAGATATGGAAAATATGAGAATTACAAAAGATGGCGAAAATGCGATGAAAGTCGTTATCGAAGGAGAAGAAAGAATCGCGCGCCTAGGGTACGATTCACCTCCTCCTGGACATTACCCAGAGTCTTTATTAGCTCAAGGGCCTAGAGGATTGGAATGTTGGGATGATGTACGCGTGCGTTATGATTATTATAAAGCACGAGGCTATTTACGTGATTTAACTTTGGACGATTACATAAAATGGGAAGAATGGTGGTACAAATATCAAGAATGGCTTGAAGCTGAGCGGTTTTATGAGCAGTGGGCTTCCACAAATCGACCTTCAGGAGGAAGTCGCAAAAGGCGTGGTCGACGAAACAACTCCATTCATTAAAATTACCTGTAATTACGGCTTAGTTGATCCTATTTGATAAGATCGGGAAACAAAGTTTTCGTATAAGAAATGATGATCTGCTTGGTTAGCATAAAAATTGCACACTGTGTATGAACTGTAGGTAGAAGTATACTTTAGAGAATATACAGATCAAGATAGAAGTATGATTGTGCTGTGAAAGTCTTGTTTTGATAAAATAATAAATTCTTAACTCAGAAGAACTATTTTCGGTTTATTTGCATTTACCAAGATCCCTTAATGGAGGACCTCTAATAACACGTTTTTATTCTCTTGTACAGAATTATGAGGTTTAGCAGAAGCAGAGCAGCAGGATCGGGAGGAGAGTAAATGATTTGATAAAAGTGCTTAATGTAAACTAAATCATTTTATTTCTGTGTCATTGAAAAGTTTATCAGAATATACGTATGTGTGTGCATATGTGTATATAGATACAATTCAAAAAAGTTATCACTATATTTATCGCTCTATATACTTCTTATACATGTGATTACACATCCGTATATATGTATACACATATTACATATATAATCGCCGATGAATGCAACTTGTTAGCAGTTACATTCAAGAATTTATCATGGCTTCTCAAAAGATTATTCGTAAAATAATACATTCTTCCTTAGGATTGAAGCCAGTAGGACCCTATAAGTAAGTTTATAAATTGTAAATAGTGTCATGAATAAGTCTGTTGAAAGTAATTGAAGTGTGGCTTACCTTTATTTAGTCAAGCAGTTCAAGTAAATCGTACTGTATATTTATCGGGTGTCGTTGGTCTAGATCCGACAACAAATAAACTTGTTGAAGGTGGCATTGCAAAAGAAGCTAGACAAACTCTTATAAATATGAAACATGTTTTAGAAGCAGCAGATTCCAATTTCAATAATGGTTTGTACCTACTTGAATTAGGAAACTAGGATGATAGCAGCGTGTAATGAAAACTTGTCTACTCTTTTTTTCTGTTGCTTCTAGTTGTGAAAGTCACAATATTTCTCAACAACATAGAAGATTTCTCAGCTGTGAATGAAGTTTATAAAGAGTGTAGGTGTATTATAATAAAAATGTTACTCTTATTTATAGATTCAAACGTTTTGTATGCATTATCTTGTTTTAGTCTTCAAGGAAAATTATCCTGCTCGTTCTACGTTCCAAGTTGGAAAATTGCCTTTGGTAGGAAACATGTTTAAGCAGTATTAAAGATATTAACAATATTATTACAGTTAACATTGATTCTTTTCGTTATCTTGTGTAGGGTGCAGGAGTCGAGATTGAAGCAATTGCATTAACCGGAGAAATTGAAACTCGCGTTCCCTCAAATTTGTAAACGAGCAGAGTTTTATATCGGAAGTATATAGTACAGAAGAACAAACATGTATTTTTCTACATGAATTAAAAATATAATGTTAATCACAAACAATAAACATGCACTGTTTCTCTATTTAAAATTGTGTTTCTTTATAAACTAATAGGATTTTAGGTACTACTCGTAAAAAGGGTAAAAACTTGATCTTTGAATAGCAATTTGTTTTAAAAGCAAACGATTTGGAGGTTATGGTTTGCATGGGATGTTTGTGCCGGTGGTCGTATGGTTTAAGCGATATTTGAATTACTGAACGCGACTACCGTACCTTCAACAGTTGTTTGCCTTAATCGATGTCAAAATGGTAATAGCAATAGGTTTTGAAGGTAGTGCAAATAAATTAGGAATAGGTATTGTACGCGACGATCAAATACTATCCAATGTACGACATACATATATAACACCGCCTGGTGAAGGTAAATATAACCTATAATATTTATCAAATATCTAATATAAAAGTTAAATATTTCTGCCTGTTGTAGGGTTCTTGCCCAGAGAAACGGCACAGCATCACAGAAAATATATATTGGAAGTCTTGCATAAAGCATTACAAGATGCAAAAATTAGTTTAGCAGATGTTGACGTAATATGTTATACGAAAGGTCCTGGAATGGGAGCACCCTTAACAGTAACTGCTTTGGTCGCTCGTACAGTAGCACAATTGTATAATAAACCTATAATAGCAGTTAATCATTGCATTGGTCATATAGAGATGGGAAGATTAATCACTGGCAGCAAAGATCCTACAATATTGTACGTATCAGGTGGAAATACTCAGATAATTGCTTATTCCAGGCAAAGATATCGGATCTTTGGAGAAACTATTGATATTGCTGTTGGAAACTGTTTAGATCGTTTTGCTAGATTATTAAAATTATCGAATGATCCCAGTCCTGGTTATAACATAGAACAACTTGCCAAAAAGTAAGAAAGCTGAAACTTTGCTGATAATATATTAATAAATTGCACGTATATTTATTAAATTTTTATTAAGAGGAACGAAACTTGCTCCACTACCTTACGTTGTAAAGGGTATGGACGTGTCGTTTTCCGGAATTTTAAGTCATATCGAGGAACACGTGGAAAAATGGCTTGAAACCAAAGAATACACACCCGAGGATTTGTGTTTCTCATTGCAGGAAACCGTGTTCGCCATGTTAATTGAGATAACGGGTAAGATTAATACAGATTTTCAAAGAAACTTTGTAGTTCCGCCGAAGATTATCAGTGAAACAAAAACAAAATTAATTTATTACAGAAAGAGCAATGGCACATGTGGGAACGAACGAAGTATTAATCGTAGGTGGTGTTGGATGTAACGAGCGACTTCAAGAAATGATGGGAATCATGTGCAAGGAGAGAAATGCAATTCTGCATGCGACAGACGAGCGTTATTGCATAGATAATGGTGTGATGATCGCAGTAGCTGGCATCTTGCAATTTAATTTCGACGGACCCACCAAGTGGGAGGAGACTACGTGTATTCAGCGGTACCGCACGGACGATGTACACGTTACTTGGCGAGAATAAATGTCTACTCTGAGAAAAACAACTCCACTTGAGATAATCATAGGAAAACAAGCCTATTTCCTAATGCGAACTCTCCGAATAAAAGAACCTTTTCTCTTTCGCGTTAGGCCGGTTTCAAGAAGATGCGTTCGAAGAATCGGCGACCGGGCAAGGCCTCGAAAATCCGCCGAGCTCTTATTACCGTAGAAATAGGCAGAGATAGCAGCTAATTGCGCTCGAATAATAATTGGATTTAACCGACGGAATTGAAGTAACATTTAGAGTGTCGAAGAGCTCATACATTAATTAGGGAAAGAGCGAGTTGGAATACGAGATTGGAATAATAGAAGAAGGGGCAAGGCAAGACAAGACAAAGCAAAGCAAAGCACAGAAGCAGGTGGAGCAGGGAAAGTAAAGTTCGCGGAGGGTTTCGAGAAGTTCGACAGGCACATTCGTCGCTTGCACGCTCAGGAGGATCGATAGGGAGGAGTTGCCCGCAGCGCCATCGCGGACGTTGGAACAAATGGTAGCGCCGTCGCGACGGAGGCGTCGGGGACTGCTGGTGAGTCGCCGTCAGTCACCGTCGGTCGTCGTACGAAGCCTCGTCGTTGACGGCGAGATGCAGGCTGCGCCGCGGCGCGCGTTCACTCGCGGAACGGCCAACGTGTTGTCTATTGTGGAACTTTAAGGAAGAGGTGAGTGAGGCGAGGCAAGATGAAGCGAAACGAGTCGAGTCGAGGCGAGACGAGGTGAGACGAAGCGGGGCGGGGCGAGGGTGGTGGACGCTCGAGAAAACCACCGGAGGCCGTCGGAGGCTGACTCGTCGCCGGTTGCTATTTTCGTTGGCCAGTTAGATCGGCCGTTCTTAGCCTCCGCGGTCAGGGACAGAGCAACCGACGGCCACTCGTGCTCGACCGCGTGTGTGTCGAGGACGCCATCGCCGTGGATGGCGTCGCGACGCCCTACACTCGCTCCCTGTGCTCCAGATTTCGACACACGATAACCCTGAGCCCGACTGGCTCTCTCGAAGACTCGTCCCGGAGATGTACCTCGGAACGTGGTCCTTCGTCTCCTCCACCTCCTTATCTTTCCCATTACCGTCCACTTCCGACGACGTTGACACTTTCCTCCGACCGCGCAGCTTCCGGACACAGTAAACAACATTTTTGCGCTCGAGTTGCTTCTGCCCCATGTAGAGAGGAGAAAACGCGCGGGGAGCTTTTGCCACCGATGCGCTCAGTCTTCAGATCCCAACGTTTTCTCCCCCGTTTCGCAAAGGCAACAAGTTCAAAGCGTCGATCGGGCCCGTGGCGGTCGCGGGCTCCTTGGAATCCGCGGAGGGTCCAAGCGCGTGGGAGGGCGCGGGCGCGGGCTGTTCGAATGCGATTACACGGAACTGGGAAGCGAGGAAGGAGGAAGCGGTCACGAGATCAAATTTCGGAGGCTCTGCCTGTCCGTTTGCGTGCGTGCGTGCGTGCATGCGTGCGTGCATGCTCAGCCACGCAAAGGCGATTAGAGCGAAATTGCGACTGCCAAGCTCGAGGTTTGGCTACCTGACAGCTCGCGGGCCGCATCCGCTTGTTTAACGCCCGAGGAAAACGAAGAACGGAGCGAATGTATATCACACCACGATACAGGACGAGCTTTATGAAATTTCTATTGGCGACCTAGATTCACCGAGCGCGAATCGCCAGTAAGGTCTGTGTTGGCCAGGTTGCTCCACTTACTCGACATCGCTCTGCTACCTACTACAAGGTAGAGGAAGGAGGGCCACCACACCACCACCACCACCACAACCACCCTGTCTTCTGGCACTCTCTCTCTTTTCTGGATTCTGTCCCCTCCTCCGCCAATTTCTTCCATCCGGAGCAAGAGAACCCTTTCCGAACCTGTGGACTTTTGCGCAAAGTATGCGCACAAGCGCTTAAAATACATTCGTAGGGCGTCCATCGAATGTCCAGCCAACGGACGGAATTCTAGAATCGTTTAATGGACGTCTGTTTTTAGGCAGACGTTCTAGCGCGTTTGTCACTGCTCGAAGATTCTTCGATGCGCCGTTTATGGGCTCCGATGCCAAATGGTAAATGAAATTTGCGCCGAGTAGTAGTAGTAGTAGTAGTAGTAATAGTAGTGGTGGTGGTGGTGGTAGTTCGCAGTGACCGAGTGATACCCGTGTTGGTTTTATTGCTGCTGCTGCTGCTGCTGCTGCTACTACTGCTGCTACTGCTGCTACTTCTAGTGGTGGCGGTGGTGGTGGTGGTGGTGCGGTGCATGCGTGAGCAACGTGCACGAGATGCCTGCTGCTGGTGCATCGTCGTACGACGGTCGACTCTCGTCGAGAATCGGAAGCGTTGCCAAATATATTTGCGACACGCTGGCTAGCTGGGTCACCGTGGGAGAAAAAATCGATTTCCTACACCACCCACCCAGCCCTCTTCCTCCTCCTCCTTCTCATGTACGAACCCTGCCTCGCTAGACAAGGGAAACTTCCCCGGTTTTCTTCCACCTTGTATTAATATGTAGCCCTGTGATGTCCCATGTGTAAGTGTGCGTGCGTGCGCGAGGAAACGACCAAATCCAAGAGACACCCTCGGAAAACGCTTAACCTTGACGATTTATGGAGATTACTTTTCTCCGCTGACCGAATTCGAGGTGCGGAGGAAGGAGGGTGGCTCTTACGGTTCCTCGCGGTGTCGTTATGCTAACGCTCTCTTTGGAAACTCATCGTCGCCTAGGAGCAAATCCAAGTTCCGCTCTTTTAAAATATTCACCGAAGCGCCGGAAAGAACTTTGGCGATTCGCGGAGACCGATCGCGAGGGGGTGCGGGGAAAAGGACGTTTCAGTAATGAAACTGAAATAGGTGGAATGAAATCTCTGCACTAAAATTATGCTAACGGCGTTAAAGCGTTCGCGCCACGGGGGAGAATCCGAGATATTCGCTGAATCGCTAGAAATAATTTCAGCGATTTACAGCGTCCGCTTTCTTCGAATGCTGCTGCTGCCGTTGCCGCCCCCCGTCTTCTTCCCCTCGACCCCTTTAAATGGCCGCCATTAGGGAAGAATTTTTGGAGATTTCTCAAGTTTTTCACTGACCGACTCAGAGGTGGAGGGAGCGGAGGTTCTCTCCCGAGAGTTTCCTCGGCTAGTTCTCGAGGTGTCGGCGGCTCGTAGGATTCGTCGGTGTAATCGAGATAAAGATTGTAAAAGCTAATAATACAATAATTTACAGTGTGGCCGAGGTATTCGTTCCCAGGGAATATTTCAGTGAAATAAACGTGAATCATAGCGAGCGAGCAAGAGTCGTAGCGCGGTTTGCATCACGAGGCCTTGATCCATAATCCGAGTTCCTCGCGATCGAAGAGGAATCACCTTTCGCGGTAGCAGCGGCGTTTCCACCCCCCGCCCCCGCCCCCATTCGAGCGACTCTCCCGCTCGTCCTTCCCTTCCTCTGGAAGCTCTTCCATGGGAAATCCCGATTCTCGATGAAACCGGAAGTTCGACCGCGGGGATGGTATCTCCACCCCCCGCCACCACCATCTCACCCCGATCAATTAACCGATTTCCGGAGAATCGCTCGACCGCTAATTACCGTAACCCTGGGAACGCGAGCACCTGAGAAAATATTCAGGTCATCGACTAATCCTCCCCCTCCTCCTGCCCCTACTCGCGCGGCCATATTCTTACCGATGAACCTTGGCATTAAAAGAGGGTGGGACGCAAGAGGGGTTTTGGAAGTTCGCTAACTCGGGCATCCTAATCGCATCGGGTTCCCCGATACAGGAAGTTGCGAGCGAAGGCGCCATAAACTCCCTCCCTCCCCACTTCCTCGCGGCACGTCACTAAACTACCCCCGCTCTCGGGGGTGGCTGGATAGCGGGCAGAGCGCTCGTCCCGTATCGGCCACGCGAGATTCGATCTTCGTTTTACGAGCGAGATCGCTCGTCTTATCCGCGCTCGTTTCACGCTCATCCCCAGGAAACTGCGGCTGTAGTAGCCCGAGGTAGGTCAGGACGACGCATACGTGACGCGCGAGATAATTGCAGGATTCTCTGGAAGCGCTCGAGGCGAGCGCGAGTCGTAGATCGCGATTTCCCCGAATCTCCTCGATGCCGGGAAATGAGAGGCGCGTGCACCTGAAAATAACATCGGTCCACCAGGTCCCGCCCGGGATGGAAGAAGGAAGGGGTGTATCCGCGGTAAGGGACTTGGCATTAGCGACGCGTTTTCGGGCTGGTTCTCTCCTCTCCTCTCCGCTCCTCTCCATTGTCCGTGGGGCTGCGACGAGTCGTCTCAGAGGGGCTGAGGGTGCGAGGGGGATGAATCGAGGAGCGTCGCAATGTCAGCTGGGATCTCGCGCTCGGTGCCGCGCGCGGGGATCGATAACGGCGACACCGCGGGTGATGACGTAGGCGTTTGCGACGGGAGAGCACGTGGTCCGCGCGCGAATTCAGCGACGTCAGTACACAGGTGCATTCCCAGAGGGGAATCTGGGTCAAAGAGCACTGACCTCGCGTATAAATAGGAGTATCAACCGACCCCCGGCCCCCCGCCCCCGACCGCTGGTCGCTGCTCGATGTAAACAGTCGCGGAGAGGAATCTCTGCAGCTTCCGGGTGCGTTATCGTTGCCGGTGATGACGAAGGTGGTGACGACGCTGACGGTGACGGTGACGCCGACGGTGACGGTATTGGTAGCGGCTGCCACCCCGGAGAGACTCCGACCTTGCGATTCGGATCGCGCGCAACTACGAAAATAGCAGCGAGCGTCTCTCCTCGTCTTCCTCCGTCGCTCTTGCATTTATCAGTACTACTTGCGATTGAGCTTTGCTCCAGAGACCTGTCTCTCCCTCTCCCCCTCTCTCTCTCTCTCTATATATCTTTCCCCATCATCGAGTGGTCAAAGGATAAGCGCAATTGTATGTTCGCAGACTATGACGCGGTGCCGGCGAGGACCTGCAGCATCGCCGTTCTGGGACCGCCGTCGGGACGGATGAGGAAGAAGGAGTCCAAGTCGGAGGACGACGAGGCGGAGGAGGAAGGAGAAGAGAAGGATCGAAGTCGCGACACACGAAGCAGAGGACATAGCAAAGAGGAGAGAAGAGGAGGGCGCGTTTTCGCGTCTTCGGGCGCCGAGAGCTCGAGAGGGAGAGTGAAAGTGTTGAGGGAGGAAGAGGAAGTGGAGGAAGTGAAGAAAGTGGTGGTGGTGGTGGTGGTGGTGGTGGAGGAGGGGGTGGTGGAGGAGGAGGAAGAAGAAGAAGAAGAAAAAGAAGAGGAAGAAGAAGAGGAGGAGGAGGAGGAGAGGGAGAGAGTGGACGCGGAACCGGAGGACTGGGACTTTCCTCGTAGTTGGGAGAGCCGATGCTGAACGAGAAAAGATTCTCGGACGACAGACTGGCGGACGTGGGGGGCGAGCGCAATGGGGGTTCCGTGCATGCGACAGGCCAACAACAAGTTGTATCGTCGTCGTCGTCATCGTCGTGCGCGATGCCCTATATCGGTGGCGAGCAGGGCTTTGCGTTCGAGGGTGGCGGCCCGACGATCCTCAGGCAGTCCGCTGCGGGGGTTGGAAGCGGCGGTCTTCCTCTGGGAACTCCTGGAGGAATGGCAATAGGAATTGGAGCTGGAGCTGGAGGAGGCGGAGGCGGGGGGATAGGGATAGGGATAGGGGTTGGCCTGGGGCAAAGCGGCCTCGTCAAGGAGGTCCGCTACGCGCCGTTCGTCGGCTCCGTCGGCACAACGGTCGGCGGCACCCCCCTGACGCCGGTCGGGCTGCCACCACCTCCCATTCCTCTTTCGCCGCCTCTCCCGCCACCTCTCCCGCCGCCCCCCGTGCAACCTCCGCCGCCGCCGCCGCCACCGCCACCGCCCCCGCCACCCCCGCCACCACTGCCGCTGCAGATGCAGCAGCAGCGTGCCATCTCCAGGTCGATGACGTCCCTGCCCCCGGAGCCCCTCATGCACATGCGGTCCAAGGCCCTGAGCCGCAGGGTCTCCATAAACGTCGGCGGCGTCAAGCACGAGGTCCTCTGGCGCACCCTGGAACGACTCCCGCACACCAGGCTCGGCAGACTACGCGACTGCAACACCCACGAGGCCCTCACCGAGCTCTGCGACGACTACTCCCTCATCGACAACGAGTACTTCTTCGACCGCCACCCCAAGTCCTTCAGCTCGATACTCAACTTTTACAGAACCGGCAAGCTTCATCTGGTCGACGAGATGTGCGTCTTGGCGTTCAGCGACGACCTCGAGTACTGGGGAATCGACGAGCTCTACCTGGAGAGCTGCTGCCAGCACAAGTACCATCAGCGGAAGGAGCACGTGCACGAGGAGATGAGGAAGGAGGCAGAGTCCCTGAGACAGCGGGAGGAAGAGGAGTTCGGTGAGGGCCAGTGCGCCCAGTATCAAAAGTGGCTCTGGGATCTACTCGAGAAACCGACCACTTCCATCGCCGCCAGGGTGAGAGACTCGAGATCCTTCTCTTCGTTCATTCTCCCTCGTTCCTTCATTCATTTCTCCGAGAATATTTTCTTACTTCGCTTTACTTCTCTCTCTCTCTCTCTCTCTCTCTCTCTCTCTCTCTCTCTCTCTCTCTCTCTCTCTCTTTCTAACTTTCTCTAACTTTTACTCTTCATCTTCTAAGACGTGACTTTTACCATACCCCCTCGCATCTACTCCATCGTTAATGCAATTACAGTTTGTCAACGTTTACAGTTTGGGCCGGAATCTCGAGCCGAGCCAAGGTACATTGCATTGAAACCTTCAAAAAGTAACCAGACAGGCACTCTTAGATAAGACAATTAGATTTTTGGCTACTACCGTACTTTAGCGTACATACTCTAGGCTAGATCAGTTCGGTACCCCGCGAGTACACCCACGGTACTCCTTCTCCCGTACGTCACTTTCTCCCTGTGTTACTTACCCTGGGAATGCAACTAGACCTAGGCTAGACATAGAGATTCAGATACAAGTTGCCGTCTCTCCACACCCCACCCCCCCCCCCCTCCCCCAAAGTCGATCGCGTAATGTTTCTTTTATTTCTAGGTGCTGTCTCTCACGAACATCCTCGCTAATCTCTCGTCTATGATATAATCTTCACAGTTTCTCATTTCAGTCACTCTTATCAGCACAGAGTTCCATTTTCAGTAACTCTCTCCCCCCTTCCACCCCTATATATATATTACACTCCCCCAGATGATAATGGGAGTGCTTTATACGCGATTACCAGGTATCACGTAGATTCTTTCTCGACACCGCTCCCTACGTGCTATTAATACTATTGTTACTACCACTACTATTACCAGAGTAATTATTCAATGAAGGATCTTGCTACGAGCGAACTCAATTCAACTCGCGCCGGCGCGCGCGTGTTTTTATGCCAGCGCCGCTTTACTAATCGAACCGCGGTGTATTTTCTAATTTTCTTCGGAACGCTGCACTAACGATAATCGCGATAATAACGAGGATAACGAGAATCGAGGGAATCAAGCGGATGATCGAGTAGTTTTAACCAGTTCTCTCCGCGTGCTTCCCCGACGTCGTGACCTGGCACGCCGAGGCTGACCTTCGCCCCGGTACTGCAATTGGGCTCTTTACGTAAATACCCGGTTGCCAGTGGGGTGGATGATGACTCTTCGATTTTAACGAGCCACCACTACCACCCTTGCTCACCTTACCTCGCTCTACCTTCGACCAGAAAAAGCATTTTCAAAGCCACCCCTCGACAACCCGGTCACCCCCTTTCCCCGGAAGTCGCGAGCACGCGAGCTACTTTCGCCGCGAGTCTGGGAAGCACACCGGAAATGGACTCCGCGAGGCTAATCCGTTGGACGGTTTTTTGCACCACTAACATGCACAACACCACAGACAATACACGTCGCACACACTGCTGCTCTCTTAAATGGAAGTCATTTCGCGCGGACCTCATCCGCGGGGGGTGACGGACACGCTGACACGCCACTGCAAATTAACCACGACAACAACCACCCATCCGCCAACACTTTAACTAGCATTTTCTCGCAAGAGCCATTCTTCGCTACCCCCCGCTAACATCACCACCACCACCACCACCACCAGTTACCACTTGGCAGTCGCTTCAATCTTGAAAAATTCATCCACCGAGTTTTAACGCGGGGGTTGTTTCGTGGATTGTGCTAACTTTTTCACGAGAACTCTTTTCTCAAACTTTAAAGAGGGGGTGGGTGGGTGGGTGGGTGGGAAGGGAAAAGTTCGGGTGGATTCGATTTTCCTGGCCAAATCTCTAGGATCGGCCGAATCCGGAGCCTAAAATACTCGGGGCGATCGATCGGGATACGTCCGCGAAGGAAGTCGTTTCTTCGGGAGCACCCCCAAAGGCCTCCCTTTAACGCGTTTCTCAATATTACAGAATGTAATATCGATTCCCTACTATATTTAAACCAACGCTCGATAACTGAGACTAGTAGCAACTATGTACGCGATTGTGGCATTCGAGCTTTATCTCTCACTTCCCCATTCTCTCTATCTGCTTTTCTTTCTCCGTTTCTCCAGCGTTTCGCCTCTATCCTTTTCATTTTTTCCCTGTGGCCGCCGCCGCCGCCGCCGAAGGGTAGGTGCCCTGAGGGAACGGAACATCCACCGATGTTTATCGACTCTATCGAGCGTCTCGTCTCGTCTCGTCTCCTCTTCTCTCCTCTCCTCTCCTCTCCTCTCCTATCGTATCGTGTAATCCTCCTCCTCCTCCTTTCCTTTTCTCTACCCACTTTTTTTCCTCTATCCCACTCCCACGCTTCTTCCCTCGCGACTGCTCGATACGGTATCGAACCACGCCACGCCACGCTACACCACCACCATCATCCTAATATCACCACCACCACCACCCCTGTCCCCTTTTCCTCGCTAGCTTCGCCTCTCATTTACCCTCCACTTCCATTTGCTCGATCGAATCCATCTGGATTTCCATTAAAAACGCACAGGCGAGCAAACAGAATTAGACATTACCGTGGAAAAAACTCGACGGAGTCTCCTCTGGCTGCCACGCGACTCAACGCTGCCAAACGACGGCGGCGAGCACAAACGATAAAAGAAAACTGCAACGACGACGAGCCGTCGTCGTTGCGCTTTTCGCGGCCCACACCGGGGAGAGACCTGGTGAAAACCAGGACACCACCGCGCGTGGCCCACGCACCGGCGGCATCGCACTGGGTTCTCTCTCGTGGCAGTGTCCTCGGCTTCCAGAGAACCCCGACGCGACCCCCCAGGACTCTCCTTCGTGGTTTCCGATAGGATAATCGCGTCGCTTAAGATCTCGGGGAAAACAATGAGCCTCTAAAATTAGCCGGTTTGTACGTAATTCCACTTCAGGGCCAGGTACACGTATCTTTGGAAACCAGTTCTATTTTTATTGACATGGAACGATCGCTGATTGTATAAATTGGGATACTAAAGCTATATATATATATATATTTGGATGTGTGCGCGCGCGCGTGTGTGGCTGCGTGTGCCGTAGCAGGGAGAGAATTCGAATGAATTTTCGTCGACGATCGAGAGAGTCGGCTCATTTTCGCGATTTCTCTCTCAATTGCGCGCGGTGACAACGCGAGAAGCTTTTTCGCAGATTGGCAGAAACGCCTCTCCAAATACGTCCCGCGTGGCTCTGTGAAAACTTTGCTAACACGCGCGCGACGAGAGAGTTCTCCTCTCTTGTCTCCGAAAAGAAATGTTGCGGTGGTAACCGCCGCGGTTATTTGGAGAGCCGTAGCTAGATCGGTAGCTTCACTCTCGAGTGCGGGGGCGGGGATTGCTTTCTGTAAATAACTACAACCTGTTAACGGGAGAGATTGGTTGCACAAGCTGCTTCCTCGCCAGTGCCTAGTGGCCCACGCACATAGACCCTAAGCACAATCATCCCCTAGTACCAATACCACCACCACCACCACCACCACTAATGACACACCTACAGTCTCCCGATAAACTTTGCCAACTAGCAAACGCATGCCGCGAGCGCCACACTTTGCGGACGTTCTATATTTTTTTCTTCTCTCTTCTTCTTCTTCTTCTTCTTCTTCTTTCTCTATTTCTTTCTATTGCGTTCTTTTACGTTCAGCTTACAGAGTTGCATTACACATTTGTGCTTTTGCGAGGGCGAGCTTGATCGATCCCGTGGGAGAGAAAGAAGCGACGAGTAGCAAAGTCGCTTCGAGAATCGCCCCATTCCTCGACGAGCCCGCTCGCGAACATAAGCTCCAAAACATAATAACTCGCATTACACTCGGTCGATCGTGTCGAAGGGTCTTTCCGGAAGTCGAGGGGAGCCGCTGACGGCCACTTCCGATCGACCCTGTCGATCCCGGTCACGCGACGAATTGATTTCGCGCCGTAGTTGTCGGAACCGGAAGAGAGACGGAGAGACACCGACATGGACACGGACACGGACACGGACACGGACCAAGACATTGACGAAGACAAGATTCCGGTTCGGACAGTCGCGGTATTGGGAGCGGGGTTTTGAAGGGTCATTAAAGAATCTAAAGTTCTTAGAGTCGAGCGACGTTGGGCAGACTGCCTCTAGACGACGATTGCGACACTTTAAGGGCCTCGTCCTTCCGTGGGCCCGCCATCTTTGATCCAGCGCGAACAATCAGGTTCTCTGAGCCGTGCGAAATCCGTGCATCCTTACCCAGCCAGGAGTCGCCGGCTCATGGACGACGATCTTCGCGATCGAGGGTGAAGTGTCGCAAGATACCTCAAAGTCCCACTTTCTCTGCCTACCGCCGCCAATTTCCCTTCGATCGTTAGCTTCTGCTTTCTTTCAATGGTTTCAATGGTTTCAATGGTTCTCATTGGTTATATATCTTAGCCTCCATTGGTTTTCTATATATATTATATATTTGTGTGTGTGCGTGTGCGTGTGCGTGTACATATCCATCCATCTATCCGTTGGTAGTGACTCTAGGCAAATCTTTTATTCTGCGCTCTTTACCATATTATTTCTATGTGTACATACTTGTACATTATATATATATTGCAATTGAATACACGCGTTCCGTATATCCCACTGTGTGCAGGTGTATGTATGTATGGGTACGCGTGCGTATACACGCGTACACGCACGCGGCTACATCGTTGCTGTTGCGTATTTATTACGTGTCTCGCGATTCTTGTGTATTTTCATTGTGTACGGCTTCGCGTTTCTTTGAGCGCTTCGTGCAAGGAGAGGAGGAGGAGGAGGAGGAGGAGGAGGAGGAGAAAGCTTTTGGAGCCGCGAGGGTGCCTTGGTTGGCTTTTCGCTCGCTTTTCCGCCAAGGCCAATTAGAGGCAAGAAGCTCTGACGCGCGAAGGTCGAGAAGCTGCCGCTGATGTTTCTTTTCTTTCTTTCTTTCTTTCATTCTTTCTCTCTCTCTCTCTCTCTCTCTCTCTTACTTTCTCTTACTTTCTTACTTTCTCTCTTTCCTCCTTTGATTATTCAGCAAGAAACGAGAACGCGCTTCGTGGTCGCTGTGCTTTTCACCGCAGAGATTCGAAGCGGAACTCGAAACTCTACCTACTTCCGGTTGGAGTCACGAGTCCCGCCTCGTCCTTTCGTTCCTCCGGCAGTCCTAGAGCTCCGACTCTCAGTATCTTAGGCCAGCAAGGTCGAGTCTCCCGAGAAAGCGCGCGTCGCTCCTCTCGTTCAAACTCTCCTTTCAAGGACATCGTCGCGCAGCTTCGATCACTTTCCAACCGAAAGCGCAGCGCAGGTTCTTCAAGTTTTTCTCGAAACGAAGCAAACGGAAAACCTAAAAAAATAGACGAAAATAAAAGAGGATAGAAATAGATCAGAGTTTGCCGATCCCGTAGAGCGACAGAGCGATAGACGAATAGAGCTTCTTCTCGTATCGTAGGATTCTCGAGGGCTGATCCAAAGATAAGAAAAAATAGAAAAATAGAAAAATAGAAAAATAGAAAGAAAAACTGGTCTCCGATCCAGTTTTGCCAGGGCCTCGTTTGCGCTGACCGATCTTGTTCTCCGCGGTGTTCGCAGGTGATAGCTGTGATATCGATACTCTTTATTGTGCTCTCGACGATCGCGCTAACTCTCAACACCATTCCTAGTATGCAAGTGAATGACGAGAAGGGCAACTTTCAAGACAATCCGCAACTCGCTATGGTGGAGGCGGTATGCATAACGTGGTTCACCCTCGAGTACGTGCTTAGGTTCAGTGCCTCGCCGGACAAGTGGAAATTCTTCAAGGGTGGTCTTAACGTGATCGACCTGCTGGCGATACTGCCGTATTACGTCTCTCTGTTCCTGGTCGAGACGAACAAGAACGCGACCGACCAGTTCCAGGACGTGCGCAGGGTAGTGCAGATTTTTCGTATAATGCGGATCCTGCGGATCCTCAAGCTGGCCCGCCACTCGACCGGGCTGCAGAGCCTCGGGTTCACGCTGCGCAATTCCTACAAGGAGCTCGGGCTGCTGATGCTCTTCCTCGCGATGGGCGTCCTCATATTCTCGAGCCTGGCCTACTTTGCCGAGAAAGAGGAGCCCGGGACCAAGTTCATAAGCATTCCAGAGACCTTCTGGTGGGCGGGAATCACCATGACCACTGTCGGATACGGCGACATCTACCCCACGACCCCGCTCGGCAAGATGATCGGCAGTGTGTGTTGTATATGTGGTGTCCTGGTAATCGCGTTACCCATTCCCATTATCGTCAACAATTTCGCCGAGTTCTATAAGAATCAGATGAGGCGCGAGAAGGCCCTTAAGAGGCGGGAGGCCCTGGAGAGAGCCAAGCGAGAGGGCAGCATCGTTTCCTTTCATCATATCAACCTCAGGGATGCCTTTGCCAAGAGCATGGATCTCATCGACGTTATCGTCGAGACTGGTAAGCTAAGAGATTTTTGCAATCTCTCTCACAACTCTCTCATCCTCTCTCATCCTTGAGATAAATCTCTCCTGATATACTCGGAAAACTAACTACTCGGAATTTTCGACAAATAGTCCTCCGAGGTGACGACGACGACGACGACGACGACGATGACAATCTCCAATCTCTTTAGTCTGGCAAGAAAAATATTTTTACCCTCCCTACCCCCGACGGACACTCGACTCAACTTTTCACCTTTCCACCCTTTCCGTTCTCCATCGTTTTTTTTTTTTTTTTTCTTTTTTTCTTTTTTTTCCTCAACGTCTCCTCCTCGGATCAGTCTCGAGAGTAGACCAACAAGTACGGATAGACCCACGTCCCCGTCGCGCTTTTCAAAACTCTCTGGACGAGAACCATCCCCCTGCTCCACCCTGATCCACGACAAATGGGGGATGATTCTTCCAAAGAGTCTCGAGGGTGCGTTAAGGGTGGGTCATTCCACTCCAATCCGCTCTACTCTCTCCGCCTCGCTCGTGCCCGTTTAACGGGGGGACACTTTGAGCGGAAGGTGCAGGGGGTGGGTCTTCCGGAAACGTCGCACTGCCTGGTGGTTGCAGGTCACAATATGTCCGGGGTGGATGGCAACAGCACCGAGGGCGAGTCCGCTTGTGGTCGCGGGCCAGCCCAGACCGGAACCGGATGTTACCGTAACTATGAGCATTACAGCATCTCCCGTCATCGACGTAGCGCATCCACCTGCTTCCCAGGGAATTTGCCGAACGATATCCCGAGCACTCCGGACAGTCCCAACAGGCGGCTGCTCGATTACGCTCAAAGCCTTCCGGGCACCCAGAACGACGACGACTACTATCACGACGAGGTACCAGCCCACCACGCCTCCAATCAAGGCAATACCACGCCTAGCGTAAGTCCACCCCCTCTACAGACACACACGCGCGCACACACACACACACACACACACGCGCACACCTCCCGTTTCATTTAACGGCGCGATAACGGATGACAAGCTTTCTCGGCTTTTCTCATTCTCAAAACGTCATCCTGGTCCTCTCTCAGCGAAGACCACGCGACAGCGAAGACAGGACCTTTCACCCGCCCCCACCCCCAGGGTCCCAGTTGATCGGAGGACTCGACTTTTTTTTTCACTCTGCTTCGTTACATCGCACACCCCCGTACTCTACTCTACACACCCCCTTGCCACCTCCTGGTTTTTTACCCCGGTATAACGCAGGGAGGCGGCGCGATCCTCGAGAGCGACGCGTGGTCTTCGACTGGAAACGCGGAGACCGGAAGTCGCGTCGGAGAGGACGCCGGACGATCCACGAGATTTACGAATCGATCGTACGAGAGACTCGCGAGGATCTACGGAGCCTGAAAAATTTGCCTTGTTTCTACTTTTTTCGTTTCTTCGTTTATACATGGGATTCCGGGGTAACGATGGGAATCGCGAGAGACTCTCTCTCTCTCTCTCTCTCTCCCTTTTTCTCTTTCTCTTTCTCTTTCTCTTTCTCTTTCTCTATCTCTATCTCTTTCTCTTTCTCTTTCTACCTATCTATCTGACCCCGTCACACACAGTCACTCAATTCCGCACGGGAGAGAAACGGGAAAACACCCCACCACCACTCCCCTCTCACAGGGTGGACTTGACGTAACGGTGGGGCTCTCTTTCTCTCTCTCTCTCTCTCTCTATCGAAAGAAAAGCCACCGATTCACGGGAAGAAAAGCTCTCCGAGTTTAAGCTCGCGTCGACCCTATCCACATCGAACACACGAAACGCGGCGAGTTCTCTCGTTTCGTGGTGGTTCCACAGTGGTTAAAGTCCCAACTTCCCCGCGCGGGGAAAGAGTCTTTCCAGAAACGGTCGGCCAGTCTCAGGATTGTTTGACGGATCTCGTGTGTTTTGTCGATGTGTTACAGGCAATGTCCGACAGCGCGCATTGACCACCAGCGTTGAGCGAAGCTGCCGAGGGTCCCCGCTATTCGGACTTTGCTCGTGTAACGAAAGAAACGAACGTCGAGGACCTCCGCGGGTCCTCTGCTCTGGCCCGGAGAGAGCCGGCTTACAAGTCCGACTAGCGATCACGTGCCTCTCGGCTTGCGATACAGGCTGAACCGGAAAACGCCGGGACCGGAAGTGAGAATGGAGTGCGAGGAAACGCCGGGCGCGAAAAGCGCGAAACGCTAAAACACGCGCTCTCTTCTCTATCTTTCTCTCTCTCTCTCTCTCTCTCTCTCTCTCTCTCTCTCTCTCTCTCTTATTACCACTCACAAAGTTACCAGTTTTGTAATAAATACAAATATATATCTATAAATGCATACGTATGTATATATATATATCTATAATTACATCTGTACTACGTACACACATGCATACATACGTACATACATACATGCACAAACACACTCATTTTGTAGAGACTCATGCGTATGTACAGAGTGAGCATTTTGCCCTGAGTTCTCGTATATTGGTCCTTGTTTCGTAAGCTGCATCGTCCTGTTTTGGATTATGAACGGATGCATCGACGGGGGAGGATCAGCGGCAGTAGTTAGAATCAGTAGAGCAGTAGATAACGCTTCTCCGTTGCTCGAACTCCCGTAGTAGAGCTTCCTTGACGCATACGACGCATACGACGAACGCATCTCCATCGAGGCGACCGTGGGAGAGACAAGTTTTTTCGCCATTTTGCCGAATCGCGCGAACTCGCGATAGTTTGGAGTAACGCGCCGAGGAAGGCCGAGCGAATTTGCGCGCGAGAGGAGAGACTCTCTTTCTCTCTCTCTCTCTCTCTCTTTCTCGACCATCGCCTGGCCAACGTTGGTGAGCAATGCGCATATGGGCTAGCCGATATCCGATCGAGATCCACGCGCCATCCGGATCACCAGAGATCCCAAGAGTTCAACCTGTAACGCAAACTGCTATAGAACTGCTATAGACGTCATCGTCGTCGGCGACGTCGAGGAAGGCTCCTCGAAGTTAGTCAGGATTTCAATCGCACCTGAGAAGCTTCGACGACTAAACGTGACTGAGAATGGCTGTGTTCCGCTCGCGTAAGTAGTCGAAGGAGGAAGAGGAGGAAGAAGAGGAGGAGGAGGAGGAGGAGGAGGAGGAGGGAAAATCACAGGACACACGAGAAAATCTGATAAAGCGAAGCAAGATTCTATTTATGCCTTTCGGTTTTTTTTTTGCTTTTGTTGCATCGGTGCAGGTACCGATACGACGCGAGAGGCGGGAGGGAGGAGATGGAAAACCGAAGGGTGTAAGTAGAGTTTAAAGCTACCAAATCAGAACAGCAACAAAGTAGCAATCCTCCACCACGTGGTTCACGTGTTCTTCTCACTGTCCATGCGACTGTGTCGCCCTCGCACCGCCGTTTCCGGTTCTTCGTGCAAGAATCCGTTCCAGGCGTTTTCCTCATGTTGCGTGTCGCACCGCGTTCTTTCACACCCACGCTCACGTGTGTTCGCAAGACTCGTTCGCGTTCTTTCCACAAATATGTCAACCATTCCTGTCTATCTTTCTCTTTATCTCTCTCTCTCTCTTTCTCTCTCTCTTTTTCTCTGTCTTTCTATCTATCCGTCTGTCTGACTATCTATTTGTCTATTTCACTATCCACGGCTTTCTCCTACTATCCACCCATCAGCCACATTCTCTCTCTCTCTCTCTCTATATATATATATATATATATATATATATTTTTTTTTTTCTGGCTCCACGCGATAATTTTTCTAGATTTTCTCGCGATGATCCACTATAAATTCTGTATATATACACACACGCGCGAAGAAACAGAGGCAGACACAGGGAGAGACACACCCGTCGACGCGGGTGTGTACGTTTGTGCGTGGCGTTTCAGCGCCCATACTTATTGTTAGATATCCACGCGAATCTATAGACACGCGTTTTTGCCTCTCTTTTTAATTCGTGGGCATCGCTCGCTCGATAAACGACCGAGAGCCGCCTTGAATTTTATTCCGTGCACGTGCAAAGTGCGCCATATTTCGATTTCCCGATGAAACGCGCGCCTGTTATTTTTATAAAATCCGCAAGCTTACGCGACGCCTTAAGGGCATCTCGAGCCTATCAGGGGCGCAGGGGGTGTAAGGAGGCTCCTCCACTCTCTCGCTCCTTTCTCGACCGTGCGATGCCCGTGTGACCACTCTCTCTCTCTCTCTCACTCTCTCTCTCAGGTGAGATTCACTCAGCAAAGCTAAATAGGAAATTGTGTGTGTGACGTTGTAGGATGAAGAGAAAAAAGATGGCAGAAAATTCGAGAAAATTGACGAAATACCTAGCGAATTCGAGTGTTGCTTTTGTACTACGAAGGTATTTACGATCAGTAAACGTATTTCCGGTGAGCGCGGGGCGGCACTGCGTAAACCATCGCCGGACTTTGCCGAAAGCTCTTTTTCTCTTTTGCTCTCCATCTCCTCTCCTCTCCTCTCCTCTATTTCCCCTCTCCCTCTCCGTTCGTTCGCCCGCCCACGGGTCGAAGGATGGGATGATCGATCGCTGAAAAATCGAGGGCGATTCGGCCGTTTTTGACCTTTCGCACACGTTCTCGAATACCTCCGCGACCTCGGCGCTCTAGAAACCCTGTTCCACTAAGGACAGGAGTCTCGCGGTTACACGCTATTCTCGTGCTCGGCCTTTATCGCGTTTTCCCTCCCTCTCCACCTACCACCAGAGCGGCATAGGTCGCCCGGCGTATGCAGTGACCCGCGCTCCACCGTACCACTTTTTCATTGACACGATACCCACGTTCATTCAAGCTTCGAACACGTACAGCTTCCCCTCGAGCAATTTGATTTGCGTGTAACACGTAATTTGTGGGTCAAGGCGTCGCGACGGTGCGACCGCCGCCACGACGTCTTTGCCGTCGCTAATTCCTCTGTGCGCTGCGCTTCCTCCCCTCCCCCGCGCCATAACACCATAACTTTAGCCAACTTTATCCTTTTTCTCCTCTTCCCACCCCCCAGCCTCGCCCATATACCTCGCGCCCTTTAAATCCTCCCCATCAACCCCCAGCATTCCCTCCACTCCTTCAACCACCACACCGGAACACCTACACCCCCGTCGAGAAACTCCGCCTATATCCCTATACCCCTCTTGATATCGCACGCTCTCTCTCTCTCTCACTCTCTCTTTTTCTCTCTTGTATTTAAATCAATACGCGCGACCCGCTGGATAATTTCCTCCATTTAACTCCCGAGTTAACGCCTTTGGCACACGCGACAACGACTCGAGAAATTAACGGGCGACGGTGGACCCGCGCGAAAAACGCGGGGTCGTCGTCGTCGTCGTCGTCGTCGTCGTCGAAGCAAAGCGCGATCCAACTTTGCCAAGATCGTTGTTCTCGCAGGAAGAATTCGCGCGGCAATCGCGAGCATCGATCGACCACGCTTCTCCCTTCGTCGCGGAATCTTTCCAGGCTCGCGCTGTGGCTTTTCTCAGAGAATTCCGCCTCTACCGGCGCGCGATGTCACATTATATAAGACTATATAGCTTCCGCCCCCGCTCGATAACGCTGCAAAATATCCCAAGCGATGCCCAACTCCGACTCCTCCATCGTGCGCGCGAGGCTACCGCGAGGAAAACTTGAAAAATCGTTTCCCACGTGTCGCGAACTATACATTTTAGCGCGTTACGCTCGGATCGTTGTTTCGCCTCCGATCGATTTTAAGCGGAAACTTCGCTCCATACACGTCGGAAGGACGCAAATTAATCCACCACCTTCGAGTATCGCTCGTTTATCGAATGATCCCAATCAAGAGTGTGCACAGCTTGGAAAATTGCCTATCTTCCATCGTCTCCGTCTCCCTCCCTCGTCAAGAATCTCTCTCCCCTCTCGATCTCCCGCTACGATAGATTTCCGCTTTCTCAGCCTTCTCAGCATGCGTTTCCTTAACAATTAGCGCAAATGCATCTCCATCGACGATTGCACGAGATCGCACGAGTTGCGTTTTTTTGAGAATTTTTCGCTGCATCCGACACAGATTCGATACTACCGTCGTCAGCTTTTTTCTTTCCCCGTCCCACTCCTATTTTTTCTCATTGAACGCACACGCACGCACACCTACACACTGTTTTTCGTAAGCCCCTTGCGAATGTTGCAAACAGGAAAGAGGCAGCGACAGCGAAGCACCGGCAGCAGGCAAGTATGAGAACCTCCCAAAAAGATTTAGAATGCAATTCCCCGTAGAGAACGAAAAAATACCCGAGGCTTCGCGCGCGCTAGTCTTAGAAATTGGCTCGCAGCAAAGAAAAAAGAAAGAAAGAAAAATTTGCCTCTTCGCGGGATGATCAAAGAACGCGCGCGCGCGCGCGCGAGAATCTCTCCCCCCCCTGCCCGTCGCCACCCCTTGATCTCTCCTACGACAGGATTTGTCGGAAGCATCGCGCGGAGATCCTTCAGCAAATTAGTCGGTAGTTCTCATTTACGTCGAGACGCGTCTCAACTTTTCCCTCTAAGTGGAAAACTTCCGTTGTAATTCCCCTTTAAATAGAAAGTTTCCAACGGCGGAACCTCCTTCCCGCCCTCTCCCCTCCTCCAGGCCGGTCGTTTATCACGTTTCTATTCACGTTGACGAGGCGCCTCCTCGACGCGCGTGTTCCACGTGACTGGAAGAGCGACCGTAGGTGAAAGATGTTATTTCCGATCGGAGTAGCGCGGTGGTGGTGGTGGCCACCCCCGCGAGGAGGGTCGGAGCCTCGCGTGACCGAGAGCGACCACCGAAAGAAATCGTTAGAAAAGAGGATCCGCGCGATGGCGGCAGAATTTCGAGTCGTCCCACGCAACGCGCACGCGATAGTCGTCGGACGCACGCAACCCCCCGATCTCAATCTCAATTTTCCGGACGCATTCGCGCGAGTATGCGCGCAGTCGGACGCGCGTTTCTCGCGATAGTCGCCTGGGGTAGCTCGACCCTCCACCTCCACCTCCTCCACTTAGCCCGATTAGACGATTCCCGCGCCAAGATTCTCGCGCGCTCCTCCAACTTGTCAAAATTTCACTCGCGCGAAGAGGCAACAGCCTCCCTCCCCTCCGGGGAGAGGGTGGCGGAAGCTTCGCTCTCGCGACAACCGGAAAACGAAACCGGAAGCGAGCGGTCTCAGCCTGGCTCCTGCACGTTTTAGGAGTACAAAGAGTTCCGGGACGCGGAGGACATCATGCCGCTGGCTACCAGCGACTTCCGGACGCCCGTCTGCCAGGAGCTGAGGTCCCTGCGCTCCGGAAGTGGCACGGAACCGGGTTCCGGAATTGGCTACGGGCTGGGGGACAACAGCAGGATGTCGCCGATGCAACCGACGCCGGCCGAGGCTGCCAGCTATGGCAAACCCAACTACAATGAGCAAGGCAGCGTTGACAGTTCGGACACCTACGCGAGCTGTCAGACGCATCCGTTTCATTCTCAGGTAGAAAACGACGCGCGACCATCGACCGATCCATAATGGAATGCGGGAGCGTTCAACAGTCGACCCCTCGACCCTCTCTCCCCATAGTCCATGGTGCTTTTAGCCGAACGCTCGCCGGGAAATGGAAAATGCTGCGAATTTTTGCAACGGCGCTCCCGATGGCTACCGACTTTTAGCGCGCTCCTCCAACGGTCGCGAACGGTCTCTCCCTTCGTTTACTCTTCTTCCGTTACACTCTCCATTTCCGGCGGCTTCCCAAATTGCCCGGAGAAAAAGTGTTTTCCACCGCGCGCCCGCGCGATAACCATCGAAATTATAGGGAAACCTCATTTACAAACATATTGACTTTTCGCTCAATTTCCAACTCCCGGGGGAAATCATTTACGTGACACGCAAACATTTTTCCCCGCTATGCAAATTTCCCCGGCGCGAGAGGGATCTAACTTTTTTTTTTTATTGCGCTACTAATAAAAGTTATGGTATAGTTTACGCGGAACATATTATTTCGGATCTCTAAAGTAAGTGCAGCGTTGACGCGGTTTACTGCATCGTTTCTCCTTTTACGACTCGGGGAAATACTTTTAAGCGCGTGCCCGGTCTAATCTTTGGAGTATTGCGTTACGTTTAATCAGCGGGTTCGTTTGTTCGTTCCAACGTTTCAACGTTTCAACTTCCACCCGGCAGTAACGTCGACGACGACTGGACCAGTGTGTGGTTCTCAATGACCCCCGGGAGCATTCGACGTTTGGCGTTTGATCCCCTCGAATGGCGTTCGCGTCGTTTTTTGCGCAGGGTGACCTGACGGAGGAGGCGGATAGCAATCTCTACGTGAATCCGATGGAATCGGCGGGTGGTCGAGTGAAGAAATCGGCGTCGGGCGAGATGAGCCGCAACGCGAGAGACGCGTCGCCAAGTTTGGAGTCGCTCAAGGAGCCGACGACGAGGGCCTTCGGGGAGTCGACCAGCAGACAGCTCGTCTCCAGCGAGCCCGTGCCGAAGCACAGGAAGATCCGAATTCAGCAGGTGAGAGCGTGCCAATTTAACGCACCCTTAACGACTGGTCCTTGTCGAAAATCCGACGTGCGAGGAACTTGCGTGGCGGCAGCGAACGGATCCCTCCGGGACACCGGCGGATGCGTCTAAATATAAAGGAGGAAACAACAAGTGTTCGACCTCTTCTTTCCCTTCCCTTCCCTTCCCTTCCACCGTAAAAACTATTTGCGAGAGAGTCCAAGGAAGAAGCTCGCGGCCACTTGAGTTTTATCACCTATTTTTAAGACGTCTTTCAATTCGATTTCACGAGTCGCGCGAGCCTCGTGATTCCCTTCCGCCATATTTGTCGAAGAGTCTCTCCCTCTCCTTCTCTCTCTCTCTCTCTCTCTCAGAAATTCGCTGAAACTTTCTCTCTTCCCCCATCTCACCGTCAGCCACGTTGAATTTCCGGCAAGGGCGCAGTTTCCATCCACTCGCGTGGAAAGAGAAAATTTATTGATTGACGTGCTCGATCGATCATTATAGAGTGCTAGAACCCGAACACAGTTTTTCAACGACCCGGAGGGTTCGGCGCCGCGCACTTCCGTGAAGGAAGGCACCAGCACCGTGATCGCTGCCGCCACCATTGCCGCAACCACCACCACCACCACCGAGGACAACAACAATCGGCAGAGCGAAGGACTCGGCGGTGCTACCAGGATGAACAACCCCTTTAACCCCACGAACAGCCTGGTATCGGCTTCGCGAATTATTAACCATCATCTCTTCTGGACCATTGGTGGTTCCAGGCATTACACGGGTAAAATACGACTAATCGAGCCGCGATACCATCGGAAGCGAAACGTTTCTTCCTCCTACGATGAAACTAAGCGCCGCCAACGGCCAAGATCACCGAACTCTCTCGCTTCCCTAAGGCTGGCACGACAAGAGCCTGCCGCCAATTCCGCGGTGAAAACCTCGCGGTTTTATCGGGACGGGAGAAAGAAACGTTTGGAGGGGCTTGAAAGGGTCTACTCGATAGCCGAGATATTCTTAATATTACCGAGAAGCGTCGCGACGGAATCCACTAACGCACTCACATCGCTTCCCATTAAGAGCATCGCATTTTTCAACAGCACATTCCTCGAGAACATCTTACCGGAAGTAGCGGGGTTTTATTAAGAATATCTTAGTGTGCCGTTCGCTACAGGGGAAGCAATAGTTTTATCTTTGTCTCTCCCGCTCTCTCTCTCTCTCTGTGAAAATTTTGAGAAAAGTTTTGCTCGCCCGGGGAATACCCGGCGAGTCAGGGTTCATTCGTTCAACGTAGATTCCTCGGGGATGGATCAGCTTCCGTTGCGTTGGCTTCGCTCGGAGCGAATGCGCGAAACGGCCGGATCAGTTGCCATTTGCAAGTCCCCTTCCAAAAAAAGCAAAAAGAAAAAAAGACCAAAAAACAGAAAAACCATAACAAAAAAAAAAAAAAAAGAAAAAAATCACGCCTCACTCTCGTCGCACCAGCTCAAACCGTTCAGCGTTTAAGAAGCTAAGGAGAATATTGCGCGATTGTTCTGTTCGCTCCCTCGCCACTGAACGGATCGCAGGAACGAGCGGCGAGAGCAAACTTTCGCTGTCCGCGGACTCGCTAGACAGCGAGGGCGTGCCATTCATCGAGCGCCACCGCGTCTCCAGGTCGATCCTGAAAAAGTCCGAGAGCAGCAATAATTACTACTACAACGCGGCCGACTCCGACACGGAGAAGCTCATAGCGGACAACTCGTCGGCGGCGTCGACCTGCGAGAACGAGAGCAACGCCAACGATCACAGGAACAGGCCACCCCCTACCTCGAGGCAGGTCCTCGAGTCCCTCTTCCGCAGCAGCAGCAGCAGCAACAACAATTCCACCAGCATCGCTCAAAGAAATTTCATCGTTGATCATCGGACCGATGATGATGACAATTGCGTCGTTAAACTCTCCAAGTCGCTCATCGACGATGCTTTCAAAGGTAGAGTCTCTCTCTCTCTCTCTCTTTTTTACTTCCTCGCCAACGCGACTTTTCCCAACTCCGCGCGCAGGCACGACAACTCGAATAAAACTAATAGCGTTAAAGGAAACGTGTGTTTAGCGACCACCGGGCCAACGCGATCTAATCTCTCATCTAAAACTTTCCCACTTTGGCTCACCACCACCACCACTCGTTTCCCCCGGACTTTAATGAATTGTCCGGCATATGTATATTAGTGTTTGTCGGCGTCGGCGTCGGCGTCGTTGGCAATTTACTAAACAGCTTACAGTCGTGCGACGATGAATTCCTCTTCTTTTTGATCGATAATACTTTCCAGAAGACAAGCAGAACCACGAGGAAGCGTCGTCGGAGAGGAGAAGGAAAGACAGCGAGGGACAGAGGGAGAGGAGGGGAAAGGCGGAGGGCGAGGAAAGTTCAAAGGACAGTTCCTCGATGTTGATTGCCTCGCTTCGGGAGTATCAACTTCGAAAGGCGTTCGAACGCTCGAAGCCACGAAGCGTCTTCACCAGGAGTTCCGATACTCGTAGTAAGTCTCCGTCGTAGCATAGTTTCTCTAATACCTCGATGAACCTAGAAACGTAAAGAACTTGTAAGAAGCATGCTAAAAATAATCACACAGGTGGAATTTTTAGAAGAAAAACAAAACCACGAGGAAGGGACAACGGAGAGGAAGAAGAGAGCGGTGCAAGAGCAAAGAGAGAAAAGGAGGAAGACGGGTGAGGAGCAGGTATCTTCGAAGGACGATAGTCCATCGCGGCTGATAGCTTCGCTGAGGGAGTACCAGTTGCGAAGGGTATTGGAGCAACAGCAGAAAGATGTCAATTGTCTTCCCCAGGAGTACCGTCGGTACCCCTAGCAAGAACGGAGGACTCGATTGCATACGCGATCTTAGCCAGCCAGCTCTAAAATTGCCGTTGGAGCGTCTCTCGGACCTGCCAAGATTAGAATGTCATCAAGGATGATGATAATTTCATCAGCAATACGCTTAACGAGCCGGTAGGTTTCGCGTGAAAAGGCAAAGGCTCGTTACTTGATTGAGAGACGAAGAAATCCACAAAGAAGAAGAAGGAGACAAAGGAGGAGGAGGAGGAGGAAGATATCAAGAGAAGGCAGCCAGCCAGTCAGCCAGTCAGCCAGCCAGCCAGCCAGCCAGGTTTAAGGATCCAGGATACACCTGGCTAAAAGATTAAAATACAATTAACTGCGATCTAGTTTCATCAGCAATACGCTTCGAGCTCTAGTAAGATTGTATACGCAGGCAAAGCTTGTCAGCCGCGCGTGACAATGTGCCTATTGCATGGCCTCGTTACCCCTCCCCCCTTTCATACAGCTTCAATCCACCAACACACGCGTATACAGCCCCACACACACACGCAAACACGGAGCAACGCAGCAACATAGTCCGTCTAATATCGTTCAACTAGGGCAGCAGCTTTCTGTGTCGCAAAAAGGAGAAACCAGTGCACCGAGCGAAATGTGAAGGAAGAGCGAGGAAGCGAGAGAGCAAGGAAACTCGAAGGAAGGCTGCGGTAATAAACAATGTCCATGCGGAATGTTTCAGCGGGATAGCCAGAATTTATTATTTTTTTACTATCGCCCCTGTTGCATCGTTTTTCTGCAAGGTACTTTTCCACCTTGATTGATACGAGAAGAAAAGTACGTTTCACTGGTTTCCATTAGGCGCTGAATTAACGTTCTCGAAAAACGATCCCCTGAAGAGAGAGGAGAGAGTGGAAGAGTGGGAGAGAGAGAGAGAGAGAGAGAGTTCGCAATCACCAAGGGGTACACTTCGCACGCGATTACCGAGCGCTGAGTCGAAATAAGAAAAGAAAGCAAAAAAAAAGTAGAGGAAAACGCAAGAGGAATAATCGTTAGGTGCTCACGCGATAAAGTTTTAGCGAGACCGCAGGTGTCATCGTCGTTGTCGTCTGTGTATATCCGGTATCCGGTGTCTAGGTGAGAACCGTTTTTCTGAAGTGAGAATCCATAGGAAATAGAAAGTTACAATTGATTCGACGAGTATTCTTATAAACACTCCATGGGCCCCCCACGGCTCTCTAAATCAATAATCATTTTCAAGAATAGCGAGATGCAACGAGAAATAAAAGAGGCAAGAGAAGAGTTAAACGGAGAGAGTGAGAGAGAGAGAGAACGCTTCTCATTCTCCAGATTGAGCCAGGGGTATTCGGTGTTTACAAGGATTCTCGTAAAAAGTGATATATATATATATATATAAAAGATTTAAGGAAAAATTTTACACGCGAGGTTCGATTCGACTCGTAGAACGAGAAAGAGAGAGGCCGCGTCAGAAGAATATTCTTTAATAAGTAGACACACTGTTAAGGACATATCTGCAATGGCATTTTTATTCATTGTTATAGTAGTAGGGAATCCAATTGTACAGTCGCGCGCGCGAGAGCTCCCGCGTTACTCTGTTATTTTGCGCGGGAGCCATTGTTATGTAATGAGCGAGCTGGTAGTGTAAAGAGCCTCGAGTATTTTGTACGACCTTCGTAAATTATTCTTTTTTCTGCATAAAACGCCTCGAGGAGCGAGATTTCGTCTTTTATCAGTTCTTCTAGCGACGAGAGCAGGCCGAAGGGTTCATTCGATGTTTCAAAATACCACGCATCACCGAGAGAGTTTATAACAAACACACTTGTTTCGTTTTTACCTTTACACCGTTCCTGATCTACCCAAAACTATGAGGAGCAATTGATTTCTCGCGTTTATGCCTATATCCCCGTTTTTTTTTCAATATCCTTTACGCGTCTCGATGCATCTCCTTCGCTTCGAGCTCTGCGTCGAGTCGATGTGTGTGTCAGGCGATGTAAAAATTCATCTCTGTTATAGTTTTTAAGTAGAAAGTTCCTAGACTGTAATTACAGCCGGTGATTATTCTTTATTATTGTATAATTAGGGCACGATTAGTAGCGATACAGTACAAAGAGACCCACACGTTGTAGCATATAAAGAGTAGGAATATAAATGGCGCGTGGCAATGGACGAGACGAGAGAATTCGAAAGAAACGCTAAACTTTGATAAAGTTTTCTTTTTCTCTTCTTTTCCTTTCGGTTCTACCCAAGGCCTATTTCCCCGTAGTTTTCTCTATAGTCGTAAGGCCCAAAATGTAGCGTTTAAAAAGAAAGAATAAAGTTAAAGCTAACGAGTTCTTGTTCCTTACAAAAGAAATCTGACTGCGTTCTTCTATCTCTTCTCCATATCTCCTCCATCGTCTCGTCCCTTCCTCTCCCCGTATCCCTCCGCATTCCTCGGGAACTTTTTAAATGCTAGCATTTTCATTTTATTGTTCACCTCAATTCGTGTCGTGTACAAGAGTTTTCATTCAGAAAAAGATACCTAACGAGTCGCATCGACAGGCGATGCCGTTTACTCGATACGGTCAATAGTCGTTTAATAGCAGAAGGCGTGCATTTGTCGTCAAGCGTATTTTATGAGAAAGATCAGACTGAACAACAGTGACAATAGTAGCGATATTAACGATCGGAGGAAAATCACGTTCGTCGCAGGGAGCATTAACTGGAACCTGCTGGCTGAACCGTCTCAGTCGTCGTGCTGGTACTGTCCGCTGCTGGTGGCTTCTCCTGCAACTCCAGCCAGGGTAGTCTCTTCTGCAGTTCCAGCCTACATCGATAACAAGATCAAGATAGAGAGAGAGAGAGAATCACTCCTCCTCGATATCGCTTTCAGCGATATCTTAGGCCTACCTGTATTTGGGATGGCTGATGGCATAGACGTATGGGTCTATGCAAGCGACGCTCTTGCAGAAGCAAGCGGGTATCATCGTGACACCAGGTGTCAACAGTGCCTTGTTCCCGAAAGCACCTATCATAGCTGTCACTCCGTACGGGGTCCACGCGGCGACGAACAAGAAGCAAATGGTAATGGCAGCCTTGGACATGGAACGAAGAAAAGGTTGAAAAAACGATAGAATGGAGGGTGGCCTGGGCTGAGACGACGAGTGAAACTTCAGGTACCTTCGCAATGCGAATTTCCGCAGACTGGGCACTCGAGTTTGCGTTGCTTCTCAGGCTGTCGACGTTCATCTTCTTGGCTTGCTCGCGCAGGGCTTTCTCATGGTTCACCACGTGTCCCACGATCTGGCTGTAGTAGTACATGATGAGGCACATGGGCAGCGCGTACGAGAAGGTGAATATCGTGGCGGTGAAGTATCGAATTTCCGCGGAATCGGTCAGGTAGTCGAAGGTGCAGCTCGTGAGGAATCCTTCGGGCACGAAACGACCCCAGACTCCCATCAGTGGCATCAGGGCCCAGGGCAACACGTAGGTCCAGATCAGTACGATGAAGAGCAACACTTGACCTCGAGAGAGCTTCCCGTCCAGTGGCCTCGCTATTGTACTGTTTCAACGATCGACCTTATTGCTTCTTTTCCCTCCGTTTATCTCATCGCACCACTACTACAAATTTACCTGTATCTATCGTAGGCTATCGCTGCGTTCGTTATAGCGGCGCCAATTCCACTGAGGGAGCCGACAAACCCGAAGATCTGACATCCCAGGTGTCCCAGTGCGAAGCCAGTGCTGAAGGAGTTGTAAATGAAGATGGGTGTCTTGATCATCATGAAGAAGTCGCAGAAAGCCAGATTTACGACGAACATGTTCGACGGTGTCCTCAGTGACTTGGCTCTTAGGGGTGGCAAGACAAGGCAAGGCAAGGTAAGGGGACTCGCGTTCGAGTGAACGATATAAAAATGTTGTCGATGATAGGATCAATCACTTACGAACAAAAAATCCAAATGACGAGTCCATTGCCGAGTAACGCGATCAGGGTAAAAAGAATATATAACAAAGCTAGAAGGTAGTGAAGAGAGGGGTTTGGCTCAGGATAGACCAGCCAGTGTTCCGGTATGTGGACCAATTCCTCGGCAGGGACGTTCCATCCTAGCAAGCGTGGTGGTCCTGCTGGAAGAACTCTCGCCTCCCAATGAATGCTCACGTTGGACATGTCGGCCACGCCGTCAGCCAGCCCCTCACCTTATCCCGAAGACGCCGAGCACTCCCGCTTTATATCCTCGCACTAGGTCAAATTCGATGAGAAACCCTAATCCCACGCCGCAACTTCGAGGCTTCTCCGGGGAAGATTAGCCGAGGATGATCCAGCAGTTGTCAGCCGTCAGCAAGAAAGAGCATCAAAGTCAAATCATTTGTCATTTGTCGGGGAAGGGCAGTACGCATTTTAGAGAACTTTACCAATAATCTCCTCTCCCGTGTATACGTGCGTGTGTTATTTATCATCCCTCGCCTTACCCTCCCTCTTTAGCGCTCCTCGATAAACTCTTAAAGCCTATCGTTAATCCCTCGACGTCTCAGTTTCTCGGTTCTCTATTTTTCCAGCAGCAACGCTCTCGCACGGAGTAATTAGCTTAAGCATTTATCACATCTGTTTTGATGAAGCGGGCACGGGAAATCATGACAAGTCGTTTGTTGTTTTCAGTGAAAAAATAGATATTTTATGTGCACGATCTATATACGAATACAGCGCGCGAGACGCATTACATAATAATTTCATGTGCAAAGTAGCAATCGATTTCTTCTCGGTGATCCTTATTATTACCTTTGATCGTTAAGATAATTAGCAAATACACGATATAACGTAACGTAACAAAACATAACATCACACACCATACATTTTTTCTAGCATACCTAAACCCACCTACGCAAATTAAATATTTCTCTCTTTATATGCACTTCGCTAAAATTTTACTAAGAAGACTAAATTTAAAAATTAGGAATTTACGCGAACTTTACGTCATTTCCTGCCATTTCGCTCGGAAGAGTCATCCTCCAAGGTATAAGCTGGTAAATAGAAATTAGGATTTTGAGGATCTTTCAAAAGAGGATTCGGCAGAGTAGTTGCCCTTGTTCCAATACTCGAATAGCCGTTGTCGTACAGTTTGCAGTAGGGTATATTGTACATTAATATGAAATCCCAAATCTGTTTGTACGACCAGTTCAAAATAGGATTAACCCTCGTTAGCGATGGCCATCCCGAGTCGGTGGCACTGAACGAGCTTAGATTATTCGAGCCTGGATCCCCTTTTCGTACTCCCATCAAGCTTGCCTTGAAATTTGGATGTTCTGCCAAAAGACTCTCGACGGCAGATCGTATCGAACCCTCCTTTCGTATCACAGTCAATCCATAATAACATATAGTCTCCTTTACAAACTCATCGACCTACAAAGACGCAGAGAAATTTTGTCCACTTAGAAATCATTTTTGCAGAAGAGAGATGGAGAGAATAGGAGAGAGACAATTACCTCGGGGAATGTATCGTTTGCTACATATAAGCATATCAGTGGCGCTTGGTTCTTTTGGTATGCAATAACAGCTGCCAAAAATAATACAACGGTACTGTCCTTTCCACCATTGAAACTTATAAAGATCTCATTTCCTTGAAATCTAATGGCACAAGTCGGATGAGACAAAAAGATAGAAAGAAAACCAGAAGGGAAGTGGGAAAACTTGGAAACGAAGAGACACTCACCTCTCGAAACATTCTTTTACGACTTGTATAGCTTTCGCCACGTGTTTTTCTCCGTCATCCATGACGGCCTTTACCCTTTCAAAACTAAATTCCGAGTTTGGAGTATTCGGGAGGCACGCATCTATCAAGGAAGATATCAAATCATCCTTGGCTCTAGACACGTCTTTCTTGGCGCCTTCCAGGACCATCCTCGTGAAAGGATACGGTTTTTGAGGATGACTACAGAAAGAAACGCAATCTTTCCAACGAGTCGCTTGCTCCTCCACAATTTTCACTATCGCCAATTCCTCTCGATGGATATTGAGGAAAGTCGAAGACAGCAGTTCGCCTCCCTTGAGCTGAGAAATGATCGTGTCGACTGCGGATTTGAAAAATATTGGCGAACCGGGGAGAAAATAGCAATTCTTTATTTTTACTGCCACACGGGTGAACTCTGCAAATATTGGTATTTGTTTATTTAATGCAATTTTCCGTGAGTGATCCTGCCTCTATACTTGAATTCTCTCGCGGCTATTTGCCTTTTAGCAAATTTTCGATTTTGTTTTGGAATCACAGATTAGAGTGCACGATCGTTTAGAATTTGGAGATTCGTACGTACGTTCACATTTGGCGAAAATAATCTCTGAACTATTTGGGACCATAGCAAGGCGAGTGGCTTCCGGAAAATCAGGAAAGTTAGTCTGGTAAAACTTGACTAACTCGTCATTTTCTACGAGATTTACGCCAAAAGCCTTTGCAGCTGCCTCGCGCGTAACATCATTGATCAAGGGACCAATACCACCGGAAGTAATGACATAGTTAAAACGCTTTTGGAGATTCTGAATTTCTTCCACTATGTCATCCACCTAACGTGTAAGAGTTGGCGTTAGACGTGGAGGAATCTTGTTTAAATATTTGATCGTAAGTTAAGCAAGAGAGAGAGAGAGAGAGAGATACACACGTTATCACAGATTGTCGTCACTTTACGCAATTTTATTCCACCAGCTCGTAAACTCTTTGCCAAGTACGCCGTGTTGAGGTCAATAACGTCTCCACGCAAAAATTCATCTCCAATTATGATCAAACCAGCTGTGAAATCTTCCATGTCGCACTCGAATGTCGGACTCTCCGTTCCTTAAATGAACAGGTTTTAAAAGAAAGAATGGTTAGATAAGTTTCTTCGTACACGGACAATTTTCACGAGTTTGATTAACGGAGTAAATTCGAGTAATGACTAATGATAAATAAGTAAGAAGTAGTTGGTAGGCATATACATTTATTTACATAAATTACTCATAGGTTTATTCTAGATAAAGAAAAAGATGGAGTTTCGCAACAGGTGACATTAAACTTAGTTATTTATGTACAACTTTTAAGTAGGATACATTGATATTTCGTATATTAATGTTACTTAATTATTAATTACAACTGCATTTGCTCAATCAAAGATGTTGCCGCATCTGTTTGCACTGGAGCTTTTTTCGCAACTGCTTTCTTTTCTCTAGACTGCGTCTGCGTCTTCTCTGCCACGGGCTTTTTCTTCACTTCTCGCAAAACTTCCTTCCGCAATTCATCAAACTCTTTATTCATAACTTGAATTTTCTCCTTTCCCGTTACATTTTTTTTCTTTAAATCCAGCTAAACAAAAGTTAAGTTAAGTTAATTTAAGTTTAAGATCGAGATACCTCCTCTCGCCAATATATCGCTTAAATCGCTTTATGCCAACTACTAACACTTACTTTTTTAAGATCAGTCACCACTTTCTTAGCTTTCTCTTTTAATCTGATTTTACGCGTCGATGCAACTTTGAATACGTTGTACGTATTCGGTTGCAACGCCCTCTTCCTTCCCATTATTTCCTACAACGGTATCATTCATGTATAAATCTGTATTATCATCTACTTTTTTCTTCTTCGTTGCTGGCTCCTCGCCTCTTACAATGCCTTTATTTAATTTAAACGATACACGTATCATTTCTTTATTTGGAGATACATTTCTTACATTGTGTATTGCTATTAAGCAATCCAAAGTTAATTTGCAACCAAGCTGTTTCTCTACCAATATCTTTGCTAGATTTTCAGGATTATCTTCTTTCTGACATTTTATAAAACAATAAAGATGTACAACGGGTGGAGATATACAAATGGTATTCATCTCTTCTATCGTCAAGCAATCTGAGAATACATCTAAAAACTCAACAGCTATCGATGGTAAATTCATTGCTATGTGCTCGACGCGTTTCTCATCTTTCGTTCCTCTATGTTCAATAATGTCTCTAAGTGCAAATTTTAGAAATTCTCTACCATCCATTTTAAAAAATGATATATTATTTTTCACATTGTTTAATTCTGCATTATACATTAGCCACTTATATGATTCAGGATTTAAGTCATTGGCAAAAACTTTAACACCCTTTTTTGCAGCAGGAATGGCAAAGGGACCTACTCCAGCAAAGACATCGTATAATACGTCATTAACATTCAGTAATGATACTAAATTTTTGTGTTCCGTACTTAATCTAGAATTCCAGTAAACTTGTGCAAAATCAAATGAGTAGGTGAAATTATTCTCTTTCACCGTTGTCACAGTGTCTTTCTCACCGGCAAGAATCTCCATTGTAAAATATCTAAATGTCGTATCAATTGTATTAGTCTTATTCACAACTGTTTTGGCTCTTGGGACATTGTCAAGATAAACTTCTCCAATTAATGTTTTATATGGTAAATGTATATCACGCAAGTTCAGATGTACTATGTGACCCACTTGACTGTAAGACACAGGAATTTCTATATTCTCGGGTAAAACAGCCTTAAAAATTTCACTTGTACGAAAATTTGAGTAAGACAGTCTTACATTTTCTTTTCCAAATTGTTCATAATGTTTTATTAAAATATTCCTATCTGTTTCTGTAAAGTCTTCGAATCTTGTAATTAATTTTGGATCCAGATACACCGTTGACACTTCATCAGAATGTTGAATAGGCTTTAAATTGGGAATCTTGAGTAGATACTTTTTTAATAGAGACACAACATTTGATAGTTTTGATTTCTTAAAAGATATATATGGTATTTCAACAATGGTTGCAAAAGCAGAACGATCTAAGCATGTCATACCACGAACTGAAGCTGGAGGAACCAGCAAAGAAGTCATCCTGTTTGAGTATGGCCCTGTTAAATAATGTCTCTAAGTGCTTCGGCCATGATTTTCCATATATTTTCATAGAGAATCAGGCACTTGTTACTAACATCTCTATCTCCGCGCATTTATGATACAATAATAACTATGAAGAAAGACTACTTTCTCAGTAAACACAAAACTACTGGATAATGGTAAACAAGTAATCCTCTGTGTGGTTATGAAATATTAAATCCGATTAAGATTTCTAATAAAGTGTCTGACTCCATATGAAAACAATTTTAAATTCAGAAATTAAATTTTGTTCACCCTATTTTTCAATTTAATAAAATAGTATGCACTCTTGTTAGTCTAACTTTCATTTAAAGTTTAATGAGTGAAAACTAATGGGTAATGATGGTATGGAAACTAATAAATATCAACCACATGAGACTAATCAGAAAAATAATGATATTTATACTATTTACCTGATCTGTTTTATACGGATAAAATCACAAATTTAAGGAAGAGCAATAAGGTTAAGCACATGCGACAACAGTGTCACTGATCTCAGGTGTAAAATATCTGTTAAAAGTTTATCGTGGCGCTATCTATGATCATCCTTCAAATACCTTTAACTAGAAGCCAAAAGTACTTGAATAATTTGAATGGTTGCTTATCAGATATCGCCATCGTTCAGTTTTGGTGTTTATCTTATTTTTAACACCAATCTTCCACCAATAGTTAATTGCATTGCGATATTTGTTATTCATTTCTTATTTTAAATTTTATTACTCTTTGTATGGAGCACAGATTGCTGAATAGACGGGGATATTTAATGCCGTCTCTGACATCGCAGGGAACTACATTCGGTGGTCGCACTCAATAGGCATGGTGGGAGACCATTGAATATGGTTCCCTGTGACGTCAGTGATCAACATTAATGTCCCCGTCTGGACACTCTTGCATTAAATTTTGTAATTGTTTTACTTGATATTTTAACAAATATCACAAAATCGCATAAAAAATGGATTACTTTCTTACTCTTAAGTGGAGTATATTTATAATATCACGTGATGCTACCCATAATTTAAAAGAACTAGCTGATGTAGTAAATGAAATTGGTGATAGAGTATTAATCTTGAATAGAGAATTATTCATGGAACGTATGTATTTTTAATAAGTATAAATGTGTCAGGAAAATATGCTTCTAAATTGTTACTGCATTTTATAATATTTTTCCTCTGTATAGATGATTTTGATAAGTCTTCGGTAAATGGTATTATTTATACCTCTAGTTCATTTGAAAAAGAGACCGAACTATTAACAAAAGCCTTAGAAATTTTAAAGCCAAATGGAGTATTAGCTTGTTACGAGCCTGAGAATTCAGAAAGAATTTCTAGGCTACGATTGGCTGGTTTTGACGTTGACAGTAGCGAAGTAAAGAAAATTTCTGAAGATTCTAAATCAAGTAAGGTGTTTTCAGATATCTATCATGGTAAATCCGAGATATACGAAACAATTGTTAGGAAACCACCATTCGAGGTATTAAATAAAGTATACCAATTAGTTATGAGCTCATTTATGACTATAATTATAGTTGTTACTCATTATAATAGATTGGAACTCAAGTAACACTATCATTTTCGAAGAAAAAACCTAATGTTTGGAAATTAGACAATACATCGGATGATGATTTGATAGATGAAGATGAACTTTTAGATGAAATAGATATCATAAAGCCACAACCAGCTAGCTTAAAAGGTATGTCTTTATTTTAAAGAGTAGAAAACTTAGGGAGAATAATTATCCTTTTTATATGATATTTTCTATAGTTTGTGCCACTACGGGTAAGCGCAAGGCATGCAAAGATTGCTCCTGTGGTTTAGCGGAAGAACTAAGTGGAAAGAAAGTAGATGAAAATGCTCCAAAATCATCGTGTGGTAATGTAAGCATTTATTGAAAACTTTAATTCAAACTTATTAAGTAACTTAAGGAAAGTAATTCTACTAATACTATTCATGAACATAATTGCATAGTGTTATTTGGGTGATGCATTTCGTTGTGCCAGTTGCCCTTACCTTGGTATGCCAGCATTCAAGCCTGGAGAGAAAGTTGTTATACCAACAGATGAATTAACCACAGATTCGTAAAACTTAACTTATTCTCTTATAAAATTTTTAATATATTGTGCAGTATATTGTGTATATAAACATTATAATAAAAAATTCACAATAAAAGGTGGAAAGGGTTTTATTTGAAAAAACAATGATTTTGTGATTAAATAGAAATATCCATTTTATTCCATTATTTTTCTGTATACAATAGTAACTATCATTTATAATAACAGTTGTGTTAGGATACATCATATGCAAAATGTTTAATTTTAAATATTTTCATTGAATAGATTTCCTCTTAATCATTGTGATATGCATTGGAGTAAAAATATTAAGTACATTTTAGAAAGTCAATAGAAAGTTTTTCTTTTGCTTTGTATGTAATAAATTAAGTACTTGAGCGTAACTGAGATTAGAAATAACCAGAGATAAAATAGAAATGTTATCATAAAAGTTTTTGATAAGATATAAATGAAACTCTCAGAAAATATAACATAATATGCATCTATATATATATATATATATATACATATACATATATATACATACATATATATTGCACACACATTGCATATAATGAATCTAAATGACTACAATAGGAACACAACCCTTTCACCATAAATCCACTATCCCATCTCTGGGGATGAGTGTGTGGGAGAGGATTATTTTCCGAAGATAGCGCAGCCCACGCTATCTAATTTTTTACATTTTTTTTTTCACTTGCACAGCTGCTGAATAAAACAATTTTTGTATAAAAATTAACTACTACAGTTCAAGAAGCGATAATTAATTTAAGTAGCATCTTTTGTATACAGGAACAGAAGAAACCAAGTCGTCATGTTTGTTATTTTCTTGCTTACTCGTCATGACGAGAGGAACATTAGTCCGTATTTTAATAACTTAAACAGAGACAACTGTACAGATGACGCAAATGATTGGTTTTCTTAAAAAAGAAGATATTCATCGGAATTAAATGAAAATCATAAAGAACTTTGGTGTATATGCGATCTTATACTCTAAATAGTTGCCGCCCATTTACAATAAAATTGATTCCCATTTAAGCAGTAATTACAACATTGAAAGATAGTTGCAATCCTTAGAGATATCATTATCAAAAGTCACTCTTCGATTTCTCATTCTAATGTATAGCATTTCTTCCGCTTTTCAATGCAATAGATTTAGATCGTTGATTAACTGATAATCGCGATTGGATGATTCTTACGAGTTTGTCCTTAAATGAGAAGATGGAAGTTAATTCGTAATGCGTAATGCCGAGAACTAGACACATTCCAGTGGTTAATTTTTAAAGGAATGTACTCAATGGTACTTTGAGCAATGATTAGATTATCGCTTAAGGCAACTTTTAAATTCTCTTTGCGGTGGAAAATATAGATTTTTGCAGAGATGCACGAATGTAAGATAACTACCGTTTTTTATTAACAGAGAAATGCTTTAATTGCATATTGCGAAAATATCTTCGCGCGCTTGCTTCGTATATATCAATGAGATTTAAAGAAAATTATATGCATTTCTTTATATAATAAAACTATATAAACTCTTGACAAAAGTTGTTCGAACTCCACGATAACTGATCATTTTTTTTTTCATTTCATTTCCAACAATAATGCAACGAACGCGATAAAAACAAAATATATCTTCCCCCCTTTCCCTCGCGAAAAATAAGATTAATTTAATTTAATTTAACTTTATCACATTACACGCTAATGCACCCGACAATAATGATTTCCGTTACTGAGGTTTTCACATAAAGGTTCGATCGCTCGTTTGCCTTTTCTTTTACAATAAACATTTTCTAAAGGAAATAAAATATTTGACACGTAACGTTATATTGCATGACGATGATCAACTAAAAGGATGATTAAATAAACACAGCCCTACAGCGACGTAACAAGAAGATTGGACTTTCTATGAAGACCTTTGGCTTTTTTTTTGTTAAAAAAAAGGAGAAACAAAAAAAGATGAAAGAAAGAGAAATAGAGATAGAGACAGATAGAGAGAGAAAAGAAAAAGAGAAATGTTAAATTATCAGTGGCGCATAATCCACGACGATATATCCTTCCTAGGCGCAATCACTGCCAAACTTAACAACAATACTAGTATTCTTCGCAATATGTACAGACGTCGAGCTTTCCAGGCGTGTAAGCTCCGGTGAGCTTATGCAGAGTTTATAAAGCTTTCGTCATTTCATACGACGATGTATCAGCAATTTATGCTAGCACGAGTTACCCTCCATATTATCCAACAAGGAGTTCTTCTCCTCTTTCTTTAGGTTACTATTTCTTGGCGTCGGTGTGCGAAGCTTTGGTTCAAAACACGGCTGCAAAAGAATTATTCCTTTCTACATTTCTTCCCTTAAATTACAAAAATCAAACATGCGTCGAAGCGTGATGATGAATCAATCATCCCCCACAAACAAGCAACGAAAGTGAAACACTCGAATCACCGAAAACTCGAAAAGTGCAATGCAAATAAATACAAACTTTCCAATTATTAGACTAATCTATCAGATCAATTAATACTTTTGTCAAAAAGAGACACGGAATTGAGAATACTTGAGAGGTTTTCGTAAACATAAATAAATATACGGATGATGGTATATACGGAAAATATGCATCTTTGGATGTTAAAATTGTGCGATGGTTATTTATGCAATAAATAAGAGAAATCGATTGGAATGGAAAATACGGGAAGGGACGAGGAAGAGAGGAAGGAGAAGGGCACGTTCATCATGAGCTTGAAATGAGAGCGGGAATTTATCGCACGAGAGAAGGAAAGTCGTATATCGACAACTATATCGGTATACTATCGCTGTGATAAGAAAAATTGGAGAGGTACCAACGGGATGAGATGCGACACACAAAAACATTATTTAGGTGATGTCACACTCACTGTTTCACAGATATTCATGTTGCAGCAATTTTCGATGGTAATCTCGCATTGATTGTCCGGTATCTGCGGTCTGGACGTGAGAGGCGTGATTCCACCTTTTCGTACAACGAAGCGCTTCTTGATTCGTGGCCTTCGTTTCAATTTGTTAATATAATAACTCAATATTGCGATTAACAATACAAGAATAGCGACGAGCGCGATAAGTATGGGTAACAGCGTGCTGTACTCGATAACTTCGCCATATCCCACAACTTCCTCCGCTACTGTGCTATTCCGTTGCTCGCAGCTGCAAAAACCAAAAGGAAAAGAAAAAGATGTTTACACGCGTGTATACGAGTATACAGGGAAACGCGGAAACAGGTACACGGACACATCAATGGAACCGGCCAAGAGAGGAGAATCGTCGTGAAAGGAAAGTCCGACGTGACGGGAGTAAGACGGGGGTACAGCGCGTGTGTCTGTGCGTGTATACGCAAGGGGAAGAAGGGGAATAACTCTAATAACTTTAACCCATACATCATCTCACCTGCAAGAACTGGTATCCACGGTGTTCAATTGTAATGGCTGATTACTCGCGCAATACATAGCACAGATATCGGCAATGTCGTATAAACTTTCACATCGCGAACCGCTGGCGAATTTGCATTGACAGAAAGGCTGCGGTTGTTGCTCCTTATCAAGAATTATGCAGTGGCCGTCGTTCAGACAATATCCGTCGCAAATGTCTCTTTCGCAGCGGTAGCCGGTGAATGATTTCGGACATTTGCATTCTGGTAGACCATGATTATTTATGACACAGTTACCCATTAGGCAGTAGTTGTAACACAGAGAGATCTCGCACGCGCCACCAGAGAACCTGCAAGAGCAAAATAGCAAGAGATTCGATTATGGAGAGCGATGGCGAGAGTTGATGATAATCGAGCAAAGTTCGTTTGGCTCGTCGATCGTCGTCGCATCATCCATCGATTCCAGCGCGCTCGCGATCGATCACAACAGAAAAACCCAAATAATGATCGTGGTGCTCGACTATGCGTGTAAGAGCGGCGTACGATCTCTAGCGGTAGGTCAAGCGTGATATTTAATGGCGTGATAAGCAAGGAGGAGAGCTCTTACCCTGGTTTACATTTGCAGGTTCCGCTAACCTTATCGAAGGTTCCATCGTTAAAGCAGGATTGCGGTCTCTCCGTGGTGGCGTCCGCTTCCTCCGTGCTGGCGGTCAAGTTATTGTACGACTTGAGTATTTTAGGCAGGGCTGCGGTAGCTGGTTTCGCCTCGTCGTCGATCCTCTTCCGCATCTTCCTCATCAGGGCGCAGTCAATGTCCCCGGCATTGTCCCGCGTCAAGATCCACTTGGGATCGAATTCCTGGTCCGTCTCGTTGTAGTACTTGAACGAGACCGGAAGGTCCTTCTCGCTCGGATGCTTCGGGAAGATCCAGATGATGCGCATGATCCAGTCGGCCCAGTAGACGTAGTTCTTGTCGACGGCGATGTTGATCGGTTGGTGCCTCCTGCCGCGATACACCAATTTCCTGGAACTCCCGTCGAGGTTGCTGCTCTCGATCTTGAAGTGGATCCCTTCCTCGTCGTCGGTCCAGTAGATCCGACCTTCCGCGTGGTCCACCGCGATTCCCAGTGGTTGATAGAGCATGTCCTTGATCAAGGTCACCCGTTCGCTCCCGTCCAACCTCGAGCGCTCTATGCTGGGCTGGGTGATGTTGATGTTGGTCCAGTACAGGTAGCTGCGAAAAGCGAAAAGCTCAACTCTGCACTCTGCTCCACGATGGAGTCAAGGAGAAATGCGAACGGCACACACACACCCGTTACACGCGTCCAGCGTGATACCATGCGGAGTCGAGTACGTGAGATTGTGCAGCATCCTTGGCTCCTCCGACGGCTCGTTCTGCGGAATGTGCATCTTCATAATGGCAGATCGTTTGGCGTCTATCCAGAACAGCGTTCGGGTTCTCACGTGGAAGACCATCCCGAAGATGTAGGTATCATCCTGCTCTGTGCGAGGAAGATGGAAATTTCGATTAGAGAAGCTGACGGAGCGACGCTCGTCGGAGCAGGCCATTTCCCTCGACTTACTCTCGAGGATCGGGTCGAAAGTGAAGTTCTTCCGGCTGAGATCGTTGCTGAAAATCGAGTAGTTGCCCTGATTGTCGCTGAAGAACAACGTGTGGGTGGTGTCATCGTAGGCAGCGCTGCTCAGGTAGCCGGCCTCGGCGATGTTCACATGGGCCACGAGGCTCCTGTTGCTGAAGAAGTCGACGTCTCGACCAATGATTACGGCTAAATCTGCAACGAAGAAAAACAACTGGTCGCATCTCTCGAACGGCGTCGATGTCGGTGTCAAGGGGCGTTATCCGGAACGCGGTGGTGACGGCGATCACGGTGTCGCAAATAACTCGCGGCGACGGCGACGGCGACGGAATAAAGTGACATAAAATATAAACAATCGAAATTGTCTCATCGCCGCCGCCATCAGGGATCGAGAAGAGTCGGAGCAGCGGCGAGAGAGTCGCGCGCGATCGGGTTATCGGTACGAGTTACACATAAATTATTGACTATCGACATTTTTCTAGACGCCGTGACCCTACGGTGGAAGTCGGCGAGAGTTTCCTCGAACGGCGCCGGCTGCGACCAGATAACCCAAGGTCGATCCGCCGATCGCGAGGAGCGTCGAAAGTCGCGCGCGTCGATCCCAAAGATCGCAATTTCCTCGCGCGGGCAAGTGCGACCGAGCTATCGCTTCGACGAGGTTTCTCGAAAACAGGAATTATTCATCGTTTACATTTGAATCCTGATGTGCTCCGCGTGCGTAAAAGTGCGCTCGTGCGCGCGCGCGCACGGTAATCGGCAATTCATTTGCGCGATCCTCGGCTTGTTTTCCTAGGTTCATCCATTTGCCAAATGAGGGGGGAACGAGGAGAGAACTTGGCGTGACCAAAGATTAAAGGGAAAACGCGATCTCCGCGCCCCCCTCCCACCCCCTTTCCTCTTTAAGAAAGAAAGAGAGTAACCCCGATAGGATTTATCGAGAGATCACCGGACTGCGAGACATTTTCGCCTTGAGAAATTCAATCGGTCGATTCTCCTCGTGGATCTCTACTCCCTTTTCACCCCCCCCCCCCCCTACGTTAATGCGATAACGTTCCGCGAGAATTTTGCGCTAATCGAATTAATAGTCTCTCAGGGTCAGTCAGGTTGGAGTAGAATTATGCCAACCACTCTCGGACTCGACTCGAAAACTTATCGGCGATCGCTTTTCGCGATCCCACGCTACTGTGCGAGCGAACGCGCATTTTTTCCCTCGTCAAGTTCCTCTCTCTCTCTCTCTCTCTCGTCGATCGGTTTCCCTCGCAACGACCTTCGAAGCGCAAGTTTGTCAAGGAGCATCTCGCTCAAAGTGTCCCCGATCAGAAGGAAATTCGTATCGTCGACTGTCAGGAGGGCGGTAGGGAGAGACGGAGAGAGGGAGAGAGAGACGAGCAAAGTGACCCACGCACGAATAGATCGGTAATCGAGAGGGAACCCGAGGGGCATCTCCTTCGTTAATCGAAACGGCCCGGTCGATCGTTCAGCCAATAAATAGAGTGCGGCGCGTGCTTTGGCGCACTCTAATTCCACCACATAGAAGAAGAAGAGAAAGAAGAAGAAGAAGAAGAAGAAGAGAGTTACGTGCGTAACCCTTAATGACATTCGTTACGTAAAACGAGGCGAGGCGAGGCGAGGCGAGACGAGAGGAGGCGAGGACGGCGCGGAAAGTTCACGCGGGGAATCTCATCGACGTCTGCTGACGCCTCTCGTTGGAGGCAGCAGGCAAGAGGACGAGGACGAAGAGGAGGAGGAGGACGAAGAGGAGGAGGAGGAGGAGAGTATCGGTTTCATTCAGCAACGCAGCGGGTAATTCAATACAAGAGCGTTTGCTGGAAGGAATTCTGGTTGCTGGGAGAGAAGCGGCGGTGGTGGCCTACGTGACTAGCCGAACCGCGCGAATGGTGGCGTGCTATAGCTACGGGCGCACGACATGCTTCCTAGGTACCTCGAGACGGCAACGTGTGCCAGAAAGGGAAGGAGAGAGCGAGAGAGAGCGAGAGACACGTCGAAGGAACCTCGAAGAACCCACGACCTTCCGTTTCTTCGACACTTTCAGTCAATAAGTCGCCGCATCTTCCCAAAGACTGTGCGATCAACCACCCCCGCACCACCCCACCCCACCCCCTCCTCCCCCTACGCAAACAATCATCCTCGTCTATTTTACGCATACGCGCAAGCACGAGGCTACCGGCGTTTCTCCTTCCGCTATCGTTGGTCTTTGCTACGGTGTTTGATACAGCGGCGGCGGTGATGGTGGTGATGGTGGTGGTGGTGGTGGTGGGTAAGGGGGTGAATTTCTCCCTTAAACATCGCCGCTGCTGCTACTCACCCCAAGACCTGGCACAATCACTGACTGCGACGAGCATTCCCAAGAGGAGGCCAAGGGAGAGGTAGCGCAGGAACTCGTGACACGGCATACTCCCTCGAGGTCATGCAGTTTTGCTCGGTGGGGTTGAGAGGAGAAGCGGTGTCAAGCCGGGTCCAGTGGAGGAACATAAAATTCGGTGGGTCCGGAGCACGCGGAACGAACTGCCACGGGGAGGACGTCCTTGCGTCGCGGTGGTCGTGCGCGAACTGTGAACTCGTGACTTGCCGCCGAGGCGCTCGGCGTTTGCGCCACGATACTCGAGGGAGAGGGAGAGAGAGGGAGAGAAAGAGAAGACCGCGTTTCTCAAGCCAATCAGTTCCCCAAGGATGGAACTGTGCGTGCGCGTGTGCGTGTGCGTGGGTGGGTGTGGGTGTGGGTGAGTTACCCGAGCGAAAGAACGCGTGCCGGCGACCACCACCACCACCACCACCACCGCCAAATCCTTCGGGTCCGGAAACTGCCCCCGAGACTTCCGGTTACTCCGCTGATACTCTCACCACCACCACCCCCTTCTTCTCTTCTTCGTCCGTTCGCGACCTTGAGAGATCCAATCGCGCGGTTCTCATCTCAGCGACTTTCCGCAAATTTGACACCTGTACTCGATAACGAGAAGCGCCGGACGGAACTTTTACCTCCGCTCCTCTCCTCTCCTCTCCTCTCTCCTTCCTCCTTGTAACCGACTCGACTTCGACTTCGACCGAGTGTTTTCGCGCGTTCCGCTTTGAGGAATTCGCGTACGTGGTGACAAGCCACGCGTGTCATTGCTGTCTACCGTCCGCTCGAATTCTACCATTCAATTCCGTCGGATCCTCTCTCTCTCTCTCTCTCTCTCTCTCTCACACACTCTCTCTGACTCGCTTCTACAAACTTTTTACGTAACCGATCCAATCGATCGATCGAGAAATTCATCATCGGCGGAAGTCGGAGGCGCGCCGCTTCAAAAGGCGAAAATGGAGCACGCGCACCTGGAGGCGCGTCGTCGAGTTTCCACGATGCAAGTCGATTTTCCGCTTTCCGTATAAAACGAGCGTACGCTTATCGGGTACGCGCGTCTCTCCCCCCTGCCCCTGCTCTTCTCCTCGAGTTCTTAACGGTAAACGCGGCGACGAGTCTCCGGTAATACCGCGAGCGCAAAACGAGTTTCACCCGGTGAAAACGTCGGCGAACCTAATTCCGAAAGTTTGCGAGGTTGCTTCCAGTTCCCCTCGGTGAATCATCGTCATCGTCATCGTCATCGATGATGTTGTCGACGATCGCTCGCTCGATTCTTATCGCGGCACTCGATACGTTCGGCCAGCCGGCGTCACGTAGACGGACAAAGTGGATCGCGAAACGTCGACGGCTATCATCGGGCGGCATCTCCGGACGTGACTTCTCTCGTTCCTCGAAGAAGACGACGACGACGACGACGACGACGACGACGCGGCGATTCGAATCCCGCGCGTCCAGGAGTACGCGCGCTTGCAGCGTCCTCGAGGTTGGTGGCTTCGAATCGTGGCGGGAAGACGCGAAGCGTCCGGTGGGTCAGGGAGCAAACGGAGCAGGAAGACGGGAAAATCCGGGAAAATATGCGTCGGGGTGCCGACGTCGGGATGCCGCCAGTCGGCGACGCCAGGAACTACGAGAGAGGGCCGACGGCGCCCGGTGCGCTATTGATCAATAAAAGAGAGACGGACAGCACATGGGTGAGCCGTGACGGGTGCCGCCGTCGGCAGCTACCCTCCGCATTTCCACGTCGCGTTAAACTCCAACCCGAGAGGATCACCCGCGACGGCGGTCCAGCGAAACTCGCGGAATCCGACGAGGGAGAGATCCTCGCGAACCCCCCAGGAGATCCCGCACAGCCTACGCTTCGCGATACTAAAACGGAGCGGACGACGCGTCTCCCGTTGGACGATCGCGCAGGGAAACACTGGAGGGTCCAAGAGGAAGGGAGAGGAACTGGGAGCGCACGCCAGGAAAGATATATAGAAAGAGAGAGAGAGAGAGAGAGAGAGAGGGTAGAAGAGAAAACGCGTGGGACAGGCAGATTAGCGGAGAGAGAGAGAGGGAGAGAGTAGGATAGACCAGAGGTATCCGCGGTGACTAGGTTTGCCTGGCTTTCGGCAAGAGGGGGAGAGAAGGGGGAGGCCTAGAGAGAGAGAGAGAGAGAGAGAGAGAGAGAAGCGACGAACCGGAGAGACGGTAATAGAAACGACGAGAGAGAAAGTAAGAGGAACTACGCGAGGGAGATAGCGAAAGCAGAGTGAAAGGAGGGAGGGAGAGAGAGAGAGAGAGAGAGAGAGAGAGAATAGGTGGTAGTAGCAACGGAGAGAAGAAGAGAGTACGAAGCGACATGTGTCCACGGCGCTGAGGATAAGAGTCGTCGAGTGCGTCGAGCAGGAAGGTCTCCGGGGTGTGCCGACGACTCGGATATTCCTGACGGCAAAAAAAAGGCTCGCACCTCGAGCACGCGAGGCCACTCATGCAGACCTTACGGAGGAAAAACAGCCCCTGCAAGTGTGAGTAATCTAACCCCGTGACGTGTTTCCTTACGTCTCTCGGGCTCTATTGACATTCGTCGTCGTCGTCGTCGTCGTCGTCGTCGCCGTCGCTGTCGCCGTCGAAAACCTCGTGCGCTATTTAAAGACCGTTGGCCGAGCGCACCGCGACGAAAGATCGCGTCGCTACGACGATTCCTCGACGACGGTCCCTCGCGGATTCCCCAGGTTCTCGCCTGGAAATTCATCGGAGGCACTAATCTCTCTCTCTCTCTCTCTCTCTCTTCTCTCTCCAACCCAAGGAGAGAACGAAGGAATAGGAGAAAGAGCGAGCGAGCCCTTCGACGAGTTCTCGCGCGGGACTCGTCGATGTCACCCTCCGTCAGGGGTTGGAAATGGCTCCCCCGTACGGCCAAACTCCTGGTGGTGCTCGAACATTCGGAGCTTGCGACGCAATTTCCGTGTCCAGAACCCGGAGAGTGCCCGTTCGTGAAAACATACGAGAGTCTCTCGCATCATCCTGGTGGTGGTGGTGGTGGTGGTGACGATGACGGTGGTGGTCGTGACGACGGTGACGGTGGTGATTACCGCGCGAGAGAAAACCCTACGACGAGTTCGCCAGTTCTCTACCCTCCCGATCGAGCACCCCGCACTTTCCACGCGCATCCACAGGTGACGCCACTCGCCGTCCGTAGAATCAACCCCCGACAACCCTCGAACGCCACCCCGGGTCACCTACGAAACTTCCAGACCCGATCGTGCCGCCGGTCGGCCAGCGACTTGGGGAGGAGGGTTGGCTTCCGCCAAATTCCTCTCCGGTCAGGAAGAACCAGGTCGCCGGTTGATTTTCCTCGCGATTTTCCACCCCCTCCTCACCCCTTCGTTTCTCTCCGACTGGTTTCCTCGGACATAAACGGAGCGTGTACCGCACCTGGTTCGTTGGTAACGCAAAAAGAAAAAAAAAGCGAAATTGCAAAAAGAAAAAATCGCATCTGTTGGCGGCGACGACAACGACGAGGAAGGTCGCGTTAAGGATTAGGGGGGGGGTGGTGAATGGGGTTAACCGGCAAATATCCGCTCGAGTACCGACAGTTGGCGTTCTCCACTCGAGCGCACGAGTGCGCTGAAACACATGTGACCCTGGCTATTTAAACGGCGGGGGTTCTCTGCGAAAACTCCATTAGAAGACGATCCCGCTGCGAACGCGTCCTTGGAGCCGCTTCGTTTCGAGATCCGGACCCCGAGGACCCGGAGCAGCGTTAATGTCCGAGAAATTAAATTAGATCGATAGGCCCGGTCGCTGGAGATCGTTTTATTCGCTCAAAACGAGGGGGGACCACGGTCCTCCATTCGCTCGGACATTATTCTTTTTTGGCTCCCTCTCTCTCTCTCTCTCTCTCGATTATACCAGGAGCAAATCTCTCGTTTCGATTGACACTCGATCGCTTCATCCCGCAACGCGCGTCGCGCGAAACGATTCCACTTCACGCTCGATTCGCAATCCGATTCGAGTGGAACCTCCGCCGCCGCCGCCGTCGTCGTCGTCGTCGTCGTCCTTGAGACCTCGCGCACCAGCCGTCTAAAATCCGGTCGAATCGAATGAATTTAGCGACGATCGATGAGACCAAAATCGGATCGTTCTCGAGCAAGTTGCTTTTGCAGTTAAGAATGAGCCGACCCGGTTCCTCGGCGAGGGGGTGTCCTTCAAGGCGAAACTGATCGGCATCCTGGAGGTGTCGGAGGCTCGCGGCGACCGGATGTGTCAGGCGGCCCTGGCGGACCTAAAGATGGCGATTCGCGCCGCTGGGGAACACAAGCAACGGATCGCGGTTCAAGTCAGCATCGACGGACTTCGACTCAGGGACGAAAAGTCTGGGGTAAGTCTGGGACAACCTTCTCCAGGGACCGTCACGCTTTGGTTTTCGCGCGAACGGCGCATCGGAGGAAATGTCAAATTTCGCAAAAGCGGCAATCTCTCTCTCTCTCTCTCTTTTTTCTATGTTCTTCCAATTCTATTCCCGGCGCTCTTCATCACTGTTTTCTATTGTCTTGTGTCGTAGGACTGCCTGTACCATCATCCTGTACACAAAATATCGTTTATCGCTCAGGACATGAGCGACTCCAGGGCATTCGGCTACATTTTCGGTTCACCGGACACCGGACACCGATTTTTCGGGATCAAAACGGACAAGGCTGCGAGTCAGGTAGGCGACTCAAGTCCATTCTGTCTAATAAACGATATCCGTGCACGCTACCCTCACAGCCGCATGCCCAATCATCATCCCCTTAAGGTTTCAGCGTCGTTGATTCAGTGGCACCGCGTACGGCTCGTCCAAATCAAAATCAAAATCGAAATCGAAATCGAAATCGAAATCGGAATCGGATTCGAAATCGAAATGAATTTCGAGGTCGTAATGAAATTACAAAAGGAAGCGGCTCGCTTGAAGGAAATTTAATAAAAACACGAATAGAGAGAGGCCGGTCGTGGAGGGCAAAGTGTTTTCAATGGTTCCGAGTAGAATTTGCGGTATAATCCCTCCTGGTGATTTGGCAAAGCGCTTCATGGTGGTGGTGGTGCACCCGCGTGACAGACGCGCGTGGATTTAAATGTCGTTAAAGCGCGTCAATTACCGGAGAGCCGAGGCAGCCTCGTCGGCTCGGCGGAGGCGAGGGTCTAAAATGATATTTGCCCAATCGGAGAAGCAATATCGATCCTGGCCGCGGTAATTCCAGGCGCGTATGTAAATAATTGCATTACACCATTCGGCACCCCCGTCCGCAGCCCGTGCATCCTGCACCGCGGGAGATTGTTGTCGGATTATCCGCGGGTTCGCTTCCGATCGGTTCGCTTCGCTTCGCATTCTCTCCCTCTCAAAGGGATCGCAACTTCTTGAAATTCAAATCTACCGATATTCCACCTGATGACTTCCCCTCTCTCTCTCTTTCTCTCTCTCTCTCTCTTTTACTACCGACGGCTCCATTTTCCTCGCGACCACCTTATTAAAAGCGACAATTTTCCACTTGCTCGCCTTCCTTCCCCTCCCTCCAACGCATTTTTTTCAGCGACCTCCTCCAGGAAAAATTCAATTAGCGAAACGACGTCTCGTCCGTTCGATTTCCAAGTTTCCACCGCCGGTGGTAGCGTCGCAAACAGAGGGAAACGTCGAGTACGGAGGGTGGTGGTGGTGGTGGTGGTGGTGGTGGCGACGATGGAACCCCTACAGCCCCTGCAGCGTGCAAATGGTCGAGGGACTCCTTTCCAGGAGCACGGGAACAAAAGTCAACTGGCATTGTTGCCCAACAACTGGAGAAATAACTGCTTTTATTTATTACACCCTCTTCCCCCCCTCCCCGTCCCTCTTGGCAAACCCCTTCCTGATCCGCAGTCTGTCATTCTCGCGTGTACCATCTCTCGCTTTTCAATGCTTAGAAAAATTGTTAGGCTTTCCACAAATATCGCATTTGTGCCGAACCATTTACAATGATTAGTGCGCGCGCGTATGTCGATCGTGCAAACACACACAGGGCATCCGGAAATTGGCGTTGCGAGGGAACGAGAGAATAATGAGGAACGAGGTCACGCGAGATCAAAAGAGCAAAGATCCTACCCAAAGCTAATTCTCCACGTTTTTCCGCAGGTTGTCATAGCTATGAGGGATCTCTTCCAAGTGGTTTTCGAACTGAAGAAGAAGGAGATCGAACTAGCGAAACAGCTGATCGACCCGACTGCCATCCACACCATTAAATTCACATCCTCGAAACTTTACACCGAACCCTTGCCAGACACCAAAGTGAGTTTTATCCCTGATCAAAGTTTTAAGGTACACACTCGTACGTGAGATCTTGCATGACGAGTAATTACCGTCTCGTTGCTTCTGATTATTCTCTCCCCCCCTCCCCATTTTCTCTCTCTCTCTCTCTCTCTCTCTCTTTCTCTCTCTCTGTGTAATTTTTTTCTCATTTTTTTTTCCAATTTCAACACATACGCACCGTCGTGTCCCCCTGACCGTTGCTCTCGTCTCTATCCTGATTCTTTTGTTCTCGTTAATTTCTGTAAAGAGTACGCAGTTTTCAGTTATTCGCTGAAATTTAGTCGAGGGGGATGTGCGGGGGAAACGCTCGGTCCGTGCGAGGACCGAAGAATCGCGCGGCGTCCTCGTTTCAGTCTCTCGAAGATTTTCCAAACAAAAAAACTTTGAAAAATTGAGCGAGGAGCGCGTCGTGATTCCAGAAGTCAAAAGTTCGTACGGACCGCGCGCCAGTAGCTTTTTCTTCCTCTTCGGGAAGTGTCGATGAGTTTTTGGCATCGCCGCCGCTGCTGCTGCTGCTGCGTTGGATGAATAGTGCGAGAGCACTCGTTTGAATTATAGGGAGCGTCAGGAGTCGAGACGTCAGTCCATCGAGTCAGATCTAGCGCCGATACGGAAAAGTCCTCCACCGACAGAAAGAACGAGTCGCAAAGCGGAGTGATAGCGGATCTTTTGGATTTGCAATTCGAATTAAACTCGCTACAGCAGGGAATACATCAGATGGATAAAATCACGCCGGAAAATCCTCTCCCGTCTACCGACGATCTTTTCGAAAGTGACCCTTTTGGTGACTCCTTCGCGAATATGACGGTACTATTATATCTCGATCAATCTCTCTCACTCGGCGAGTCCTTGGGCCCTCCGTAATCCTGTGACCCTCGAACGTCACGTCTGTTCATAGGTCAAGGAGACGGTCCGCCCGATCCTGCCGCCACCCCCCTCCTCCTCCAAGCGGGCGCACCTGGAGCGTCAGCAGACCATCTCCGGAGCCTCCACGTCGACGACCTCCAGTCCCGCCCTGACCATCACCAGCAAGACCCCGCCCCCCCAGGGTTCGGTCCACTGGTTCGACAAGGAAACCGAGAACCTCTTCAACGACGGGGAACTCGGCGCCGGAGGAGTCTCCGCGAACGCCACCAGGAAGGATCAGGATGACGTGAGGAAGCGCTCCGATCTAACCGATCAACCGCGCGACGTTACATTCTCACGGCCAACGACCTTTCTCCGATTCTCTTGCAGAACTCCCTGAACGCGACCCCCAGGAACCTGCAGTCCAAGAGTCCGCAGATCGACGTGTTCACGGAACTGGACCCGCTGGGCACGGGCCTGATAAAGCCCTACATCGACAAGAAGGACTTTTTCCAGCACCTCAAGAACCCGCCGAAGAAGGTCTTGAAGGACCTGGTGTCGACCAACTCGAGCGAGACCTTCCTGACCAATTTTAACATCACCGTCGAGTCCATGGACTCGTCGACCAAGTCCAGGAACGACTCGACCCTGTCGAGGGACAGCGGCGAGGCCTTCGAGGACGGCAATTTCGCGAACTTTGAGCAATTCGACGACGAGGGTTCCGTGGTCTCGACTCCCCGAGCGCGCGAGCGCCCCGAGTCGCCACCTCCCCGCAAGAAGGAGTCCTCCTCCTCCGGCAATTCGATGAGGAGTAGCCATCACCAGCCGTTGTCGGTGTCCCTACCCCCGGAGGACTCCTCTTTGAGCAAGTGCGGCGGCACCGGTGCCAAAGCTTCCAGCAAGCAGGACAAGGACGCCGAAGGCACCGCCGCCGCCACCAACACCGCCTCCTCCTCCTCCTCCACCACCACCACCGTGCAGACCCTGGTCAAACTACCGAGTCCTAAGAAGTATTTGTCGTCGAGTCGCAAGAGAGAATTTGACATCGACTTGCCCGGTAGCAGAGGCCAATCGATGGACAAGCAACAATTCCCGATTGACTTCACCGCAACCACCGAGTCCCCCGCTTCCCCGCTGAGGTCCTGCTCCTCGGACGCCAACTCCAGGCTGTCCAGCTCCAGCGCCGAGCTCGACCTGGTCCCGGAGCCACCGCCGAGGGGTGCCGGCAGCATCATGATAAACCCACCGCCCCTACCGCCCAAGAAGCAACAGGGCGGGAGGGGGGTCGGCATGAAGCCACCTCCAAGGCCACCGCACACGGAGGGTCATTTCCACTACGACTTCCTCGAGAGGGAGGAGGCTTCGCCCTCGCCCACGAGAAACAACAAGGACAGAGGGACCAAGAGTCCTCCGAGAGACAGCAAGGGCCAATTCGACGATAATTTTAGCCCCCCTCCTCAGCTTCCCGCAAGATCCGACGCAATCGTCGGCATGTCAACTTCGACCTTCGAGGATTCTTTCAGTTCGATACTACCCGCCAATCCCACCACCACCACCAACACCACCACCCTCTCGTCGTTGTTCACGTGCACGAGTTCACCCGTAGAGTCCAGGAAAGCCAAGCCGTCTCTGGATATCACCCTGAGTCAGTTGACGTCGTCCAACCTGGCAGATCTAGCTTCCAACCTGAACATAACCGTCTCGGAGTTGACTAGCTTGACCTTGCACCAATTGACGGAGTGTCTCGCGAATCTGACAGCCAAGGAGAACGGGGCTCCCGTTGAGGAGGCGGACCACCAACGCCATCATCAACAACAACAACAACAGCAGCACCATCACCATCATCACCACCATCACCATCACAAGGAAGCAGTGCCCAGAGAGAGTACGACGAGCGATACACCGAAGGTCAAACCTAGCAGCAAGCTGGTGGAGACCTCCTTCGTCGCCTCCGAACCCAACTTTCGAGCAAACTTTGAACCGCTGTCCCAGCAGCAGCAGGGACCACCACCACCACCACCACCACCACCACCACCACCCACCACTTACGACAAATACGCTGCTCTGAGGGAGCTGCTGGAGCTGGAGCAGATGAACACCGAGTCGAAGGAGGAGGCGTCCGTAAACGAGGAGGAGTCGATCGAGGATTCGAACAGACAGCAGGAGGAAGTTCGCAGCGAGCCCGAGGAGTCGCTCGGATCCCTCGTCGGCCTCACCGTAAGACTACCCCTGGGCCATGGGGAGAACTCCTCGAGGGAGAAACCCGAGGCGACGCGGCTCGAGGAGGAACCCAGAAGGGCCAAGGACACCTTCCCCAGCCCCTCCTCCAAAGAAGCCGAGGAGAGAACCAATGACAATACGCGCAACAACGAAAGGGACGAGAACGAGGCCCCCGCCGAGTCCTCCGCCAAGCAGTTGCTCGCGAACGAGCTGGAGTACGATGCTGAGGAACGGATCGTCGTCGTTCAAGGTCGCACGATCTTGGAGATCGAGGAGAAGACGTTGGGGAGAGCCAGCGGCAGCGAGAAGATCGGGATTCTCGTGAAGACCGACACCGAGGAGTCCAACGACAGGTACGCCGCCTTGCGGAAGATCATCGGCGAGTCGGCGGAACCGGTCAAGGTCGCCGACGAGGAATCTACGCTGTCCCGACAGTCCTCGCCGGTCGTTCAGCCGCCGATCGTCCCCGCGTCCAAGAGCTTGGCGGAAGTCGAGCTCCTGAACTTGTTCTCCGACAGTCTACCCCCTCCCTCCAGCCCAAAGAAACAGCACGCTGCCAAGGAGGAAGATCTCAAGGCCGTGGCAATGGACATCTTCGAGGAGATCAAAATGCTGAACACCGGAACTCTGCGCGCTAGGGAGAGCAGGCCCGAGGCGATATCGGGGTTCGAGGACGTCTTCTGTCCGTTCGTCGAGAGCAAGGGGGACGAGGGCAGAGCTGACGAGAACTGGGCAAAATTCGATACGTGCGTCTTCAGCTCCGACAAGTCCTCGGGTGACGGGGGTGGTGGTACTTCCCGGTCCGTTGGCGGGACGTCCCCATGGTCACCGGATGGCAAGGAATTTCACCGGGAGTCCTCGAGCTTCAAACGTCACTCCGGGGACAGCGACAACGAGTGGAAAGACGAGGAGGAGAGCGAGGAGAGTAACGGGAGAATGCGAGAGGACGGTAGGTACTGGTGCGGTGGTGGTGGTGGTGGTGGTGGTGGTGGTGGTGTTGGTGGTGGTCGCCATGCGCATTTCGACGCGGACACCGCGGCCTTCGAGGAGAGGCCGATCTACGACCAAGTTCCGATACCCGGGGACAAGAGGGATCGAATCTATAGGGATAGAATGAGTCGAAAGTCCAGAGGTGGTGGACCCTGGCCAAAGGTCGGTGGTGGTGGCGGTGGTGGTCACAGGCCACAGAGAGGCCTGTCGCCATCTTCGCCACCCTGGCACGAGGACTCGCCCAGGGATGACCTACCCCGTCGATACCCTTCGCGAAAACCACAGTATCCCAAGGACGAGGAGGACCAGTACGAACCTCACTGGAAGTGCAGAACGGCAAAGTCCCAACGAAGCTGGTACGGCGGTCACGTGGGTCACGTGGGTCACGGAGGGCACGGGGGGCACGGGGGTCACGATCACGTAGGTGCTCCGTTCTACGACGAGGATCGCAAGCGGAAAATGGTGTTGTGGAACGAGGACGACAGGTTCGGGAGCCAGGAGAGCATGGGTTACGACGACGAGGACAGATGGTCCCGGAGGAAGTACGAGAGGAGACGGTGGGAGCAGGAGGACGGTAGGTTTTGGGCGAGAAGAGGACCTCCGCCTCCGGATGCGGATTACCCCATCAGGGAGGGATATTACTATTATCGAGAGAGCAGGGAGAGACCACCGCCACCCCCGCACGATTACCCACCGTCAAGCTGGGAGGATGAATACGGGGTTGGTGGCGTTGGTGGAGGCGGTGGTAGCGGTGGTGGTGGCGGTGGTGGCAGCGGTGTCGGCGGCGGCGGTGGTGGTGGAGTCGGTCCCGAGAGGATTCCCCTCGAGGAGTCCCACAGGTACTCCGGCAGGAAGAGGCACTGGCCAAAGAGGCCGAACAGTGCGAACGACGGCCGCAACGGCTCCGAGATCATCTACGACGAGCCGAGGTACAAGTTCGGCACCTCCAGGTCGGAGTGCAGCGACAACGACTCGGACCTGTACCCGCGCGGCTCCCAGAGGTCCAGAAGTCGCGAGAGCTACTGGGGTAGCGACCAGGAGTACGACAGCTGGGTCGAGAGACCCTACTGGTCGGAGGGTCCCGACTCCAAGAGCGAGTCCCTCCACAGGAAGAGAATACCCAAGCACAAGGTCAGGCCTCCTCCTACCTCGGCCCAGACGAAGACGCAGAGTCCCTTCGAGGACGACTTCTCGCAGAGCGTCGAGCACGTCGAGTCTCCGCTCGGGGATAACCTTGGGGAGGGCGGCAGCGAGGTCAGGATGCGCGGCGGGACCTTCGGCGAGCAGAAACCGCGTCCCAGCCCCCCCAGGCTGCAGAGCCCCTCGAGGGTTCAGGTGTCCACCGCCGCCATCAGGGCAGCGGGATCCATCAAGGACCATCAAGCTCATCCCCGAAGAGAGGGTGGTGGTAGCGTCAGGGAAAACTACAGGAGGTCCAACTACCTCGACGAGGTCCTGACCGTCTCCTCCTCCTCCATCCCGAGCGTCTCGGGCGACACGCCCGAGAGGCAGAGGCCACCATCCGACTTGAAAACTACCCCCGAGGAACCAGCGACGTCGCCCCAACCAGCAGCGGCAGCCGTCGCCGTCGCCATTGACGCGCTACCCTCCGCAGACTCCAAGGACCCTTCCTCCTCCTCCTATCAGTCCATCGACGGCTTCGTACCCGAGGACAGCAATCGCGACTCTTTCTTCAACGGCGACCTCAGGTTCGACGACGACGCCGACGCTTTCGCTTTCAAGGCCGAGCTCGAGGACAGTGTCCCTGACCCTCGCGTCACCAGCCTTCCACCCCTTAAGAACTCCAGGCAGAACAAGTACCCCGGCAACAATAACAATAACAAGTCCTCGAGGTCGGATCAGTACATCAGGAAGTCCGAATCCGTTAATATTTTCGTGAGGAAGAACGACCCCTTCGACGACGACGATTTCTTCAACTAGCGATCCGACTCCTCTGGGCGCATTAGCAGCAAGTTTAGTTAGTTAGTCGAATGAGTGTGCGTTCATCCAACTTTTCCATTACTTTCACTCGCATCTCCCGCGTTACTCACTCATTTTTCTCTTTACAAGTACCAAAGGCATTACACGGTTTTGCGCGCCGCCTTCGGTTTTTCCGGCTTCGCCGAAACCGTGGACCAGGCATAACCTTGAGAACCGAAGGCGACGACGACGACGACGACTTATCCTCAGCTCGAAAACTTATCGTAGGAAAGCTAGTCATTGTTTTTTAATCAATTTGTACATAATGTTATTGGTGTTAGTAAGAGATCGATTGGAGCGAATGATCTGTATAGTTCTAGTTCTAGCGTAATTGTGCGAATCGACGATGAGTTGTTTAAGTTTTAATTTAGACGAGTGCGTGTGTACGTGGCGCATGTTTGATGGGAAAACGGAGGGGAGAGAGAGAGAGAGAGAGAGAGAGAGAGGAAGATAACTTAGAGCCAAATCAGCCAATGGTTCGGCCACCACATTTGCTTCCACAGATGATGAAATTCTAGTCACATTCAGGGATGTAACCTTGGTTGGGAACGATCTTTGATATTTTAGTTATCTCCTAACCTTTCGCAAGGCCTTTTGTGCATTGGGGACACATATCTACAGCCATTACATATACGCGTAAACATATGAAAAACAATCAAAATATGATTTTTATACATTTTTTAAAAGGATGCATACGTCACGTTCGCTTTTCATTTTCTTTGGGAACACGAGGGGTCTCTTAGAGAATAGTAGAGGTATGTATGTAGATATATATGTATATGTTTGCGAGCCTCGCCAAAGGTGTCTTACGCTTAGTTCGATCAACCAATCATTTTTTCCCCCATACTCATCCCGGTAATCGGAATCATGGTACATAGAGAAAGACAGAGAGAGAGAGAGAGAGAGAGAGAGAGAGAGAGAGAGAGAGAAAGTCAAAAAGAGTGAGTATGAGAGAGAGAGAGAGAGAGAGGGATTACTTATTTTTCCAGGGAGGCTGTAGAGCAATATGTTGCAGTAGTTTATGTTTGTCGGCGTAAAAGAAAAAAAAAAGAGACACACAGAGATATTTTCCAAGGTAATTTTGGTTGCCTGCTTTTCTTCTATTATTCCTAGTCATTTGTATCCGCACCCGAGTCATTATTTATACTCTCCGTTTGCACCGTCACCACTGACGATCGCTGCAACGTTCCACATTGCCTGTATATTGGTCGGTAAACAGGAAATGATCGATTACTCCACGAGAATCCACGAAGAGTCGCGACGATCCGTCGTATTTACTCACTTTGTTCTCTTTATCGATTTCATTTAAAAGACGAGCGATGATACAATAAATCTTTTGCCACACGTAAAATGTACGAGGGAATTTATTCTTAAACAACTCCACCCCCTTCCAACCCACCACCCCCTCGCCGCTTTGCAGAGGAAAGGTAAGTAATTGATTCTACATGGTTAAATTGCTTAATTTCTCTCGCTGCGAGAAGGAAGAGGGATGAAAGCGCGACAGGTTAAATTCCATGTAATATGTGTTGGTAAAGAGAAAGAGAAAGAGGAAGAGGAAGAGGAAGAGGAAGTGGAAGCGAGGTTGGACTAGGTCCCGGAGCCTGTAGATCCCTTGGCTCGCGCCCTCCCCGCCGTTCCTTGATTTGATCGGACACAATGCACAATAAAAGAGCATTAGATCGCGGTCTTTGTTAAGGGCTGCACGACTTCTCGTAACAATGGCGCGACCCCCACTCGCTTCCCCCACTCGAAACACCTGGCAAACAAAGAAACAATGCGCACGAGCCGCACTTGGACGGGATTTCGCGCATTTGGGGTGCGCGCATGCTAACAAATTATCACCCCTAGCCCTTTTCTCCTTTTTTCTCTACTTTTCCTTCCCTGCCCACCCACCTACTTCTTTTACTTTTCCTCCCTCCTCCCCGTGCCTCTTTCCTTCTTAGAGTCTCGAGTCACTCGCCGCTTCTTCCCCCATTTACCATGGTAATTTCCTCGCTGTTCTCCAGCTTTTTTCTCCTCTAGTCCGTGCCGGCGATTCATCCGCTCGACTATTTACGATTTTGCGGAGCAACCCCCTCTTGACCCGCTCCCCGCGATTTATTTGCGTTACCTCGAACCACGACGAGACACCGACGTCCTCCACGCGCGCTATGATGATCCAACAGCGAAGAATCCCCCTTCCCGCGCGCGCGCGCGCGCGCGCGAGCAGGCTCTTTCGAAACATTCGATGCTGATGACTTAACGCAAAGTTGGTGCACCAATCGTGTCGATGGACCAAAGCTGGAGGAGAGAGGCGAAAGAAAAAAAGCAACCCGCATGCGGTAGTACGCACTCGAGGGCGAAAAGTACCTTCGTAGTACCACCGCAGGGCTAAAAGAGCGCGAAGGGTACGGAGGCCTGAAATGCCCTTTTCCGTGGACCCTCTCGACAAAATGCAACTCTGAAAGCCCACGAGAAATGTTTGTAATTGGGATCGTTGCCTCTCTCCCACCCCCCGCGCAAAATCTGCAAACCCCGATGACGAGTGCACCCACACACGCAAACGTCTCTCCGTGAAGCACTCGATCTCACCCCGCTCCCCCGCCGCCACCGATCCTTTTCCATTCTAATTCTAATTCCATCCTTCTGATTCCAATTCCATTTCCTCGCACCACCCTTGATCCGCCGCCTCTGACACTCTCGGGGAAGAGACGATCGCTGTCGCGATCGTTTCTAGCGCGATGATAGCGACGACGATGACGTCGTCGCCAATGACGGTGACTTCCGCTCTCCATCGAGACATCGTAGGCGCACGCGGCGGTACCTCGCGCTAGATACACGCTTCCTGGAAGAAGATACGCGCGCTACTATCTAAGATCGCGCGCGCGCTACGGTCTCTCGAGATACGAAATTCGAAGTACTTCGAAGAAAGCAAGATATTCCCCGCCGGATCGACGAAGCGCGATATCTAGCTCCAACGCAGCGGGAGAGACCGCGTGTGCGTGCGTGGAAAACTCTGGAAAATCCACCGCGAGGAGAAAATGGAGGAATCGTCGTCGACGAGGCGCGTCACGCACGACTAGGTCGTTAGCCGAGCATATTCATGCTCGAGCGGCTCGCTATCAATATTTCATAAGTACGATAAAAAGTCGCGAGTGTTTACCAGATTCTGAGCAAGGCGAATCCTCCTCCCCCTCCCCCTCCTCCTTCTCGATCTTGTTCCTCGGTTAGCCGTAAGTACATTCCCCGGCGATGATTTGCATCGAATTGAATTTCAAATCGGTGCCGCCCGAGTCTCGAGTACCACCACCGCGGTTCACCCCTCCAGTTACACGCCGCACCCCCTCTAAAGGAGCACTCGCCTCCCCCAAGTTCTCTCCCTGCTCAAAATGAAATTGTTAATACAGTCCCGCTCTTCTTCTCGAATATATCAATCCGCTCTAGTTGGAGACGAATATGGAGCATAGGGAAAACAAAAGTTGCTCGGGTTATCGGGAACCGCGCGGGGTGGGCGTGGTGGGTGGGAAGTACCGATCGACGATCGATCCTCTTCGGAGGAGGAGTTTTGCCGCGAACGCTCGACGATCTCCTCTCTCGTCGCGGCAGATGATCCCTCGCCCTGGTTGTGTTTGGTTGGAAATGACCGAAGCATAACGCGGTTGGCACCCCCCGTAGGGAGGAGGGCTGCAGAGGGGAGGAAGCACCGACAGCCGAGAGAAATCTGACAAAATCTCAGAGAACACGGATTAGCTCGCCTCGACGAGCTCTACGTCAGCGAGAAATACCGTGACGTAGTCGCGACAAAATTCTCTGACGTTTTATTGCCTGTTACATGCCAACGAGTGACATACATGGATCACGGGCTAATGCTCGCTGCTCTCCCTCCCTCCTCTCCGGTCTCTGTAAATTGCATAACGAAACCACACCACCGATATTCGCAAATCCCTTTTCCGTCGAGCAAAAGACGGACTTTTTCTACTTTATCCTCGACTCTGTTTCCCCATCGCTATTTCAACACGGAGAGGGTGCGCAAAATCGCAGCGGCAGCAGCCGCCGCCCCCGCCCTCGCGAATTCCCACCGAGTGGCTCGTTGTAAAATAATTAATGCAATTAAAGTGGTCGAGCGATTAATACACCGATATTGACGCATCGCGTATTAATAAGCCTGTATGCCAATACCGTGCTCTCCGGCACGTGTGTACACACCAGCTAGGTGAAACCTAATAAAGTGTTCGAGCATCGATCGCAACGATTACAGCGAAGATTAATTGAAAAAAGTCTGGAGATTTTTTCGACAGAGCCACGCGCGCGCGAGTGTAGCAAAAATGCGAGCGCTTTATCGCGACCAATGGCCACCACCATCGCGATCGCGCTCCGACAGTCGACTCGCGAGGGAATCGTCGCAAGGTTCAAGTCCGAGAGATGGAATTTATTTTTGCGAAAGTCGAGCCACGCGAGAGAATACAAATGGCTAGTCGCAGGGTGAATTTGTAGCTGCTGGAACCAAGAGAGGCAGAACTGGCAGGGGAAGAAACTTGAAGGAGGGTGGCAAGATCGAGAGGGAGAGGCAGAGAGAGAGAGGGGGTGTGTCTAGTGGGAAAAACGGTGTCTTGGAAAAGGTGCAAAGCCGACAGTATTCTTTGTAGCGGGAATATTCGCCTTGTGCCGAAGACCTCTTCGCACTTCTTTACTTCTTTGCCTTTTTTCCAAACCTCCTACTCTCCTCCTCCTTCTACTCTTTCTACTCTTTCTCCTCTCAACTTCCTTGTTCCGCCGCCACTTGGTCCACCTACCATCACCAACCTTAACTCGTGCGAATACTAGTAGTTGTCACTACCACCACCACCATCACCAGTACCACCGCCGCCACTGCCACCGTTGCTACCACCACCACCACCACCACCACCACCACCACCACCAGAGCTCCAGAGAAATTGCAATGGTGTGACTAGCAGCTACTCTTTTACACACAAATGCAAGCTTAGAACACTGTCAGTGGTAGCGTTGGCTTATTTCTCCGCCCACGCTGACTGAATCCCTTGCTCGACTAGAGCCTCTTTTTACAGGAGATATTTACCAACATCCAAGATGGCGGCATAATCTTCCAAGCCAAAGTCGACGAGTCATCTAACCCGAGGCCTCCTCTCTTTTCCACGCCAAGTACTCTCTCTCTCTCTCTTCTTTTCCCCTTCTCATCTTCCTGCTCTTCCTATTTTCCTCTTATATAGATAAGGCCAACCCTCTCTTTGCACCCTCCACTTTGAACTTGGAAACTTTCGCACTTTTCACGTTGACTCCGTTACTCGCTCAATTTTCAATAACCAGTCTCGATCGTTTCAATCTAACCTATCGAGAAGAATTATACGAACCGCTCAATCAATTCTCTCCCGTTGGTCGTGCGTTAGATATCTACCGAAAGGAAGCATCGGGGTTGGATTGATTTTTCTCCGAAGCGAGGACGGTGAAAGAGAGAGAGAGAGAGAGAGAAGAGGGAGAGGGTGAGGAACAGAGGAAGGGGACGTGTTGCTCTTTGTTATCCGGCAATGCGTGGAATTTCAATGTTTCGCGAGGATTCGGCGGCTCTGAATTTTCGGAAATTGAGTTCTTTGGGGCGAAGAAATCTGGAGGTAAGCACCAATGGTACTGGTGGTGGAAGTAGCGGTGGTGGTAGTAGTAGTAGTAGTAGTCCAGCAGGGGTTTAAGAAGCGGTGAAATCGAATCGAGCGAAGGAACTCCCGGAATCCGCAATCCTCTCTCTCTCTCTGTGTGAATGACGAACGTCTAAGAGTTTTGCAGCTGAATATACCCGCGCGCCGCCATCGACTACCCCGTCTCACCCCCTTTCTTCGCCCGCCGGAAAACAACCATCCTCCACGTTCATCTCACCCCTGACCAACCTCGTTGGTTGGAACTCTCGAGATTAAGATCGCGAAAGTATTGCCAAAAATGTAGAAAATATTTTGTCACGGGAGAGAGAGAGAGAGGAGGGGTGAAAGAGAAAGGGAGAAAGACAAAGATGGAGAGAGAGAGAGAGAGAGAGAGAGAGAGAGGAGGATGGTGAAGGAGGTTTGAGCTTCGGTATGTGGAGTAAGTGCAATAATACCAGATTATTTGCATCGCAAAGCTGTGCGTATGGGTAAACACAATATTCGCTCTCTCCGCTCGCTCTGTGAACGGATGGAGCTTCCAGGTGGATTCGTCGGTGTCCCTCTCAGTCCCTCCCCTGCCCCACCTCCACCGCCACCCCCAACCCCACCTTGCAAAGCCTCTCGTTCGTCCCTCTGCGAGTCTCTCTGTCTCTCTGTGTACAGCTGCGGCGTAATACAGATTCTATTTGAGCTGCCTCAGGGAAGTTAACTTGTGATGCGTGCAGCTCCGCTCTGCTGGCGGTTCTCCGAATCGAATCGAATCGAATCGAATCGAATCGAATCAAATCGAATCGTTCTCCATTTGGAGGATGAAACTCGGCGAACCGAGAGAATCGCCAAGCAATCGCGCGAAATCGCGCGTGCCTCGTACGAGCGCGTTGTTCTTCCGAGCGATTCGCCAGGAAAGGAGGAAAGAGGGAGAGACAAAATTGCGAGAGAGAGAGAGAGAGAGAGAGAGAGAGAGAGAGAGAGAGAGAGAGAGAGATTCCACTGATCGCCTCTGCATACTCCCAGAGTAGCAGCAGCAGAGCACAGGGTGCCTCGAAGCAGCGAAAAATCCGAAAAGAGGGTTCACGCGCGAGAGACTCTCATTCTCGAGAGGGGAGAGGAGAAGCGGGAAAAAAAGAGAAGCAAGAGAGGAGCTTAATAAGAGGAAAGGAATATTGGTAGGCTAACGTTTTCCGTTTTTCCGTGGCAGTACGTGCCAGCGCTTGCCATGCCTTTATCACCGCGCTCAAAGCAAAGCAGCCCCCGGAGTGTTACAATTTCACCCCCTCCCCGCTCCCAAAGTCCCTTTATCCATCCCGCTATTTTCCTAACTCCGGCATCCCCTCCAGGGAGCACACGCTGGAGGGCTGCGGGACCGAGCGAACGCGCAACCGGATGAAAGGGGATGAACGGGGCAGCGAACGGGGGTGGCGGCGTTGCTGCGCAGGCAAGTGGGAGTCCTGGGGCCGCCCATTCCTACAACTACCCGCCCACGCAACGTCGTGCAAACCCTCGAATCAATCCCAATCTCACCCCGTCAACGGCCGTCGCAATCGTACAATCGTGTTCGCGACCGCCTAACCTCAAACCTCGTGCACGGAAGACGCAGGAAGTTGTCCTCGTCGTCGTCGTCGGAGAAAATGTTGTCGCTCATCCGCTGCGAAATCTACAAAGACTCCGTGCGATTCTCGCTGGCAAACGCATCTTCGCAGGTTCGACTACTTTGATTCAAGGGTCCCATCGACTTCCACCCCCAACCCCCGCGACTATCGTTCTACTTCCGGTCCCGGTAGCTCCGGGGACTCGACGGGACCGGTAAAAGGGTGGCTTCGAGGATCTCGTCGAATCCGCTCGGCGTGAAAACTGCGTAAGGTGGAATATGAGGGAGAAGGAAAGGGGGTGAGAGAAGAGGGAGAAACCGCGAAAGTGAGACACTCGTTAATCCCGAGGAACGCGTCGAGACTGTGGCGGTTATGCGCATATGCATAACTCTGCATCGTGCACGGAGACTGCCAGGGAAGACTGTAAAAAGTTGTTATCGTTGTGAAAACAATCTATTAGCGTAAGATAGCGCGGAGATAGAGGCCGCGTGTGACAGTTGCGACGGTGAAGTATGTCGGAAGAGGAAGCTGCGCGTCTCTAAAAGTATCGGACAAAGTGGAAGTTGTGACTCTTCGTCGAGTTTCGCTTTACCGGAAGAAGAAGAAGAAGAGGAGGAGGAGGAGGAGGAGGAAGGAGAACAGGAAGAGGAAGAGGACGAAGCGAGAGAGGAAGAAGGATCGGGGGGAAGAGGAAGAAGGAGAAGACGAGTAATAACAGAGGGAAGAGAGAGAGAGAGGTGGGGGGAAAAGGAAAAAAAACAGAAAGAGAAGAAAAAGATAACGCGCGTGAAAATGTGATCTATCTCTTTCTCTCTCTCTCTCCCTCTTTCTCTCTCTTTCTCTCTCTGTTCTTGAGAGGGAAGGAAGAAGAGCCTTGATGGATCCTGAAGAATCCTCGGCAGGAGCAGCGATCGCGAAAGGCCTTTGGTCCACGAATGGAAGAGCCTTGGAAGTACCTTCTTGGAGGAGCAGCATGTTCTTGTGGCAAAAAAGTAACGAGGCAAAGTATTCGACAGCAGTGGAAAGTGCTTAAAACCGATTAAAACTGTTCGCGATTGAGAGACTCGAGGAGCAGCGAGGTTGGTCTGATGCTTGCGCTGCGTGTACCGCCGAGTGCTCGATGGACCCCAGGACGACGATGATGATGTCGAATCTGTCGTGCGACGGCTGCGTCGACAGCGACCGGGACTCGGACAGCAGCAGCATGATAGTCGACCCGGTCAGTCTGGACAAGAACGAGTTGTCCCCGTCGCATTCCTCCTCGAGCCCGATCATCCCCAGCTCGCCGATTCCCAGCGTGGTGATGACGTCCACGGGGACCTCGCGAAACAATCGAGGCGGGGGTGGAGGCGGCGGTGGCGGCGGCGGCGGTGGCGGTGGTACCGGTGGAAGATCCTCCAAAAAGTCCTACTCGTCCTCGATGTCGCAGCAGAAAACGGGAGGATCCTCCTCGGGTTCCGCTCAGGCCAGTTCCTTCTCCAGCGACAAAATGTCCTCGAGCCTGATAAAACCCCCGTACTCGTACATCGCGCTGATCACGATGGCCATCCTCCAGTCGCCCCAGAAGAAGCTCACTCTCAGCGGGATCTGCGAGTTCATCATGTCGAGATTCCCCTACTACCACGACAAGTTCCCCGCCTGGCAGAACTCCATCAGGCACAACTTGTCCTTGAACGACTGTTTCATCAAGATCCCGCGGGAGCCGGGGAACCCGGGAAAGGGCAACTACTGGACGCTGGACCCCCTGGCGGAGGACATGTTCGACAACGGGAGCTTCCTCAGACGCAGGAAGAGGTACAAGAGGCCACCGCCGCATTACGTGCTGCGGGACCGCGCCATCATGGCCACGTTCGCCATTTGCGGCGAGAGAGGACCTTGCCCCACTGGAGGGACCGCGGGTCAAGGTCACCCCGGAGCCCTGGCCTACCCCGGCGCCTACCTCTCGCCACCGCCGGGACTGCCCCTGCTGGACTTTTCGCCGTCCACGCTGGAGGCCCTCAAGCTCGGAGGATTCCTGGAGCCACCTCCCCCCCTCTACAAGCCGGTACCGATCACCGCACCCCCGATGAGGCAACTCGACCCGTCGCCCGGTGCCGTCGCCGTCGCCGCAGCGGCAGCGGCCGCCAGGACCTCGTCGCTACAACCCTCCTCCCAGCATCACTCCTCCTCCACCTCCTCCTCCTCCTGCTCCTCCTCCTCCTCCATCGAGAAGAAGCGGAACTTTAGCATCGACGCCCTCATCGGCAAACAATCCAGCAGCGAGCAAACCTGCGGAGCTCTCCTCGATCTCAGTCCGTCGGAGCACCGGGAAATCCGCAGCCAGGCATCGGCGTTCTCGCCCCTCGTCTAGGCCCGCCCCCGCCGCGACATTCCCAGTCCCCCGATAAGAAAGCTTCGGGAGAATGCAGGAGAGGAGAAACACGGACCCAGTGTGCGATACAGGCAGCGTCCCTCTCCTCTTTCTCTCTCTCTCTCTCTCTCTCTCTCTCTCTCTCTCTCTCTCTTTCTCTCTCCTCTTTGTTTTCCCGCAAAATTCAACGTCGTTCCACGGATCCCCCGCCCCCCTCGCGATTAATATCGCCATTGTAAATACGGCCCTGGTCAAATATGTGCGCAGCACTCCGTTATTTCAGGGCGTTCTTCGTCGGATTTCATGTAAACGTTCCGGTCAATCGGCCGCGAACCTCGAGTAGACATCCATTGTACATACAGAGCGAGCTATTATTGAACGGAGCTCCACCATCCACCACTCGCGAGCAAGTGCTCTCCTCCAACTACCACGCATTGTATTTGCGATAGCGAAATTCACTTTAGGCCAGACCGATTCGTGTTTCAGCTTACGAGGCAAATCCTTCGATCCCATCCGCTAGTCTCGGAGACCGAACTCTCTCGGCTCCTCGGGCTCCTCGCGACTCCTTGCCGCTGCTACAACACACGCTCGCTAATTTATAACTGCGTGTCGGATTCCCTTCTCTCACTCTCTCTCTCTCTCTCTCTCTCTCTCTCTCTCTCTTTCTCTGTCTCTCACACAACTCTCCCAAATTTCTTTCCCCGTGCGCATTCTTTTTAGGCGCCTAACGCTGCGAGAGTCTTCTTCGAGCGTCTCGAACGATGGGTCCTAATAGGCTTAATAACGCGCCATGTTTTGCATTAACGTGATAGGCGCAAATATATGTTTAGTTATAGGTTATCACACAGTGACAAATATCTCCTCTATCGTTAAGTCCGTCTTCGTAGAATCTAGCGACTGTATGTGTCATAAGGATAGATTTATAACAATATGTAATATCAGCAACAATAAAGTATCGTTAAGTACACATACTCACGTACGTACGTACGCACGCACGCAGGCACGCACGCACGCACGCCTTCTTTCTTTCTTTCTATTTTTTTTTTGTTTTTTTTTTCTGAATAGCGAAACTATCGCCAATTCTCAGAGACAACGCCGGGGATGAAATATTGGACAACCACCTCCACCACCGTGGGTGGGTGTACCCACACGGGGTGCGTGTCGCTCATTATTTTGAAGGGGGTGCAAGGATGGGAAGAAATTGAAGCGCAAAGGTAAAAAACGTCGAGGGAAAGAGAGCAAAAGGAGCTCAGGGTGCAAAGTAATAACTTGTTTACACGCTACGGCGCAGGCTTCGAGGGCCGATGGGCAGCGACGAGGAACAAGGGTTGCCGGCGCTGCCTCCTGGAAGCTTGAGTGGATTTTCATTGCAGTTTAATCCAGCCGCTCCCTGGCGGGGCTCTAAAAGGCGATACGAAGACAACTCTTGTCGCTTGGGGTGACGATATTGCATTCCTCGATAGTGACGAAGGTAGCAGTCTCGAGACCAACACCAGTCGACTCCCACTTTGCGCGCTTCTCTTTAATCTCTCGTGAAAATTTATGAGCTGCACTCTCCTCATCTTCCCTTCCCCACTCATTCCTCGACCACTTCCACCCATCAGTTTCACTAATCGACGCCACTACACGTGCCCCGGCTGCCCAATTTTTAACCCAACCTCCGCCAATCTGCTTATCGCTCTTTCATAACAAACTAGAGGGAAGCGATAACAATGACAGTAGCAGAGAGACAATGGCTCTTTCTCTATTTTTTAAACTTTTACTCTCTCGAAAAACGGAGGAGGAAACCCGAAGAAAAAAGATGCCCGTGGAGAGAAGGATCAAAGGGAAATTTCAAGTTCAACGCAATTAGAGGGATGAAAAGAAATTTCGCTGGATTACCCTGGCGAAATTTGTTTTGCGTCTCTAAAAAGATTGAGACTAATTTTTCCACGGGTCAGAAAGCATTAGAGAGAGATCCGCTATCTTCGCTCTCGGTATTATCAGCGTCGGATATTCGAATAGTATCTAAATTACGGTAATTACTGGCGAGCGTTGTAAAATCGTAGCTCGCTGACGCTCGTTTGACTCGTCAGGTGCGTGTGAACGAGCTCTCGACTTTGGACGTTTTGGCCGGGGGAAATGAGGGAAATCGACGACGAGAATCGAGTGTGTCGTCGAATGGCGCAACTCTCGAGCGGGGGCAATTTTTCTCGTCGTCTCCGTCCACCGCGGCAGCTACGAGAGAGCGGAAAGGAAAACCACTATGATCGGACTATCTTAAGTACGCCGCGCGTATATGTAAACTATGGAATTAGCGACAATAAATGCAGCGATAAGGCAACGAGATTCAAGGCCAGGGAAAGAATAGCAGAAGAGACATTGACACAACGAGTCCCGACGAATTTTCCACAAACTCCGAATTTACAACCCCTTCCCACCCAGAAAGAGGCACGCGGCGGGGGGTGCTTTGCTCCAGTTTAGTTTTCTTGCGATATTTACAGGATGGCGAAGGGGGTTACAGGGGGTGAGGGGTCGGCTCCCGTGAGCGAGATTCGATAAATCGCTGGATTAACCTTGCGTCGTTTGGCAACGTGGCTCCCACCGCCACCCCGTCCTTCGTTACCTACCCCTCTCCTACGACCATAATCAAGCGCTTCCCCATCGAACGCTAATTGTCGACTAGTGGCACATTATTTAGCCCCGAGCGCAAAATTATGGAAGGGAAGAGAACGCGCTCCGCGTGTTCTCGCTATGTTACAAGGCCCTCTAGCCTTGCGTCGTGGTGACAATACAAACCGAAACAAACACTTAGCGACACGTGGACGTCACGTGCCGAGCTGGATATATTACATTCCAAGTGCATACACACTTGACGGACGATTAAAGGGGTGTGTGCACGCGCGAGGAACCACGCGAGTGACAACGATACGTGTGTGTGCCCAGGACTCCCGCGACCACCCCCTGCGAGACCAACGCGGAGAGTGGGAAGATGACAAGGCGGAAGGGATGAGGGGGAGGAAAAGAAATAATAGCCGATCGACTCGCGAGAGAATTTATTCCTTCGATCGCTGGACGAAAAAGCGAGAAAGAGACAGGGACGAAGAAAGTGGATGGCAAAGCGTCGAGAAGCTCGTCGTCGTCGTCGTCGGCAAGCGTGTGGAGCACGTCGCGTGGCGTCGTTCCTATCTCGCATTCGTTCTCTCGTAGCCAATGACCAATATTATGATAATTCGAGACTCGCGCTTGTCGAGCCGTGTGCTGTGCGAGGTAGCTTGGATTTCGAGAATAGCGAGTAGGCGACGGTATCGGAGGCGAGCTACCGCACGGCGGCCATCTTGAAAGATCCGGGCGTGGCCTTCCGGTTGCCCAGGGCAACGCGTTATCCGGATATCGACCTGGAAGCGACGAGAAGGGTTGCTAGGCTTCTGTCCGGGAGGGAAAATGTTATCACTGCTTTGTGGTGGCTAAGATAGCAACCCCCTCCCTCCACCTTTTCCCCAACTCCAACCCCCTCACCATCACTCTCCTCCTCCTCCTCCTCCTCCGTATCAGCCAGTCTCTTTCTTCTCTTCTCTTCTCCTCTTCTCTTCTCTTGCCTTCTCCTCTCTCCCTCCCTCTTTATTTTCCTAGTTTCCACTCCTCCCCGGGGATTCTATGCCGTTCGTCGTCGTCGTCGTCGTCGTCGTCGGATATTCCAGGACAGCTACGTCTTTCCGCTACCCGTCTATCCGCCTCCCTCCTCCTTCCTATTCCTTTTCTTCCTTCCCAAGCCAATTCACGAGAAAACGCCACTGCTCTCTACGTACACCACCGGTACACGCGTGTATCGCATGGATCGCATTAGGATCCTCGAAAAAGTTTTTGCACTCCACCCTTTGCCAGAGGGATGGGCTCTTTCCAGAATTACATAGCTATTTCGCTTTGCTGCTCCTTTATATTACGTTTACCCAAAGCCTTATCCGCTGCAAAGTCATTTTTATCAAGCAATTTTCACCATGGCGCTGCCAATGGAATACCAACGTGTTCGACGACCACGACGACGACGACGACGACGACGAGGATGATGACAATGACGATAATTTTGGAAACGCGATGACCGACAGCTTCCTACGCAAATATTCCTGCAGGAATTCTTTGAATTATTCCGTTCTGTATTTGGCGCGCTATCGATCGGAATTTTAGTGAAATTGCTTGTCGGACAAATTGACCGGAAGCTGCTTCGACCATCGCACCCCCAAGGCGACAAATTCCATCCAAACATCACAGGTGTAAATTCCTTGCGAGAGCTTGCACGAGACGCGACGCCACTCATGACCCATTTGTTCCTCTTGTTTTTCGTCATTTCCCCACCCCTTCCGTCGAAGGAAAACCATCGCGAGCCAACGGTGCTTTCATCGAACGAGCTCTCCGTGCCAGAGGAGGACGATCTGGAGAAATATTATCACGGTTTCGCGCGAATTCAAGCAGCAAATCCTTTCGCGATGTTGCGCGTGTATGTGTGTGTGTACTGCATGGCCGATAACGGAGGAGCCGTGTTTCCCTGTACGAAGGAGGAATTCTGAGAATGTGTGGGAGCCAAGGATGATATTAGATTCTTGGACAAAGTTTTCGCATGGCCGAGACCTACGGGGGAGATGTCGACTCGAGTCCTTGCGGGGGCGTCGCGAGACTCCAGGCGAAGACGTTGCTGGAAATGGAGATGGGATGGGGTGGGCTGGGGTGAGGGAGCAGAGGGGGTTTCGGAAAGTGGAGGTGGAGGTGTCCAACAATGGGCGACCAAACGTGTGCCTCCTTTCCTGGCATTGATTTCTTATAGGCTCCTACCTCTGCTCTTTCTCTTTTCCTCACCCCTAAGAAGGAAATCCAACCTCCGGTTATTGGGATCTTTCGACCAAAACTATTATTCGTAACTCTGTCGCGCTTGCGAAGGATTTTCCTCTCGTTCCTCGCACGGAGGACGAGACTGACACTCGAATCAACGATAGTCCGTCCGTTCGTCCGTCCGTCCGTCCAGATATCGACCGTCGATGGCTCGTCGGTCCAGAAGGAACGAAATAAAAAAATCTAGTCGAGAGGGCGAAGCAAGGCACATTTATAATGTACGGATGTCTTGAGAACAGCCGGAGAGCTCGTACCTCGAAAGTTTCGTCCGGTTCGCCTCGGAGCAGAGTGGTTTTCCCCGGAGAGGAGGAAAATGGCGCATGCAGATTTTCGCGCGCCCGCGATACAATAGGAGGCAACGAGCGATTTTCCAGAATCCGGGGGAGTCCCCGGCAGAGTCTCGAGCTATGCGCCGAGGCCCTGGCCTAGAGCTAGAGCAAAGAATCCAAACGCGGGGGACGACCGACGCTGTCGTAAAATTGGGGTGAGAACCGCTGAAGAAGGGGGACGACGGATAAGGGACAATCACCACCGATGGAGGATGGCAATAACGAAGTGCGTGGGAGTAGAGCGAGCTCGGTGGGTTCGTCGACCAATTGAAAATGGAAGTAGCGCCGGGGAGCGACAGAGACAGAGAGCGGCGAGCTTTTACACGGGGCGAAACAATGCGAAGCAATGAACCAACCGGTGTCTATCAAACTATATTTCCATGTTCTCGTCGCGTTTCTATATCCCTGACGCGTTCGCCTACACCCCCCCTGCACGGCCTAGAGCGAAGAATCCCACTCGGCTAGAACAAAGCGAGTCGCTCGCTCGCCACTGGCCAAGGGAGGATCGATCGATCATCGCGTTTTTCCCAATTTCCACGACTCTAAACCGAGAAGGATGGAGAGAGAGAGAGAGAGAGAGAGAGAGAGAGAGAGAAAAGAGTCGAAAGCGCACGATTCTGACGAGAGAGGAGAGAGGAGAGACGAGGAGGAGCAGCGGAAGGTGAGAGAAGGTCGAAGGGAGAAGGGAGTTTGCAGGCGTCGGGACGCCTGGACACCGCGGCGCGGTGGCCCTCGCGAAAATCCCCGTGGGAATGGACACTTGGCTTCGCGTTTAAGGACGCGACGGGACCCTCTCCGTGTATCCGTCGCTGTATATACAGGCTGAGCTTAATGCACTGTTTGCTGTTTGCACTCGGCTCTAATGGTCGGGCTTAGCGAGATTTAAATTTGACGGTCCGTGGACGCCGCGGGGGTGTCGTTGCCAGCGACAGCGACGGCGACGGGACGTCGTCGTGATAATTTAAACTCTCTCTCTCTCTCTCTCTCTCTGCCAAGTTACACAGCCTCCGGAACTGACGCTCTGCCGCCTTCGATTCAACGATAGAGGGAAAAGGGGGGCGAATGGAGCAGGTCTTGATTTCTTCTCCCCCTCTGGAAAGAATCGCATCGATATATCCGGAGAAACCGGAAGGGTGCAAAATCGATGCGACGATTCAATAAGGAGAGCGATGAAGATCGGTTTGGACAGGGGGAGGGGGTGTCGAGAGCCTCGATGAATAAAGCGCGCGCGGTAGATTAGGGCGAGTCGAGTCGGAGGGGCTAAGGGAGGCAATGGAATAATCATGCGAGACGTTAACCTGTTAGGCATTAGTGGCGCGGATGATAGGCGCTGCGGGTGGCGACAGCGCACCGAATGGAATCGGGGGAGGCCGAAAAGGGGATGAACGGGGCTGAAACCGGGACGGGGCGAGGTTGAACGAGGACGAAAGGACGACGCCAACTTGAATCGGGGATGCGGCTGCGATGAAGGGAGGACTTAACGAGGACGATCATGCACAAGTTGAGTCGTGGAGCGACGAGATACGATTCCCTCGTTGCCGAACGGAAGCCAGAGAGAGAGAGAGAGAGAGAGAGAGAGAGAGAGGGGAGAGAGGGTCGCGAGAGGAACTTTGTCAGCAACGTTCGAGAAATACCGACGGGACAGAGTTTCTTGGATACGGCGCGTGTCGAGGAAAGTGAAGCGAAAGGAAAATGGATCAAAGTTGAGAGGATTGGGAAGAAGAAGAAGAAGAAGAAGAACAAGAAGACGACGTAAAAGAAAAAAAAGAAAAGAGTGGTGGGTGGTAGTGGCGGCTGCAGCGACAAACGAAATAGATCGAGGACAACGTTGAACCGAGGGCGGGGAGCATCGGGGGTAAAACAATTAGGGTTTCGTCGACGTACACTCGAGCGAGCACCCTCGTCGTTCTACCGCGTGTTCGTCAGTTCCCGACTACCAGGAGGGGCGTTCTTTACCGGTTGCTCTCACACTTTTTCGGTACCCGCGACAAACTCGATGAAAGATTTTCACCAACTGAGAAACGCGTTCTTCTCGTTCTGGTTAGAAAATTCTCTTCGATAGGATTGTCAACCGTGGAACCCGCGAACCGGAACCGGAACAGGAACAGGAAGTGATCGTTCGCAAAGTTTCGCGGGGCTCGGGAAGACGCTGGATTTCGCCAAACAATTTATCGATCTCGCCACTCGATTTCAAACGCTACCTTTCCTCGAGGCACCCTCTCTCTCTCTCTCTCTCTCTCTCTCTCTCTCTTACTTTTAAACTGCATCACATTTAGCGCGAATAATAGCGAAAAGTGGCAGCAGCAGCATACGCTACTTGGGTCGGGTCGAGATGTCTCGTGGAAAACTTTGCAATTAGTTCGACGGCGCCTCCTGCTGGCCCCATCTTCCTCGGCAGCTAATTAAACGTCGCCTAATTAAACTCCTCATAACATTTTTATAAAGTTCCCCCGACCAACCCTGGCCGACCCGGCTCTGCTTACTCGCACCTAATGGAAATTGCCGCTGGCGATGCTCCTCGCGACCCACTGGAATCCTGGATTCGCGAACCTTCCTCGGGGAGCCTCGGGCCGGGAAAAACTACCGCTTCTAATTCCCCGGGTAAATCCTGGCGACCGCCGCGATTATTACCTGCCACACTCCCTCCCCTTCCCTCCTCTCCCCCGTGCACATATTGTTCTAATTCGGTCAAACTGTTTGTTCGCTGCCGATCGTCGTCGTCCGCTCCCCCGCTTAGAAATTGCAATGTTTCCATAGTAACTGTGTAACTACCCCATTAATTTATTTGTATTATTATATTACAGAATTCGGCGGTCGCGCGGGGACAAAATGTTGCTCCGCGCGCACATGTCGGCCGGATGTTGCAAATTTGTTCGCGCGGAAATATCGAGAGTACAAACAATTGGGGAACGATCGGAACGGACGTCGGGAAAGAGAATCAGAACTCGGACCAGGACACGGGGGTGCTATCCGGACACGATCGTCGTGACTGCACCTCAATTTATTAACTCGGCTGATCGGCGCCGGGGGGCTTTAAACTTCATAATCGGTGACAGTTGATATCGGCCGGAGTGCAAATCCGATTAGACCGAGAGAGATTTATTTTGATCGTAGCACGTGACACAACAAAAACTCTTCGGGCCCTTATAATCCACTCGGACCTGACGAGTCGAGAAACGGCACCTGCTCGTGGACCAGATGCACCGCGCAACCATCGCCGCACCGCAACCCCTAACCCCATTCTCCATTTTCCATTCCCCATTCTATAAATAGTTTTTTATGATTTTGTCCGAGATAAAATATTCGTCCTCACGAAATCTTCGAGTCTTGCCTCCAAAATTGAACGATAGTGGAAATGGGTGGTTGTGGTGGTGGTGGTGGTGGTGAGGCAAAAACCTATTTCTCACAGATGACTGGTGGTAAACACTTTGCTTTGGTAGCATATTTAGGGTTTGCAAATACAGAGGGTTTTTCCCGTTTTATCCAGAGTCGTGCGTGTGTTCCGCTATGATTAATGGTGGTAATAATGAAAATTTCGACGGGCAAATCCACCGAATCAGCGATGTATCGGGGGTTGGCGCCTCCCCTGAAGAAATCAATGGACGCGCCCTTCGCTTCCGCGATTTAACGCCCCTACAATTTATGGCAGTAATTCTGCCACCGGTAAATAGAGCCGGAGCGTCGGGCCATTACGCTCTTCCGCCACTCGTTTCTTATTAAACCCGAGCTATTTGCCAAGCATGCTTTCGATTTATCTCGCAAATCCCCCCGGAAAACTGTGCGGTGGCCGTCGCTTCGCGAACCACCGCTAATTTTCCCTTCCCTTCCCTTCCCTTCCCTTCCCTTCCCGGCAGGGAATAATATCTCTCCTTCCTCTCATCAGTCCCGCATCAATGCGACACTACTCTCCATTCAAATTGATCTCGATCAATTTCGACAAAACCCGATGAAAATGAGAGGAGAGAGAGAGAGAGAGAGAGAGAGGGTTGACAAAATTCCTCCGAGTCTTTTCGACCTCGTTCGCGTACGTTTCTTTTCGTCGAAGGAAAATTTCAGGAGCGAGAAGTAGATTACACTTCTCGCGAACGCTTTTTATTCAAACACAAGAGGAGGAAAGAGCGAAAAAGAGGAAGGAAATTTTCCATCTCGCTTCGGTCGAGTTTTGGTCGACGGAGATGGAGGAGGATGGAGGACGGAGCGGTAGTGGTAGTGGTAGCGGTAGCGGTAGCGGTAGCGGTAGCAGCAGCAGCAGCAGCAGCACGTGGGTACGTGCGGGCATAAGTGCGAGGTATAACTCACACGAGAGGAAAATACCTCAGAAGCTGAGGCTGACTACAACCATTATTTGTTCTAGTCTGCCAACCGACGCAGCCATCCAATTCCTCTGGGCGCCCTCCAACTCTGGGCGTAAGCCAGTCATGCAGCTCTGCGATGTCGTGTGTGCGCGCGCGACCCCCACCTCTCGCTCCCTTCAAAGCCTCTTTCACCCCCCGGCGCCCTCAAACCCCTCCCCACCTCCTTTCCCCGTCCTTTCCAACCCCTAGAATCTCTCTCTCCTTCATCCAGTTTCCCCCGCACACAAACCCCCTCCGGTCCTCTCTCTGATTTCTTCCCAGGCAGTGTCGTCTCGTGCGTCTATTTATCCACCTAGCGGTATGATATTACACCCCGGGGCACACTTCGACGTCCCCACCAGGTCGTCGTCGACCGAAACCCTCGAGCCACGCCCAATCGGCACCCCCCGGTCACCTCGGCGAGCCGCCAGTCCATTGGCTCGCGCTGACTTTGCGTCATCGCCACCCCAACACCTACCGCGTGTTTTACAGATCGCTATCAGGCTACTATCTATTCTCCTTCTCATTCTCATTCTACCACGTCTCTCTATACCCCCATTTCCTTCCTTTTCTCATTTCTTTCCTCACGATTTCTCCACGGAGACCACCACCGTGGTCCTTCTTTGCTTTCGAATATCAAAACGTCCTCTGATTCACCCCTTGTTCTCCAAGAGGGGTGGCTCCAGGAGGAAGCAAAGCCGCTAACGGGGGATGTGGAGTAAATAGGAATAAACAGAATGAGAACAGCGGCACAGACTCCAGGGATGGAAGGCTCAAGTACCAAAGGGAGGAGGAGGAGGAAGAGGGACGTCGGCAGAGAAGAGGAGGGGTGGTTTGCCAGTTGTGGCAAAAGAGGGTGTTGAAATTTAGTAGGCTTCATTTGCTTCATTCTTCCATCGCCGCGATTCCTACCAACTTTTGTTACAATATTTTCTCTCTCTCTCTCTCTCTCTCTATGCAGTGTTTCTGTCTTCGCGATACTCTTTACGATTTACACCTTCGTCGAGAAGCAGATAACGCACGTAGAAAAAATCATGCTTCTCGATAATTCCCTCCACGTTAATTGGCGGAGGCTCGACGCGCTAAGCGCTTTAGTCATTCGATTGCGACTACCATTCGCTGGGAAATCAATAAAATTTGATTAACGTGTAACGAAACGTTTAAAGCCTCATAAAACATTAGTTTTATTTCGATAAAACAGTTTAGTGCTCTCTCTTTCTCTCTGCCTCTGTCTCTCTCTCTCTCTCTCTCCCCGTAGCTACGCGCGCTACCAAGGTAAAGCGTATTTCATAAAATCTAGTTAAATATTTGCCACGTAAAATATTATATCGCCTAATAAACTATCGCAATATTTCAACAGTTGTTACATCCCAACTGATTTGTTGGTGAAATCTCTATAATTGATGCGTAATTATTGCACATCATTTTCCTACGTGATATTTTCAGCGTCGAAACGAACAGCTGCGCGGGGGTGTGACGAATATTCTATCACGAGCTTATAGATTCTGTATACAAAGCGAGTGTCTCTTTACTTTACCGGAGAATCTGGGTTAAGCGCATGACCTCAACCAGATGACTTGCGAATCTATGCACATCATTTTAATGTGAAATTCATGCAAATTAAAACATTCTCGCTTTATTGCACACCCGTTAATTCCTCGACCGGGAGAATTGGCTTTTTTCATCAATTATCTTCTCGCTCGAAAGTCGAGAGGAAGGAAGAAAGAAAAATCCAAAAAAAAAAAGACAGACGGAGGAAAAGTAAGAAGGAGACTCTGGTCGGTCTCTCGCATTATTTGCTCAGGGAGAGAGAACTGGAAATTTGTTCTCTTCCGGATTCTACTGTTGCAAAAATGTAATTGCAGAGTGAATGCGAAATTACTTCCGCCTGTACCACATTTAAGATAAGGGTGTTCCATGTCATTGACGAGCTCGGGGGCTTTGATCAGTAAGGTAATACAAGGCAGGGATAAAAAAGCTCTGAAATTGCAGCTCGACGATAAGCCGGGAGGTGGAGGAACAGGAGGAGGAGGAGGAGGAGGAGGACGACGACGATGACGACGACGACGAAGAGGTTTAGGCTTAAGGGTGAATGGTTGAGACTAAAAGGCCTAATCGTTCCGGAAGGTTCTTTGAGCGCAAAGTTAATAACGTGTATTTATGTATTTGCCACGTTTAATTGCCTGTGCTGCTATTACGTCCATTCAGAAACGCTTAATCGACGGGGGAGGCTAACATTTTACTTATACCACTGGTATACTATTACTACTTCTACTACCACTACTACTACTATTACTACACTACTACTACTACTACTACTACTACTACTACTACTACTACTACTACTACTACACTACTACTACTACTACTACTACTGAAGAGTCTCTTGATACCTCGAGCAAGTCTCCATCGTACAATCCATCATTGTCAATGAGGGATACAAATTTGTTTTCAACGACAAACTCCTTCCTATTTGCAGCTCTTACGAAAACAATTGTTTTAATCGATGTATCGTCTCGCACCTGAAATTAATTAAATATTATAATACGATCATTATCGATAATAAAATCTTTTTCCTGTTTTTCTCTTACTTGGAGGAAAAGTCTCTACGTTTCTCTTATGTTTTCACCACGCTAATGCGATAGATATAGTTGTGCGATAGTCTAGTGAAAAAACGAAGGAAAACTATAGGATAAAGAGATAAATAAGCACGTAATAGAATTTTCTCTAGTCATCAAGTGTTCCAAGCAACCTGCGATATGATTGGATCAAGACTTTTAGGAGTTGGCGCATGCGTACTTTGGCCTCGTGTTCCTATTTCTTCTAGTAGCTCAAATAATATTATGAAGGACTCTCTTGTCCCCTGGATTCGATGAATTAATTTTGTAATATACACTTTTTAAAATGTCTTTTCTACGCTTAGCGTTATTTTGTAAATACCATACAAACAATATACATGCAGGGTAAGGATGATTTTTAGTAGTTTTCATTTATCTAATTATGATCTATGTTCACTTTTTATTGTAAGCAAAGTTTGTATATACTAAGGAGAGAAATCTTTCAACAGTACTCTCCTGAGTTATGGTTTAAAGGGAAGAAAGCATTTTGATACAGCGAGAAGAAAATTCTTCTCTTCCACAAAACTTGAGAAATGTAAGAAACAAGATGCATCGTCGCTTGTAGCATTTGGTTTTGGAAGCGCAGGTGGAGTATTGGCAGCTTTTCTGTTAAAGTCAAACAGGAGCACGGTGTACGCTAAAGCCAATTCAGAAACTACAAGTATAAGAAATGAAAATTCAGAGATAAAATTTAAATGGAAACAATTTGTTAAATATTTGTATCCACATATTTGGTACCTCCTAGTTGCATTATCAGTAAGTATAATTAAACAATTTTTTATCTGATAAAACAATTCGGTTGAAAGAAATAGTATGTGTGATCATTTGCATATAGAGCGCATTAGTTGTAGCTTTATTGAATATTTGGATACCGCAATGCGTTGGTGATGTGATAAATGCATTGACAAGGGTAGCAAAAAATAAAGAAAGTGAAAGCATGAATGAAATACTGAAACAATTGACAGAACCTGCTTTTGCATTAGGACGTATGTATATAGCACAAGTGAGTAGTAGGCTGCATATAAATTTACTATTTTTGCTGTTCTGGTGGAAAATAGCCTTCTTTTTTTTTAGGCATTATTTACATTTACATATATTTATATGTTATCCCATGTTGGCGAAAGAATTGCTGTACAGCTACGTCAAGATTTATTTAAATCCATTATCATGCAGGATATTGCATTCTTTGACAAAAATCGTACTGGAGAAATCGTGAATCGCCTAACCAGTGACATACAAGACTTTAAAAGTACATTCAAAACATGTATTTCACAAGGATTGAGAAGTATTACACAAATCACAGGCTGTGTTATATCTGTAATTGTAATTTCTCCTCAGTTAACTACTGCAATGGTTATTACAATGCCAGCAATAATTCTTATTGGGACACTAATAGGAAAAAGTTTAAGAAAATTATCATCTAGAGCGCAGGATCAATTTGCTAAGTCAACAATAATTTGCGAAGAAGCTATACAAAATATTAGAACGGTACGATAAAATGTTGTTCGCGCGTTAGAGAAAAGAAAGAAAAATTGAAATAATAAACTCAGTTTATTAGGTGAGAGCTTTCGCAGCAGAGGATAAGGAATCCGAATTATTTTCCAAAGAAACAGAATTAGGATCAAATTTGTATGAACAATTAGGTTTTGGTATTGGATTGTTCCAAGCTGGAACAAATTTATTCCTCAATGGGATTTTATTATCCACATTATATTTTGGTGGTCATTTAATGTCTTCTGGTCAACTATCTCCAGGAGATCTCATGGCCTTTTTAATGGCAACGCAAACCATTCAAAGATCAATGACACAACTATCCTTATTGTTTGGATCCTACATAAGAGGAACTAGCGCTGGCGCTAGAGTTTTTCAAGTAATTATGATCACTTAAGGAACTCGAATTTTTCTCTTTAAATGCAAATTCTATATCTTAGAATAAAACTTGATCAGTACTTAGAGATGCCACCCTCGCCAATGATGGTAGGAGGAAAAGTGATTGAAAATCAATCTCTCGCGGGAAACATCAGATTCAAGGATGTCAGTTTTAGTTATCCCACAAGACCAGAGCATACCGTTTTGAACAAATTCAACTTGGATATTCCAGCCGGAAAAACCGTAGCAATAGTCGGAGCAAGTGGAAATGGGAAATCAACAGTTGCAGCATTATTGGAAAGGTTTGATATTCCTTGTATTAAAACTTTAATGGACAAATCATAAATTACACGTACTATTCGTTTCATAGATTTTACGATGTGGACGAAGGCTCCATCACGATAGATGGAATCGACATAAAATCCTTTGATTCGAGTTACCTGAGAAGAAATGTCCTTGGGTATATAAATCAGGAACCAATTTTATTCGCGACAAGTATAATTGAAAATATCAAGTATGGAAAGCCGGACGCTACTAACGAAGAGGTATGCAATGATCATTCTTTGAATAAGATTTTCTTCTCCTAAAATACATGTTTAAATTCGCGGAAAAACTCTCTCTATTCATTTTTGCACATTTATCAGATAATTCAAGCAGCCAAAGAAGCTAACGCGCACGAATTTATTACGGAATTTCCTAATGGATATGAAACTAAAGTCGGGGAAAGAGGCGCTCAACTTTCTGGTGGACAAAAGCAACGCATTGCTATTGCACGAGCGTTAATTAAAAAGCCGTCCATTTTAATATTAGACGAGGCGACGAGGCACGTGAAAATCACTTTATCTCTCTAAACATATTTTTATTTCGCGAGAAACAATTTTATGATTTAAAAATATTTTTATAGTGCCTTGGACTATGAAAGCGAAAGGACTGTGCAAAAGGCATTGGATGATGCTATTCAAGGACGAACTGTTGTAGTTATTGCCCATAGATTAAGTACGATTAAGGCAGCTGACATAATAGTTGTTCTACAGCGTGGCAATATTGTGGAGGTACGTCGAAATGTGTTTTAACGAGTATAACACAAAAGATATTAATGTACAATCAAATGTAATCTTTTCAGATAGGAAATCATTCGAGTCTGTTAAAGAAGAAAGGAATCTACTATTCTTTAGTTAATGAACAAGAGAAGGAGGATGTTTAATGTTAATGAGTTTTAGGGTTAAATGCGTAATTCTTCAAAGTACAAGAACGTCGTCTTATCTTATTGGTTGATTATAATTATTGATGTATTTATTTATATTTAAGTGAATAAATATAATATTACTTTTTAATAAAAGTATTCACTATTATTGATCACTGTAGAAATTGCGTCGAGTGAAATAGAACAAATTTTTATCAATATTTCATTGAAGCAATACTATTTACAAAAGAAGTATATTTTATTTAAATAGAAATATCTAATTGTAGTAATTTACAATAATCATATTATGCTAGAATGTCATGATTTCAACAGTCATATTGTGGCACTCTATAAGTAAAGTTATTACTTCTAAGAATATTTATTCCTGCACCATAGTATGGCATAACATAGTGCGAACCATCCGCTGGTCCCACTATTTGCGTTGCTATTAGTATCACATCTGCAAATTGACCAATAAACAAAAATCCTAATGTACTTAATTTAAGTAATCCAAGTGCTGGATATCCCAGGTAAAAGCGGTCTGCTCCAAACATACCAAGAAATATTGACAGAAGTAATGAAGTTTCAAACGAATAACCATTGCTATAATAAATAAGAATTATGATTGAAAGAGCATTCAACTTCTCTGAGAGAGTGTGATACTTACGTCCATTTACAAGGAATGTCTTTCTTAAAAGTATTATTTTTTGTTTCTGTACAAATCAATCCATCTGCAGCTAAACACAATACCTTAGCTTTATTCTCTTTCGTACATCCCTTGGGCTGTTGCGTTTTTGGATCTATGAAATCATAATCGGGATGAGGGCAGATATACTGGCCCAATCGTAAGTTATTGCAATCAATTTCATATGTATAATCAGCACCATTACTGGGTAAAGCGATCACTGTTACAATAACAAAAATACTAAGCAATCGCGCTAGATGATACATGCCGTCTCATTGTACAATATACACTGAATATTTGATTATTATATGCACACTGTGTCAAAATATTTTCATTCGATTAGACCAAGTCCTTATTTACAGGATGTGTCTACAATTTTTTACTTATTTTATTGTGCAATAAATATGAGCGATAACTCATTTAGGTGACGTTTCTTTTCCGAATTTCTAATTGTTTTATTGGAGTCTTAGCAGAAGTCAAGAACAGCATTGTTGATGTATACAAACAAAAATTTCAATTCACTTATTTGGATTATACTGTACATTTAAAACTGCACATGTACGTAACAAGTCGTGTGCTTTTATGACTTTCTTAAATTTCACATTAAAATTTAATAAGGTGTGACAAATATAATATTGAAAATACTCAGGAATACTTTGGTTGATCGTGCTTCTACTTTTGAAGGTTATCCACAAATCGATTCCTCTCGAGAATCGAATGGAATTCGAGGGAAATTAAAAAACAAAAAGATGACACGAGCTATCGATTATTTAAATAATGCAAGCAATCTATGCGCAAATTGCATGCAATAATTGATAATGAACTTTTGGAATCTACGACGAGAAAGTTGTAATTACTGCGAATAAGTTCAAAGGCATACTTATAGAAATGAACGCGCTCGCTTATATAAAAACAATTGAAACTTAAACAAACAGTTGGTCAAAGCTTTAATTGCGAAAATGGCCTCCTTTTCATTAAAGGGTACGCGAAAGACTTACAGTTTCGAAGAAAGGGAGATACTGATAAACTTAATAAATAAGTACGAAGACGTTGAAGACAAGAAATCCGACCCCATATCGGTCTGCAAGCGGAAGTCTGCTTGGACTCAACTTGCCGAAGAGTACAATACCATAGTAGGTCCCCAGAGCACAAGATCCGCAGTACAGCTAAGGCGCTGTTGGGAAAATATGAAGGCATGCAAAAAGAATCGAGAGGAAAGGAAATCACGGTAAACCTAATAAGAAGCCTAACAGAAGTTAACATTAAGCGCGTCTAACTAATATGAGAGTCATGAAAATCTTTTGATATTATCAGGAATAATATGAGGAATATCTGCATATCCAAAGACAGTGGCAGAGTATCGGAGCATTATTGGCAAAATGGGCATTACAAGGAAACGGGTTTTGAAGCGTCCATGCCAACTGGAACTGTGGGTCTTCCGCCAAACGTGGTCTTTGAACCCGATGAATCCGAACCATTTACTCTGCAAAGTGTTTGCACGAGGCCTTCGAAATCTTTCTTGAAGTCGGAGCCTGACAACTGCAAGGAGCCAGGTTTGTAGATGATGGAGCAATAGGATATTCATGAGTCGCTCCGAGTCTCTGTCCAATTTCCATATCTTTCGTTTAGTCGATTGCTCCGAGAAATCCAGTGGCAACGGTGCTGGATCATCGATGGATATCATCGAGGAAGAGGTACCGGAGAAAAAACGTTGTTCCGCAAAGTATAATTCCTTGCAAAATCAAACACCAATCTCGCTCGCTGGTCAACAAGAGCCTCCTGCCCGTAAAACTAGAAAATCCATTCAAAGAGACGAAGAGCTACACGTACTCGCTCTTTCAGAAGCTCAAATGAAAGTGGATATAGCGGCGACATTGAAGGAGGAGGCAAGACTGAAGCTCGAAGAGGCTCATTATCGCAAAGAAGAGGCGAGACTTCGAATGCTTATCTTTACCTACAAACTCGATAGGATGAAGGAAGATTAACATAGAGGACAGGCAAAAGAAGGACTGATGTAAAAGCAGCAGCAGCGTCGCAACGGCAATAAAATATACAGTGTATCGAATGCTTTTTTCCGGAACACGTTGTTCCCACAGTTTACTCGTTTTCTTACCTTACAGTATAATATTTGTTCCAGGCAATAATGCAAATCAATTAAAAAGTAGCTCTCGTGACTTTGGATTAATTAATATATACTGTAATTTTATTTCTTAGAAATGCGATTGATATATAATTGTAATAAATACGTAATGAATTTTGCAACGTAATCTCTTAATTCTTAAATTACACCTGCTCCTCTCCCAATGCACTCAAAGTATGAAAATATGAAAATATCAATATAATAAAGTATAGAGTAAGATATAAAATTTCATACGAGTATACAAATAGTAGTAAGTGCTTGCATATATTTACAAATCAGCTTTATAGTTTATCTTTGGTGAAATCTTTGGACGGATTTAGGTCTGCACTTTGATATGCAGACCAGGCAGACAGTTTCGAGTTACAGTCGTGAATGGAAAGCTTGACTAGTGATGATGGAAGTAGCTTGTGTCAGCGGTTGCTCTTTTGGTATATCCTTATAAAAAATTGAGATAATTTTCTACATAAGGTGAAAGTTGTCGTTACGTGCTGATTTCGGCGCGTTCGAGGAGCGACCGACCTCGAAGAGAGATGGATCGGTATAAATCGGTTCGCTAGGGTCAAATCCTGATCTTCTGCTGTTGGATAATCCAACAGCACCCTCCATTCCCGCCGAGGATGTCCCTCGATCGATCGATCGATGACTGATGCTATTATTTATGGATCTCGATACGGATCTAAAGAAAGATGGAGAATTCAATGCACCACCACCATCATCACCACCACCACCACCACCACCACTACCACCGTCATCACAGTTTTCTGTATTAATTTATTATTTATAGTTGCTAGAGTATAATACTTACGATGCCTGAAATGGTTTTTGCAAACCAGCCCTCAAAAATGAGAAATTATTCACGCGAGAGCTATAAGTCTCTTCGGAAGTACTGCTACGGTTACTCGCTTTGTTGTCGACGCGACGATTTTTTATGATCACAGCGTAAGCGTATTTCCTAGATAACAATTGACGGATGACAGTTTTTCAATCCATACCTCAGTATCAAGCCACGAATAAGATATTTTTACGAGACAAGTACCTGTAGACCATCATGGATAAGAGAACAACGGATGCAAGTAGCACCACAAGTACTCCAACCACGGTGACCAAACCGTAATATTCATTGGGCGTGATGCAAACTGTTTCCTGAACCGTCGTTTGTCTCTCTATGACAGTTTCGTCGGCCATGTCCATTCGGGAATCAAGTACCTGATGCACGGTATTACATAATTCGTAGACAATTGTTCCGATTCTACAAGAAAAAAGCGGGGAAAAGCATCGTTCAGTCATCTCACCTCGATCATCTCTCGCACTTGTTCCTCCTCGCCATCTTCGAGCACCCTATCATCCTCCCGCTGTTCCTCGGTCACGTTGTAAACCGAGGAAACGGTCGTTCCATTTCCAATCTCGTAACTATAGGCGGATGCCGTAACGTTGCCATTTTCTACGATAGTTTCATTACCCGCGTCTCGACGTCTTCGACCGAAGGAAGGTTCGCTTCTTCCGGTTCCGCCCGAGCAATAAGCCGGCTGACAACCGTCCCGACACGTTCGAACGTTCGCTTCAAATACCAAAAAGTTTGACTCTGGTATTTTGAAGGCATTGAACCTCGCCTCGAGACTGTCGCCGTCTCGTAAACGGTCCAATCCAGGGAAAACGTAATTGTCCACTGGGCATCTGGATGCATTGATTAAAATAGAGAGAGAGAGAGAGAGAGAGAGAGAGTAGAAAAATTGATCGCATTAATATTGTTATTATTGTATACCGGTGGTAGCATACCCATAACGATCTATCAGCTGCACGCTCCTTCCAGAGTACGGATCTCTGGCTATGACGTTGGTGGCAAATATGTCGGTTACATAATTGTATCCGTCTTGCGCCTCCAGCCGGAAAGTCAGTGGATCGCCGACAGCGATGGTCGTCGTTGGTCTTCCTTGGTAAAGGATCAGCAAACGCACTCTGGAGCTCAGGGTGTTCTCCGCCGGAAGGTACTCAATTGGGATCGGTGACCCTGACCTGTACGCACACCGAAATTCATTAGCGATCGGTGCCCATCCTCGCTCCGAAACAAGGACAGGCCGAGGAGGTGCGAATAAAATAGAGAAAAAAATTGAAAATTGTGCAAGTGCGAGGAGGTTCAATAGATCGCCCAAGATTTTAGCACCGGCGTTCACGCAACGTGGTCTCGTGGCCTCCCAACAAGTTCCTCGATGATTCCCGAGAAAGCGATCTTTCATCGACGACGAAAGAGTCTTTCTCAGGAAGCATCGGAAGCAGAAGAGTGGGATCTTCTCTTGGTTGGTTCGTTGGTCGGTGGTACTTTCGAAGCAAAGTTCAACCGGTGCTAATGGCGGGCTTTCGGTTTCTATCGACATGACCTGGCATACCCGGCACCGATGTAGCCGGAAGTGACGACAGCTTCCCCTGGGCCTCGAAACAGACAGGTCAGATTAAACCGCTTGTCCCGGCCGGTCTGGACGTAATCGGAAAATTGAACGACGACGATATTGGTCATCGTGTCGCCGTACTGTAACAGTTCCAATAATACGAAAACTTGTATCAGATTCTCCCGTCTCTCCTCCTGAAAACTGAAATCTCGAAATTCCAGGCTCGAAACTCGAAACTCGACACACTCGACGACGCTCGAACTGACTTCCCTTTCCACCGTCTAGAGTAGACGGCATCGATTTTTACTTTGCTCGTCGTGCCATTAACGAGTATCGCGCGATTCTCACGAATGATCGGATGTACAATCGCTCCGCTGATTGCGATGAGAAAACAATCAATGCCCCATTCGTAAAATGTTAATTTTTCAATTTAATTGAGCGAACGTTATGACTTTGATCGATTACATAAAAATGCATCATAGCGACTATAATTGCCACGATCCATCTCCATAAATGTACGCGTTAGCGCAAAATTGCGTAAGGCACGGACAGCAGCACGCGATAAATGGAATCATCGACGAGCGTTTGTTTGTTTTTTGCTTTTTTGCTTTTCCTTTTTCTTTCGCGCATCTTTTCTCTCGCTTCTCGCCGCTGCATCGTCGCGACGCGGGAGGTAGGGGGGCCGGGGGCGAAAAAAAAAAGAAAGATTTTGCTGGTTCTCTTACTCTTTGGGTGCCACATTCGGGGTAACCCTGAGGACCGCTGATACGAAGGACGTTGACCGTTCCTCCGTTTCCGCGGAAGAAGCAGCGGTCGTAATATCCGTAAGTGTAAATTCTGCCGATGAAACCTTCCGGCGTCCTCAGCGTAAACTCCATGCCGTCCTCGCTGCAAACTTGACTCACTGCAAGTCGAAAACGCGTTCTCCCCGTTACAGAAGCACAGAAAATAATGCGTACAAATGAAGAGAGACAAGGGTAACATTTTTTATCTTGCCCTTTACTGCGAATAGAGATACTGATACAATGAGAAGAGGGGGGTGGTGGTCAAGGCCATACACGCCGCGCGTTTTCCTGGAATCCTTCCGAAGGGATAAGGAATCCCTCGGTATCCTTACCGTCGAGACACTCCGAGTCCGCGCCCTGCCTGCCGTTGTTCCTCTCGTAAAAGTCGTAGTCGGAGCCGGTGTCGTAATAAACGGGATTACCCATGTCCATGTCCCTGGAGTCTCGGTCGCTGAGCTCGCAGTTGTCCCTCTCCGCCCCGTACGGAGCCGCGTAGTGTCGGTAATTGAAGGACCTGCGTACACAGAGAGACGATTCGAGTTTCTCAGAAGTTTCTTCGGGGCCGGAAAAATTGCAGAAGGTCGCGAACCTGCAGACGAAGTCTCTGGCGTCCGCGCACTCCCGTTCGCACTGGGCCAGGGAAGACGCGGTGGTGTAACGCCTGACGAAGGGTTTGCGGACTCTGGTGTGTTGACCGACCTGCCGGAAGTTGTCCTGCTCGTCGCACCTGGAAACCAGCGGGGGTCTGCCGATGATGGGGCCGCCGCCTCCGACACCTCCGATGCCTCCGCCTCCGATGCCACCACCACCACCACCACCACCACCACCGAAGGGTCTTGTGTTGTAAACGCCTCCCTCCCCTATGTAACCTCCACCGATGATACCTCCTCCGCCGCCACCAGCAGAGTCGTGTCCATAGCTGCCGTATCCACCCCCGAGGGGTGGCCTCGCCGGTCCGTACGGGGGTCGTTCCGGTGGATATCCCTGGGTACCTCGGACGTCGTCGACGAACCCATGCGGATACGGACTGTGCGCCGGTGGTGGATATCTGCGACGATTGATTGATTGATCGATCGATCGATCGTGTGTGTACCATTACGCGTGCAACCTCGAGAAGCAACGAGCAGTCCTCGACTGAAACTCACCGACTAGGGTAAGGCTCCTTGTCGGCGGGATACCTCTCGCTGACGGGATACCGATCGTGGGGTCTGGTAACGGGCGATCCCGAAGGATATCTGTCGAGCGGATCCTCGGGAATGGGGTAGCGATCGACGGGCGGTGGATAGCGATCGATCGTCGCCGGATAACGTTCCGGTACGTCGGGGTATCTACCCGAGCCGACTGGATAACGGCTACCGGAAGGCATCACCGGGTATCGGTTGCTACCGATCGGATATCGCTCACCGGGCTCCAGAGAGGGGTATCTGTCGCCGCCAGCTCTGATCGGGTACCGGTCGGAAACTGGATACCTGTCGTTCATTGGATACCGATCACCCGCCGCTGGATACTCATTCCCGATCGGATATTGGCCGCCGCCCATTGGATATCTGTCGGGATACCGATCGAGAGGGTACGGATAGCGATCTGGATATCTGTTATCTGGATATCTGTTATCGGGATATCTGTTATCGGGATATCTGTTATCGGGATATCGGTCTGGATATCTGTCGGCGGGATATCTGTTGTCGGGATAACGATCGGGATATCGATCGGGGTATCTGTTATCCGGGTAGCGGTCGGGGTTGCGGTCGGGGTAGCGGTCCGGGTATCGATCCGGCTTTATTCCACCGGGATAGGTCTTGTCGTAGTCGTCCGGATATCCTGGTCTTCCAAGGGATGGTCGCCCGTAGTTGGTGTCCTGTCCCAGCGGATCCGGCCTGTATCCGGGGCTCGCGTCTCTATCACCGTCCAGATATTGATCTGCCAAAATAATTCAAGCTCGCGGTTACACTCTCGACCATTATCGGCTGCTACGCTCGCGTGTCTATGGAAGTTGCTATGCTCGAGCAGTCGAACGGACAGAGGATGAGAAACTGGGTGAGCAGAGGGCAAAAGACTCACGCATAAGATTCTCGTAATAGTCGTAGTCAGCGTCGTAGATGATCCTGTGGCCGTCGCGTTGGTTGAATCTGCTGAGGCGGCAGGTGTGATAGTGCTCGGAATAGACCGCGCTCCTGCACTGAAAACTAGTTTGTCGCAGACACTCGTCCAGGCACTCGCTCAAACTGCGCCCGGTTATTTCCGAGTGGAACTCGCCGCTCAGCCTCGAGTTCCGGTACCGCTGGAACGCCGTGTCCGGTCGACGCCCGTCCGAGAACAGGTGCGACGTGGAGCTCTCCGGATATTCCGAGCCACGTGCTACAGATGGATCTACGTTTCCGTAAGTCGGTATTGGTGACTGACGCGCTCTTTTCTTTTTTCTATTTTTTTAAGTCAGTCTCTCTCTCTCTCACACACACACACACACACACACACACACAAAACGCTCTCTTTAAGCATCTCTTGGGAATGAAGAAGAAATATCGATAAAGAGACGACGACAACGACGACGACGACGACGACGACGACGACGATGACTTACGGTTATCCAGACAGACCAAATCGTAAAAATGATGACTGGGGCTGCTGCTGATGCCAATGTCGTCCTTCTGCGAGACCGAGTCTTCCTCGGAGATGACGCACTGCCTGGTCTGCTCGTCGAATTCGACGCTACGACAGAAATACTTGTCCGCGCGCAGACACAGGGCCTGACACTCGTCGAGGGTGAGGTTCGTGTAGATGTCCACCTCGAAGGGACCCCGGAGTCGTTTGTTCTCCTCCTTCACGAAGACCGCCAGTCCGTCGCATCTTCGCTCGGCTGAAATTCCAAATTTGATTTGCGATCTTTCAAAGTAGTAGTAGTAGTAGTAGCAGTAGTAGTAGTGGTGGCGGGAGATCCCTAACCGTTCAGACAAGTATTCTCGAGATAATCCGAGTTCGGGTCGTCCTCCAGCAGTTCCGGGTGAGTCCTGCGGGTGAATCGACTGAGCGAGCAGCTCCTGAGGGCCGTGTCGTAGCTGGCCGATCTGCAAACGAAGCTGAACTCGTTCAGGCACCGATCCTCGCAATCCGTTCGGTTGGACGCGCTAACCTCCTTAATGTCCGTCACTGGGAGCTTCAGCTTCTTCCTCGGGTGTCTCTCGAACACGTAGCGACGGTTCGGACACTCTCGTTCTATTCGATTCGCTGGAAATTCAAAGGCGATCTCGTCATCTAGAAATCTCGGTAACCTCCCCCGTCTATCCATCTCTGTCTCTATCTCTATCTAGTATCGGGAAATTAATCATCTCGACCACCCTCCGACCGTTCCTCAATCAAGGGATCCAGTCGGCTCGATTAATCGAGTGGACACGAACTCGGTTACTTTTATTTCGTGTCGTCGTCCCTCTCCATCTTTGAAAGAACCTCGTAGAGGCAAAGATGGGGTGGAGGCTGTTTTCCAGTTGATAAAGTTAATAAAGTTAATAAAGTTAAGCTCGGAGGAGCGGCCCTGGTGGTGGTGGTGGTTGTGGTGGTGGTGTTACTCATCCATAGCCTCAAGCTGTTCCCGTTTCAGCTCGGTAAATTATCTCTCCCTCTCTCTCTCTTTCTCTCTCTCTCTGTCTCTCTCGGGGTAGTACTACTCACAGCCAAGACAAACTTCGGTAAAGTGAACGCTGTTCGGGACCAGCATGAGGTTGCCGATACCCTCGGGCTGTGCCTGTTCCCTGGTCAAATAGCAAGTGCTCTCCTCGTATTCCGCGGAACCGCTGAAGGATGCGATTCTGCTCCCAGGTTGGAAATCGAAGCTCGTGCAGGCACGCACGAGATTGTTCGTTGCCGTTCGGTCGCGTAAACAAAGGTCCTGGCACTTCTCCAGGACTCTGAATGGCGGCGAGGAATCCCGCACCTGCAAAGTTCGATCAACCATTCAAGGAATGAGAATTGAACGGCGATGGGTGGATATGGATGGGGTGGGAGGGAGAAGTTGGTTCGTTTCAACGCACCACGTCATCGTCGAATCCCTGAAGCTGTTGATCCGGTAGTCTCTCGTAGACCACTCTGCCCAGGCCTCCGTTACAGGTTGTTTGAGCTGCAGCAAAATGCAATAGTCACGTTTTATCGAGAGTCCTCCTTTCATTATTCGCGATTATTATTTCCTTTTCGCGTAAAACCTCGCCCCGCCCCGCAAACTCCGCGATTTTATCACCGGCATATTTTCCCATTTTTCACCCGGCAACTGGCAACTGGCACGGACATTGGCGAAAACAATGCGTTGCTCGCTCGTTCGCTCATTCGCTCGCTCGCATCGTTTTCATTTCGCAAGAGCACGTGACACGGCGAATCCCGGTTATAGATTATGTCCGTTCGTCCGGTATCGCTCGCTCTTTTCACGCGCCAATCGCCAATGCGCGAATTTTTCATAGAACAAAGAGAGAGAGAGAGAGACAGAAATTTTTAAAACGCAATCACACCGGAAATTGATCGCATCGTCGCGCAAATTCCTCGACTGAATTTTCTCAGGAACTCCGAGCATTATGGATTATACACGCTGCGATGTAACTCCATCCATCATCGAACCCGACGATGATCACGATCATCGTGGTTTATCCATCCAAAGCCACGATGCTCACAAAGAGATTTTTAGAGCGCGATCACCGGAAGTGGATAGTGGTGCTCTGCTGGAATTCTTCTCTCTCTCTCTCTCTCTCTCTCTCTCTCTCTCGAGAAAATTGACAAACTGATCTTTCCGAGAAGTTGTACGCGCGATGCGTTACATCCGGAACACGGGTCAATGGAACGCACAAAGAGAAATGTACAAAAGTTCAAACTTACCCCTGACGAATGTGACGAGCATCGAGAACAAGCCGATCATGCAAATCATGTCGAAGACCCTGTGAAACCTCTCCATTTTGATGGTACGATGCTATCGAGCGGTCATGCCACCCACGATGACCTTCTGCAAATGGGGATATATGCTAATTAAGAGGAAACGATGGTCAGATACGACGAATCTCGACGTTCATCGAAAATCAGACGCAAAATATCATTCCCAACCCAGCAGCAGCAGCGATGCTTACGTAACAACGTCGTTACTATCGCGAGAATCTAAGAAAACTGAGTTATCGCGAGGATAGCGAGATTATGCCGCTGGATCTCTTGGAACTCTGTTCGATCATCCCCATAGAATTTAGTCCTTCCTCCACTCGTCGAAGAAAAAGTGGATCATCCCTTGGTATGATGCTGCGCGCGATTCTTGCTAGGCAATTCGAGTTCTTTGAGGTTTTGATCGAGCTCGCGTTCTCGTACGTTAGTCACGATAACTGCGAAGATAATGGGCAGCTAATAATGTAATGGCTGAAAGTTGGAAACACGCTTCGCTGCCCTTACGGGCGTGTGCTGGCCCTCTGCTCGCGTTTCTACACGCACCTTCACATGCTCAGCCACGTACGCGCTAGGTCCTCACGCACACACGGATCCGTCGCAATATGTGGAAATGTTCAGGGTGAGTGCTCGTTAGGAATCTCATAAAACCCTGTACCCTCGACAAATGGAAATCTCTCGTCGAATAAAACTACTCGGTCTTTGTCTCTCTCTCCCTCGCTCCCTCTCTCTCTCTCTCTCTCTCTCTCTCTCTCTCTCGTTCTGCCGAGCAAAACGCGCGCAGCAACCCTAATTCTGCATTCTGCCCTCCATTTGCGAATTGCGTTTGTTTTCCCGCGAAACCAAAGCTTCGCGCGATATCTCGAGGAGAGTCCCGGCAAAAGTTTTGGCCAGCCGATAATCACCTCGATTTTCACTCTTCTCCCGATACGAGTGTAAAAGTAGAAGAGAGAGAAAGTGTGCAAGGAACGAGGTGAGAGGCAAAAATTCGTATGAACAAAATTTGCTATAAAACAGCTGTTGGTCGAGCAATTACGCGAAATCGCACGGATAGTACCAATGATGATGGTGGTGGTGGTGGTGGTGAGTATCAATTAATGGGTTGGTCTGGAGAGCGTGCTGGTCCGTTGGCAAACTACTTAATGCTTATTAATTATGCCACGCTCTATCACCTCGATAATTGCGTTTGCCGTCCTGGGAAGGATAGTTCGAAGGTTAACAGCACCATCGGGAGGGGAATCTCAGAATTCTAAATTCCACGTTGTACATCTGCCAGTGACAACGGGCTAAGCGATAAATCAACCGGCGATAAAAACTAAAGTTGCAAAAAATCCAATCTACCGCAATAAAATATTGAAGAGCAGCGAAATCTACGACGGCCTTTTCCTTCCTGCGCCTGAGCGTCCGAGCGTCCGAGCGTCCGAGCGCCCGCGAGCTCAATTTAAGTCTATACTACTGAGGCACTGTAGGGAATAAGATACCCTCTACCACCACTGCCGCTGCCGCTGCCGCTGCTGCTGTTGCTGCTGCATGCCTCGAATATTTAAGGACTATACTACTGACCAAATTCAGTCGTCTTTGAATGGAGCAAAGAGGCAAATTTGAAAAGTTTGCTCTCGAAGCTAATCGAGTGCCAGATATAATAGAGCGAATCTCTTACTTTCGGGAGCCTGAGGCGATCGCGTAGTCCTGAACGAAGCGAATGGGGTCTGCTCTCTTCGGTACACTGGATGAGACGAGTGGGTGCGCGAACACGATCCCTCCGAAGACACTCGTGTCTCGCAGGTTGTTCAGGCCAGGTCGCACGAGCGAGCACTTGCAGCACGACTGGCACCTGTAATCAAACTGACGTTGGAAATCGGTGTGAACCGGGAAATACTGGTCAACGAGACGAGACGAGACGGGAAGGGGAGGGAAGAGAGGAGAGAAGAGACGAGACGTCGAGAGGTACAACGCAAACGAGGGGAGCCGCCATGAATGGTGACCGCCGTCCTCGTAGGGGGCAAGCGAATCGAGCGAATAGCGAGATAACGAGGACAACCAACGCAGGTGGACCCACGCACGCAGGGGGCGCCGCCCCCACGTCCGACTTCTGGCCTTGTGCAGCCGGAAGTTCGCTCATTGTGCGTCGCCCACTGTCCGGCTTCCGTGGGGCCATCCGGGAAAACGCTTCGACCGTTTCTGCCAGTTTCATTCCCCTCCCACCCTGGTGGACTCGCTCGCTCCCATCGACCATCGACGACGACCATCCTGCTGCACGAAGCCACGAGCACGCGTCGACATCGACGGAATCATGGATTAGAGACTCCCGGCGAATCTCCCGGAGATTCTCTCTCTCTCTCTCTCTCGGTCTCTCCAGATTCTACCGAAATTCTCAAATCTCAAAGCTGATCCAGGAGTCGCGGACAACCCGATCCTGACGGAACCTCCCCCTTTGTCGCGTCAATCGCCCGACGATCATGCGACACCCTAACACCCACCATTATGCTTCATCCACGTCTTTCACGCGTCCCTCCTATTCATGCACGCGCGAGAATTCATAGTTTTCATGAAAAAATGACTTTTTAATTAATCCTCCTTCTTCCGGTCTGCTCGCTCTATGCAATCGCTTCTGTCTGTGATAAATAGAATCGATGCGGAACCATCTCTGGATTTTGGGGTTTCCGAACCGGAAGCGGTGCCGAGCATTATACAACGCCGGTTATGCCTTGATACCTCAAACTTTTTAGGATAGCACGGCCAAGTAAAACTAAACTCGCGATCCCCCGCTCTCGCTCTATTATCAGTTATCAAACTCCTCCCGGATATTGATTTCTCTTGAGAGTTTTGGTAGCGCGCGAGAGAGATAACGCGAAATGGTGGAATGGTAATTTCAGCCAGAGATCGGGAAAAATCGAGTCGAGACACTTCCAGGGGGAAAGTGTACAGATTTTTTCTGCTTTTTTCGGGGGATCGCGTTTATGGGAGGAGAGACATCGTATTTTTTCCATCGAGCTCCTCCAGAGGAAACGGAGGCAACGGGGGTGGTGGTGGTGGTGGTGGTGGTGGTCTCAAGGTTCGATCGTGTCAAGGACCGCCGCGTATCTGCCCCCGACTGTACGAGTGATTTTGACACACGCTAATGACTCTCTATTGTGAGGAGAGCAGCAGGAAGAAAAATCATTTCGAGTGGCGGCGACGCGTTCTGCCGGTGGTTGATGGTGGGAGCTCTTCGAGTATCATGCATCGCCGAATAATAACAATGCGTGACAAATAAAGGTAGGAGCACCATCACGGGAGTGCAGCCAGGGAACGCGCTCGTTTCGCCTTGTCGATGGGTTTCCTAGTGAGTTTCGGTAACTTTGTAATCAGCTGCTTCCACGCAGTCAGCGACATCTACGACGGCGAAACAACCTGACCTCATCCCCTCCTCCTCGCTCCCTTCGCCGACCAATTCGTTCAACGTTTACCACCCAGCTGTTTTCGTCAAAACACATTCTTTAACACTTACGCATCGTCCCTTTGCTAATTAGGCTATAATGAGATTCGAGGCATTTGACGTTTCAATTGTCTCCGGAGGAGCTGCCTTTCGGTATTGATACGCGATTCGCGCATGGTCCTTGCTGTTCAGGGTCGATCAGCTGCGCGTAACATACTTTGCGTGTATCGAAAGAATTGACAAAACTGAAATTCTGTGAAAATGTCATCAAACGGCCGCTATCTCGTCACGGTTTGTCAATAGAATCTCGCGGTTACTCGGGAACGACGACGAGTCTCATTCGACCGTTTGCTACGCTGCGAATCATTTTTCAGTGAAACTGGGTGAGAATTCGTCGCAAGACCCTTGATTCTCTCTATTTCTCTTTTAGTTCGATTTTACCTATTCTTTGTATTCCTCCTTGGCGAGATAGATGATTTTTCTCTGTGTTTTTAAAGGTGAGCTCTTGCCTCGACCACGGTTTGAACGTTAGTTGGAGGACTTAACGAGGAATCAAAAAGGGATCAAAATGCCTTTAAGTACAGGTAAAGTGCAATTTTGTGGTAGGTCGGATGCATTTTCTTAATTGCGACAAAGCTAAATGAGAAATTTCTTGTAGATATATCTACTGCTCTTCATTTACTGGAGCACGTGCACGAGCGTGTAGAGGATTGCGATGATCCTAAATTACAAATGCACACGAGCGAGGATTTAAAATCCTTGATTTCTTTACTGGAAGATCCTGTATTCCGTAGTATAGTAACTATACAGGATTCTTTGATGGAATTAAACGGGCAGCTTGGACAACATCCGTCTATTTTGCCAAGAGATTTTGATATCAATATAAGTGGTCAATTGGAATTATCAGTGCCAAATATTTCTACTCAACCTCTTCCTAACATGTATTCCGAGCTTTATCAAGATGTCAGCGAATTAGAGGATCAGAGAGTTCCCGTTGCTCCTTTGGTACACAGTAGCAGCGAAGATACCAGTGCACAGGTAATTTCTAATCGATAAAGTTAGCCAATGTCGATGTAGCGTACATATACTTGTACCTCCTGACTTTGTCTCAGGTTACTAGTCCTAGTCTTGCGTCGGAAGTCATGGGTATGCCTCCAATAACAACACCTACGTATGCTAAGGAATTTAAAAAAGTCATCGAAGCTGCAGCCAAAGGACGTCAGATATACACTGTACAAGTGAGTGTCGGTAGAATGAAAAACGATGCGATTCCTTGGCACTATTTTACTGATTTTTCTCATTCCTAGCTATACAAGCCTGATGGTACTAGTCTAGGTTTCAGCGTGGTTGGTCTTCGTAGTAAGGATAGAGGCGAACTAGGTATATTCTTGCAAGAAATTCAACCAAATGGAATCGCTGGATGGTAAGTAGTTTAGAATAGAATATGCACATTCTTATCAATGTTTCATTATGCAATATTGTCTTACTATGTACAAGTATCGTCAGTGGTCTTAGGAGGATTCAATGCAATTACTAAGATAGTGTCAGCGGCTTTTCATAGATGGTGCATGCAAGCGAGCAGTATACTATATGAGGAACCCCTGATAAATTTTACCCCTAATCGAATGGCTAGCCAATAGATCGCACTTGTCGATCTCCGTGCTATCGGGTGATTTCTTTTGGGGGAATAAACTAGCGAGATAAAGTGGGAAATTACATTTTCCAACTCAACAACGTCGTTACGATAATAAACCCCGTCGATAGGGAGAAGACTTCCCCGGCACATTTGAGAAAAACATCCCCATGTATGGGAGACATAAATATTCACTGCACGTTCGTGCGAATGATAGCCGAGTTCCGAATTCCCATAAGTCTCTCCAGATGTCGAAAGGCGTTTCGACGGTGTTGCCGGAGGGTAGATCGCACGACGATAAGAGGCTCAAGGAGCCTCGAAAATCCAAGGCTACAGGTCCATTCAAAAGGCGCCCCCCCCTACCTCCTCCACGGTATCCTGCGGAAATCAACATCCTCCCACACTCGTTTACATTTCGCACGCATTCCCGTGCTCCGCTGTGTATCTCTTTCGCTATTATTCTAAAAATACTGGTGTGCAGCAAATCAATGTTAATCCACTCCGGTATTTATACCGAAATCAAGACGTCTACTTTCCGCGAAGACATGAGATATCCCAACAGGCCGTTTCCGCGTGACTGTTTACGGCTCTTGGTCGTTACATCTATTAATACCGGAAATAAACTTCCGAGTGGAATCATTAGCGTGCGGTCAAAGAAAGAGAAAGAACGAGTCTTTCTTCCTACTCCTCCACCTTCCTTCCTTCCTTCGCGCAACGCGTCAACCAAATGCGTTTGACAGGGTGATCGAAGTCTCGAGAGGTAAATTACACTTTGTGCATGCGAGAAGGGTCTCTCGCATGAAAAGGGTAGTTAAAGGTAGCGAAGCGCGGGGGCGTATTTTCCGGGAGCAATGCGCTTCATGGCACACCCTGTAGCGAGTGTTTGTCGGGTCAGTCACGACACGCATGCTCGCAAGCTTTGGCCGAGGAAAAGGTTCCTTCGGAAAAGCACCACCTCCCACCAGCAGCTCAGTCTTCGAGGAGCCTTCGTCGAGGAGGTACGCGATCCCCAACTTCGTAATCGCGCTGCAGCACACGTTATTCTCCCTCTCTCTCTTTCTCTCTTTTCACCCCTTTCCCACCCTCTATCTCCTCTCATATCTCACAGCGTCCATCCCCGAACGTTTCTATCGTGCAATGCGATAATTAATCTCCATTTCCTGCTCCGTAGAAGTGGTTGCTGCAAGGCTGACCGATGCTGGCTAGAAGAAGCTGCACCATCACTGCAAGCAAGCTGCTTTCTACCGATTTGACACAGTTCGAGGAGGAAGCCGTTGTGATCCCATGTCTTGTGAACCGTAGTATTAACCGCTGGCAAACCAAAGTTTCGGTTAGCACCATCCAGTAGTAACCGTTCCGCAAACGAATCCTTTTCGATGCATCGGTAGGAGAGAAGGAGGAAGAGGAAGAAGGGGAGGATGAGGAAGGAGGAGGAGGAGGACGACGCGAGTAAATTAGGCGGGCTCCCGTTGTTCGCGATTGAAAGATTTGCTCTTTCAGCCAGATGAGTGCGTAGAGCCAAAGAGAGGAGGGTGGTCCGTGGATGGGAGAGGGAAAGAGAGCTAGAGGGGTAGTAGCGGATGCACGAGCAAAGAACTAGGCCTGGCTAGATGAGTCGTTTCAGTGTTCTGGACACGTGCAAGTTCTAGTAACGCGCAGTTAACGCTCTGCCGGTGCTTCTCTCCAGGTGGAAATTGACGGGGACCCCTTAAACTGCCGGACACATCGCGGCAGTATTCTCTGCCAAATCGAGCTGGTCCAGATCAATACAATCGCTTTTTCATTCAATCGCTTAATTTCGCCCAACGCACACACCCTCCCCACCCGTTATCATCAACGCTATCCGTTATCCTCGTTAACATTTGGGACGTTGGACCATCCGGTAGAGGAAACGCCTGCATTGTTGATTAAGAGTCATTGTTTATTCGCTCTCCGTCCTCCTCCTCCTCCTCCACCCCCTTATCGTCCCTCCCTCCATCTCCTTACTCTCGTAATTTCCGCGCGTAATAATCTATTTGATCCGCTCGTCGGTTTGCCAGAGGTTCTCCTGCTGCGTTTGGCAAGTTTCCGCTTAATTAGCGATGGCGGATCGAGTTTGTTTATTGTTTGTGCGCGGAGCAGCTGCTTTGTTATCGATTGCAGTGGAAAACTGCGCTGGAAACTACGAGAGCACCAACGCACGCACGCACACACGCGCGCGCGCGCGCGCGCTCGCTCGAGAGGAATGATAAGGTCAAACTCGGAACCCTCGTCGAGATCGCTAATTGCGCCTCCGGAACTTGCTCCGAAAGGTTCTACTTGACCGTTCTCTTCTCCTCGGTATTCCAGCGTTGTTCCAGAACAACGATTCCTTTCGCTATTCTCTATCTACGGGGGAGGGGGAGGAGCAGGGGGGATTTTACACTCGGGTACGGGGAATCACCTCGCGCATACCTCCCAGCGCATTATCTCCGCGATTTTCTAATATTCATCCGACGTCGTTTCATGTCGTTTCATTCAGGATCCATTTGCGCGCACATGCGATCCCAACATTCTGTCGTGGGGAGAGAGGGGCACGGCGAACGCAGCACGTAATTCTACTAAAATGTCGAGCGTCCCACCCCACCATCGGAGATTAAAGTGGAGCAAAATAATAGAAACCGCACGAGAGTCCACCAGAGCCCGTAATCTGTTGCGTTATTTCGCTCTGAATGGAATAAATGGGGGAAAAAACACACACACTACCCGCGAGCAATTGCTCACTCGCTTTTTTTTTATCAAAATTGGAGCCGCGTTCCGGCAATCGCACGCGATTCGTCTTTCTTCTCTCCCCTTTCTGCGTCATTTTTAAAGCCGAATCACTGAATAACGTAATTGGCTCGTGTCAATAACGTGAATGCGCGTACCGTAACAACGCTGGGGAGGAGCGATAGATAAGTTGAACTTTTCCCTCCCTCTCTCTCTCTCTCTCTCTCTCTTGGCTGAATCAGCAGGTGAACAGAGCGAACGCGATATCAGGAAACGGTCGTACCACTCCGTGGTCCAGATTAACGTTATCGAATCTCAGCCACTTTCCATAACGCAGCGGTGGAGTAGTATCAGCTGCGGTAAATCCAGCGCGAGATACAACCACCACCCCCGATGAGAATTCATACGGTGGTGGTGGTGGTGGTGGTTTGTCGCGTATCCGCGCGCACTTTGACAAAGTTCCAGAGGGGTAAAACGCGCGATCCTCGACTCCGGTTAAAATACGAGGTAGCGATTTCGCAACCGAGCCTGGTCCAACTTTCGGAGAATGTGGCGGCGGCTTCCTTCAGCGATGCGCGATGTTCGTTGAGTCGGATATGGTGGTGGGGTGCGCGCTATATAGAAATTAATCGTATCAATCGTTAAATCTCCGTGTGGGAATTTGGGTGGAAACTGGTTTCGCCAGGGGCAAGGAACAACCTGCGAAATCACAGCTGGCCACTGGGGCGTGACGGTACCGCAAGGACCGTGCGCGCGCGCGCGTTAATGGGGAAAGGGGGATGGCGCGTCGTCCACGTAGGGTGCGTACCGGTGATAGAGCGTACTGCTATAAAATCCTGCGAAGGTAACGCACGGGGAGCTCCCCTCCTCCCTCCACAGCTGCCCTCGGGGTTAAGGATAAATCCGACGGCGGAAGGTTACGGTTATGCCAGGGAAAGGGTTTAACGACACTTCCTATGCCAGCGGATACCACGGCGGCAACCCCAACAAGCTGCACTTGTTGCTGCTCGATCAACGCACTTTTTGCAACAACTCGTGCGAGAAAACTTATCGAACTTGACCGAACTCCATGAAAGCTTTCTTCCACTTTCAAGCATCTTCCGGAGCTTTAACCGCGCCGCGAACCTCCACCCGTCTTTCCCCTTACGTAGACGATACGAGGCCCTCTCACCCTCGGCGAAACTTTAAGAAACGGATCAACGGGTTACTTTCGCATTTCTCGATTCTCTCCCTCTCTCGCCCATATCGAGAAAATTGGAAATGCGGAGAGACTCTTTCTTTCTTTCGCAGCTCGTGCTTTCGAGGGAGAGAATGGGCGGGGGAGAGGGAAGAAATCAATCGGTTCGTCGGTTTTTACCCCCTTTGTGATTTCTCACTGGAATTCCACCTGGTTTCTTCCAGGTGGTTTATGAGCGCGTTGCTACGACGACCCTCTCTTCGGGTATACGTCGAGAGAGAGAGAGATTTCGTTTCTCGAGACAAGCGCCAACGAAACCGACAAATGGAAATCACCGGCGCATCTTCCCGGGAAAATTTGCTCTACCGTGACGCAAAGTCCTGCTACCGCGCGTTCTGCCGTGGATAGAGAAACATCGATATAAATAATGTGGGGGCGAGCATAATTTAAAATCTATTTCAGAATTGAGGAAGCGGGCAGCGGGAAGGAAGGGAGGGAGGGAGGGAGGGACGAGAGCGATTCGCAATTTCCACCGATGTTTATCTTGCGTTAAAAATGTTGTGGGTAAATAGTGGAAAATTGCGATGTGCTCGAAGAAGGGGAGGGAGAGAAAGCTGAAAAAATAGCTGATATTTATCCGCGATCGAACTAATGAAAAAGTGTGAATGGAGCGGGACGGGGGAGGGGAGGGAAGTTTTTTTCGCGAGAAAATAGAGTTTCATCGGGGTTAATTTCTCGAGGGCAGTTGGAATTTCGAAGGCGCGCGCGTGTACGTGGAATAGCGAAAGAGTCGAAGCGAAGGCCGCATCGATCATTGCACACGAGCCATTCTTCTTGACTATAAAAAGACGAAGCCGCCATTGCGGCCACTTTTTTCTTCTTCTTCTTCTTCCTCCTCCTCTTCCTCTTCCTCTTCTCGATCCTCCTTCCCCTTCTTCTCATCAACGATTTAACCCGAAAACAGCAGCAGCAGCAGCAGCGGCAGCGACGGTAGCGCGAGCGAGCGCAGCTTTACACACTCGGGAACCAACACTTGTGTGCTCCACTGCCATTATGACTGAAATGGAAACTCTCGGTAGTCGTAACTGCTGCTAGCTGGCCGCTCCGCTTCGCTCTGTTTCTTTTCGACGATTCAACTTTAAGCACTCGTGAAAGCCGCGATAATCAAATGTGCCAGTTCGACGAGAAAAAGCCGTGCCATGTAGTAGCACCGCCGTTACTGCTATCGAGCAGCTTGCGAGTGAGAAATCGGCATAAGAGAATCAAGAAAACAGGTGAGTCTCTCTTTTCCTCCCTTTTCTTCTCTTCTCTTCTCTTCTCTTGGTAGTTTGACAAATACGCCCATCAAAGTTTACTTTGCTTTGCTTTACTTTACTTTACTTTACTTTACTTTACCTTACCTTATACCCTAACAAGCTCTTTGTGTCGTGTCTAATGGATTGCGTGATTGCTCCAACATCTAGCCAAATAATTGCCAATTTATTTGGCAACTCGATGACGATAACGACGGCGACGGAGGTACCGATTTAACGATTTAACGAAGAATTTCTCTTTGTCGAATCGATCGGGGGGAAAGTTGGGAAATATTGTGTGTGGAACAAGCGATTTCATCGAGCGAGCAAGCTAATAATTAATCGACATGGGCGAGCGTGTGTTTGTTTGACTTTGCGCCACTTCGATCTTGCTGGAAATAATTTCGCTGGAAAGCAATTTCCATATTTGGCCGCGATTATTTAGCGGATACCGCGCGCGCGGGACAACGCGTGGAAAACACGCGAGGAAAATCGTAGAATCGCTCGAATTATCGGCCGTCGTTGGGAGATTGGGGGGTGGAGGGGAGGACGCTCTTCGCGTTCTCCTTTGGCGATCGGAAAACGGGGGACCGATTGGAAAAATCCTTTCACCCGGAATTTACCGGGATTCGACAATTTTCCGAGCGAGCGATTTTCACCGGGGTACTTTCGCGATCGCTAATTGTTTAATGGACGTCGAGTCGACGCGAGAAAAATTTCAGGACATCGCACAGGAGGCTTTTCTCCACCCTCCTCCTCCTCCCCCTCTCTTTTCGCCGACTCCTTAATGACTAGCCGACCCGTAGAGCTTCCACGTCCCCTCGTCTCTCCTCCTCCTCTTCCTCCTCCGCGACTCTCCTTTCTTCGTGCTCAAGAGGAAGCGAGCTTTTCCTGTACACGGAATATACACAGAAGCTTTTAGCGTCTCTATTTCGCAACGCGCCAGCCCGGAACAGCTTTTTCGATAAGGCAATGGCCAACCTTCCTAAAGACTCACCCCCTCCTCTCCCCTCTTCTCCCGCTTTATCCGCGCGACATCGCGTTTTCCCTATAAGCGATATTCATTCATCCTCAACCTTAACGCGCGCGCGCGCGCGCGCACTCACGCACCACCCTTTTCTCCACTCTCTCCCCTTTAATCAAAAACCGGTAATACCTCCGGAACCGCCAAAGTCTCGGGATCACAGGGGTCCGAGGGAAGAGGGGGAGGCCAGGGCTTTGCAAACGAGCAAGACTTTGCGCCTGTTTCTCCTTTGATTCGCCTCTTATGCCTGTCATGCGATCCTGAATACGAGACTCCTCGATATCCTGTAAACGACCCATGCGCGCTGGGGGGGGGGGGGGATATCAACCCCAATTGACACCCTTTAAAATGTGTCTAATCTCTCGTGCTTCTCGACTCTGCTCGGGATCGATCCACCACCAATTTGCTTTGTAGCAGATATCTCTCTTCTTTCAGGTACTTTCAGGCGTTCCTTCCCCTCCTACCCTCTCTGTCCCTCCTCCACCTTGATCAAATTGCTGCTGACTCTGCGCGACGTACCTCGAGACAAGAGTCACCTGCTCCAAAAAACTTTTCAGATCTACCCTCTCTAAACACCAACAGTCGCGGGGAGGTATCAACCGCGCTATAGGGGCAGGTTGACGGTACTTAACCTTCCGCTTTCGGAATATGAATGTTTTACAGCTTCGCTAATGTTTCGCTCCTTTTTTTTTTTTTTTCTTTCGAGCTTCCTCTTCCTCCGTCCGTCCGCCCGTCCGTCCTCCTACCCTCATTTTCCTCGGGACGCGAAAGGTCGTCGTCTCTCGCCTGGCTGCTTTTTCCTTTCAAGCTGGCCGTACCCCCCTTGATCCACGCGGTGGATTACCTCCCCCCTTTTTCGCTTTTGCCTCGCAGTATCCATTTTTTAACGTATTTTCGGTTGCTTCGTGCTCGGTGTTCTTTTTCTACGTCTACCTAATGCAACTTTAACGAGGCGCAAAGTCGGTCACGTCCCCTCCCACTGGAACTACAGCAGCCCCTCCCCGCACCCGTCCTCATCCTCATCCCCATCTCTACCCCGTCATCCGCCACGACGGTTGACGGCCACCGCTCTCTCGCGCGGCTCGTTATACTCTTGACGGTCGATGTTTCCCGACGGACTACGATCGATCGCCCTGCCTCGAGAAAAGCGAGCCGAGGGGTGAGAGAGGGCGCGATCCGTCGGGGAAAGTGGAGGATCGAACATCGCACGATCGATCGATCTCCAACTTCAGTTCCGCTTCCCCTGCCATTCGCGTCGCTGCTACATTCATCCTCGTTCCAGTCAAAGGAACTCACGAGTCTTCGTCTCTCCTCTACCCCTCGAGTCCATCGAGTACAGAGGCAAACCGTGGCGATTCCTGGAATCCTGCAGGATCGATTCCAGCCACTTCCGGTAATTTTTCAGGCTTTCCCTGGCGGATCTCGAGGTTCCCGCCACCAGCGACTCGCCGCGCGCGGTGGCTCGCAAATATAATTTTCCACGCTCCCACGAGTCCAAGATCGATATACAGCACGCCTCACCAGGGCAACCATACGAGCAACTTCCCCCCCTCGACACCTCCGTCACCCACGCAAACCCGTTACAGAACCCCCTCCTCCTGTGTGCATGGTGTGTACCCTCTCTCCTCCTCCTCCTCCCGACTCTCGTGTCTTCGAACTTTCTCAACCCTCCAGCGACACGCATACTACCCGCCAACTCGCCAACTCGCTTAGACTTTTCCCGCTACCTCTCCCGTTTTCTCTCCCTTCTTCCTTCCTTCCTTCCTTCCTTCCTTTACCTCCGCTCGTAGCGGATAGACGTATAGATAGCGAAAATCCCAGATGGGTCTAAACACGGTACACCAACGCAGCAGCAGCAGCAGCAGCGTCAGCTTTTCCATCGTTCATTCACTCCTTCAGTTTTTCCATCGATCCAATCCCCGCGCGAGAGAACGCGTCCATTTTCCTCTATCCCCGATTCGCCCATTTTCTTCCAACTCTCGACCAGATAGCGCGTTTGGCCTATTTGTGTTTTCATGATTTCCGCTCGGTCGTAAAGTGCATTAGTCATTTCCGGCGTTCCGAGACACGAAAGCACTCGGTATCAGGGCGCATTAGTCGGCGGCGCCTCCTCAGAATGCACTCTCCGCTCTACTCCGCTCTACTCCGCGCTACGACTCGCAACTCTATTTGCGGTCGGTGCATCTTGCACGAGATGCAGCAACAAACGCGGGGAGCCGGACAACCACCCGAGAATAAAATTATGCTCGGATCTCGCCGAAGCTGCCTGCGATCCTTTCTACCCAACGATTTACGAGCTGCTGCTCCTCTCGCGCGAGACTACCTGCCGGCGGCCCTGTTACGCGATACTTTTATCGAACCGAACGACCAAGAGGGCAGAGGAGACAAAGATCTTGCGGGATGTTGCCATGAAACAGAGAGACTACTCCGATAGGCTGCTCTAACATTTTTCCGCGACATTACGAGCCGTTCGCGACGGCCACCACCACCACCTCCCGTGGGAGCATCCCGACAATCCTGCGCACTCCTCTCAAGGACACTCGCGTGCGATTATTCGATCTCTCTCCTTCCTTCCTTTCCTTTTCCGTTTCCTTTTCCTTTTCCTGGAATTCGCTTCATGTATTTTTCAACTCGATCGAATACCCGACACGGCGGTTGTGCCGTCCGTACCGCGTGCCATACGTGCTGCAATTTTCTCTCCTCGCCCAAAGGTCGCTGCCGGGGACTTGACGAAATTCGAATTTTCCGATCGTCGACGAGATCGTTTCGCGCTTTCGGTCGAGCGGGTTAACGAGGCGTTAACGCGCCACGATAAAACTTGGCGGGAAAGCTTTCCAACACTTTCGACACTTTCAACGTTTTCAGGGTAGCGCCAGCCAGCCAGGGTGGTGTGGTAGCAGCTTACCTTTTTCTTCTCTTCTCTCTCTCTCTCTCTCTCTCTCTCTCTCTCTCCCTGTGCTCTCCGCCTATGCTATTCGACGCTATTTCACGCGTGCGCGCCTTGAATTTCACGCTGGCGCTGCTAATCCCAGTTGCGGCAGGATTTACGATTCGCGGCGTGCCAAGGATGGAGGGAATCAAAATCAAAACGACGCTGCTCCCACGGCCATCGACTTCCTCTCGCGACTCGGAACTACCAATAGCTTGCGAGCGATCGATCGATCGAAACAATTTTCTTCCCAAAGTTCCAATTTCCTCTTTCCTCTCGAGTCTATTTACCGAGAGACGGAGGAAGAGACCCTGAAAATTCTCCTCGAAGGAGATAGAAGCTGGAGAGACGCAAGTTACTTCAGCGGACCAACCGCAAAGTAGATGATGAAAAAATAATAATTCTCTCCGAGTGAAATGGAGTGGCCGGAGAGAGAGAGAGTATGTCGAAACGAGAATTATCTGGAGTGTAATCATTTTCATGAAATAACAGAAAAAACCCGAGGGAACGGTGGAGCTGTCGAGAGAGAGAGAGAGAGAGGTAGAAAATCGACGATCGCGACACAATTTTGAAAAACCGCCGAGAAAAACGCGAGTCCTTTCTTTTGCTGAACGAACCTGACGAGATAGACACACCGTACGCAAATGCGTGTCAGCCGATCTCATCGTAGTCCGAATTTCGAGCCCCCGATGAGAACAGCAGCCGCTACCCGAACCAAAGTCGTCCTCTCGGAATCGTTACACTCCACGGGCTGTGGAAGCATCGCGAAAAAAGCTCGGGCATTAAAACACCCGTGAAATTATGCATCTCGCAAAATGTTTGCCTCTCTCATTTGACGCGCTTGATCCGAACCAACGCGCGCGCGCGCGCGCGAAATGCAATGGGGAATAAATGCGAGAGGGGAGTCGAGAGTGCTCGAGAAACGTTTATCGAGGTACATGGATTAACGTAATGCGAACGTGGAAACGTTCGACGAATATTTACGAATTAGTCAGCTGCGGAGTTAACGCGACGCAAACGCGCGAGTACGGTGGGCAAACATTTAGCTCTCCATGGTTAATGCCAAGCGATTGATCGCGGGGGTGCGATTGCTATAAATATTCGCCTCTTTCCATCGATTAGTCCACGCTCGTTCGGCATGGGCAGGGAGAGAGAGAGAGAGAGAGAGAGAGGAGTACGCGAGAAAAGATTAGGGGTTGGTGCTCGCGGAAAGGAAAACTTTTACTCAATTTGCTGCTGGACGCGCACCACGTACACGGAGTGATCTAATGAATGTGACATTTCCGCTGAATAATAAGGCGAGAGGGGGGAAATTACGGCGATGAATTCAGCGAGGAAAATGGCGGGGAAGGAAACGGTGGAAGGCATTTTGTCGCGCTCCTGACACAATTCCCCTTTTGCCGGGTTTCCGTTAAAAAATCATGGGCCTTACGAGAGAGAGAGAGAGAGAGAGAGACGAGGGTGGGCGGCCCCATTGCCATTCCCTGTTCACTAATATTTATTTAGAGTTCCGTCCAAAGTTGGACGACCCTCGCAATTGGAGAATACGCAAAGGCCAAAGGCCAAAAGCTTCGTGACAGAGGGATGATTTTTCAGCGGAAACGAGGGAGGGAGCGGAGAACTAATTACGCAACGAAATTCACGGGCTCCCAGTTTCCTCGTCGTTGGCTCGCTGAAATCGGAAAAACTTTGCTGTCCCGGCGCTTATTTATTTGCACCCGGAAATGCAATCAAACTCGCTCAAATGCTCTCCCGGAGAGAGATACGAAAAATATGGAAAATATGGAAAATACGGAAAATATGAAAAATATTCAAAGCTGCGCCATCGCCAGTGGCCCTCGTCACGGTGCAGTGCCACGAGATTTGCTTGGATTCCTTCGAAAGGAATTTCCTTGATTCGCCAAAGGAACCGTGCTGGGTACCCCCCGGGTAGCTGGGTAGGGGCCAAGGATATTCGGCAAACTACTCGACTCCTTTGGCGAGTCTCATCGAGAGTGGTGGGCTCAAAGCTCGAGCTCTTTCACTCGAGTGGAATAGCCAGTGGAAGGGAAACGGGGAAAATAGCCAAGGAGACGACGCGACAACGCGAGTGTCTACCCGGACCGGCATGAAATTTTATTAATGGCGAATCAATGGGGATTTATCGACAAGATATTTTTCCAGTAATGCGAGAAGCGGGGGAGAGACAGCGGTCGGTGGTTAGAGATTGGAAAATGATAAGCGTGGCTGAGTTCCGAGTACAATCGTGTCCCCCATAGAAAAGCGAGTTATGACGAACGAGTGACAAAATTGGCATTTACGCTTCGATGATAATCCGAGATCGGAGATTAGGCGGAGGTGGAATAAACATTCGCGAGCAAATGTCTCTATTTTTTCTCTTCCCTTCTTCCTTCTTCCGATTCTAATGAAAATGGATGTGAAATAAGAGAGGGTACCACGCACGCTCGCTCGCACACGCGCGCACACACACAGAGAGCCTGTTTGTCGGAAAAGTGGTACGAGTTCTATATTTCAGCAAAATCGATAATACCGTTTCTTAATATACGTGGACATTGAACCCCGTCGTTTTGATAACGTTGATAATAAAGAGACCAAAGCGACTCTAAAGGCGAATGAAGTACGAGTAAAATTTTTAAGAAGAAAAACTTCCCAGAGGGAAGTTGAGAGAAAGAGAACAAAGTATATAGAAAACAGGATGAGATGTAAAAGAGGAAAAGAACAGCGTTGGCTAAAGAGTGTCAGTACGAGAGGGAGGGAGGGAGGAGGAGAGAGAGAGAGAGAGAGAGAGAAAAAGCGAGGGGGAGGGAGAGATTCGTTATTGATTCGAACTCGACACGGCTTGGGTATAGTTGTCGCAGTTCGAGTCGTCAAAGTGCGGAAACGGCGGCCTACCGATTTCAGGAAAACTTCCGTCAAAAGAATCGAGAATGGCGGACGCGGATGCGTGTACCGCGAAATTAAGCGCGCGTGGTGGCGTCGGATGAGAAAACAGGACAAAGCGGCGAGAGCAAAAGGGGAAGAGCGAGAGCCAGGCTGCTGGTCACCCTGTAAAATATCGAACGTTTATCGCGAGAAAAACTTGACGATAACATCAAGACGGATGCGGTACGTGGACACCGAGGATAAAACACTCGATCGCCATGTTGGAACATCTCCCATGATGGATTGCCAAGAATATCCCCTCTAGAATATCCAGCCCCAGCTCCGACCCCAACCCCAGCCAGCTAGACAACCATACGCGTTCTCTCTTCGGCATCGTATCCAATCCAACCAACATCCCCGAGATAAATCCTTACTGAAATTCCTATCTCTCGTGGGTGTTTCTCCAAATTATTCAATTTCTCCGATAGCGCAATAGGATGTTTCCTCGACCGCCTATCTCTCCGTCGTCCTGGTTCTTTCAGCTACTTTCGATCGGATGCACTATCGAGCGCTCGTTATCGGCTAACGTCGAACGTCGCGACGTTCGACGTTCCCGAAGCTTTGTTCCGTAACGCGTATAATAAAAAGGATGAATATTCATGGCAAGAGACACGGGCACAGCATGGCCAGTGCTAGCCGAACACGCGAAATAATTAAAAATAGTTCCCGTCGCATGCATTTCCATAGATTGCTCGGCAACCTGGAATATAGAGTAGCTTCAATTATGTGACTGGCGTTCCACTCTGCTCCGCGTTTGCCAGTTTTCAGCGAGAAATAGAAATGTCAAGTGTAACGAGAGTAGCAAGGTCGTAAGGCAAGGGTTGTTGGGAATGCGAAACGTCGGACGTCGGACGTCGAACAAGGAGATCCTTGCGCCGCGGTACTCCAAGATAATTCACCGGAGGAGGAGGAGGAGGAGATAACATTGTAAAAGGTTACTCGCGCGTTAGCTAATTGCGTTTCCTCGGGTTGTCGGGTCAAAGGGCGAATAAGCTCCTCCTCTTGGCCAGCGGAGACCCTCGGGTTCCTTCGATTCTACTCGGTCGCTTCGAATTTGCCACGAGCTTCTTTCATGCAGGACTCGTGTATAGCCCGCATCCCCTCCCCTCCTGGGGTGCAGCCAACTCTGCAGGTTTTTCCGGTCCATTTAGCTTTCCCCGACTCCTCCGGCAGAGTTGGCTCCGGAAGAGCGAAAGTAATCTGCTGCTGGCTCTGCTGGACGCGCGCGCTCCTTCCAAAGTTCCCTCGCAATGTTCCTCCTATTCATAATTTACAAGGGTAGCCGGGGTAAGAAGAGCCGCCGCGGATACTCATCGCCTTCGCTCTCCTCGGGCGATTCACCGACGAGACGATGAGATTCTTTTCAAAAGAAAACGTGTCGCGAGTACTCTCGCGGCGGAAGAGAGCGCTGACTCTTCTTCCGCCTCCTCGACGCGAACAGCGACCCTCCTTCCCCTTTAGGCCCTTTGCGCTTGGAAAAAAAAAAAAAAAAAGAGTCGATTCGTCGTGAGTTTGCCTTTCTAATTGGAGGTACGCGCGTTATCTTTGTTGCAGCGACGGCCGGCTGGTAGAGGGAGACCAGATATTGGCGATCGATGGCCAGCCGCTAGACTCCAATATCTCCCATGAGCAGGCGATCTCCATTCTTCAGAAGGCTCGTGGTTTGGTTGAGCTAGTCGTTGCGAGAAGCGCCCAAGGTAATCGCGAAGTCGGTGGTAACCACCGGAGAGGACCGATTCAATTTCTAGCGCGACGACCCCTTAGCTCACGGCGGAACGATGAGAGACGGTGGAATCCGCCGAGAATCCGACCTTGAGTGTTCCTCTAAGCGGATCTCGCGCGGAGGTTCATCGTCCACCGGGTCTAGGGGGTGTCCGAAGAGGAAGAGGACGAGGCAGAGAAAACTCGTCTGACCAAACTTCGATCTGTTCTCCTTTCAGACGTTGGGAGCTCTTTGCCAACGGATGAATTGTTCGGAGGTTCGATATCAACAGCGGCCGCGGGAGCAGCGGCATCCGCAGCTGGTGTCGCAGGTGCAGGGAACGCAGCAGCGGTCGCTCAAAGTGGTAGCTGCAACGAAAAAGAGCAGCAGCAGCAGCAGCAACAACAACACTCGGCGTCATCGGTTATCACTTCGGGTACAACACCCAAGTCCAGTCAGCCGGCGACGAGCACCACCTCGGCGGCCACCCCGACACCCACGCATACCCCCGTCCCTACGCCGACCCCCACACCGCTGCCCGGAGGCCACGTCGTTGAGAGAAGCCCTTCCGCCGTCAGCGACGCCTCCAAGAGTGGTTCTGACATGGTGGTGAGATACGTTTGTCTCCTGTCTCCCGCCCGTCTCCTGCGGGCATCCCCCGGCGCCATTGCTAATTTCATAACGCGTTTCAGCTGAACACGGAGTGGGCACAAGTCGAAGTGATAAATTTGATCAATGATGGCAGCGGTCTGGGATTCGGAATCATCGGTGGCCGCAGCACCGGTGTCGTCGTCAGGACGATCCTACCCGGAGGCGTCGCCGACCGCGTGAGTATACACTCTCGCCTACTCTCTTTTACTACCCATTGACGCGAGTCGATGTATTTGGCGCGGAGCGATGGGAGGAGGGGGGGGGGGGGGAAGCTCGCTGTAAAATCGAGGAAAATCCCCGAGGCAAATGTTTGCCGGTCGGATGACTCTGAGATTAAACTCTTTGGATGGGACTCGACAGGATAATCGGCTGCAGAGCGGAGACCACATATTGCAAATTGGAGATGTCAACCTGCGTGGGATGGGCAGCGAAATGGTCGCGTCCGTGTTGCGCCAATCGGGGACCCACGTGCGACTGGTCGTCGCACGACCCGTCGAGCCAACTTCGCCGGATTACCAGGTGAGAGGTTCATTCGCGTTTATCCTTGGGTCATCGTAGTTGCGGTCACTTGACTCCTAGTGACCGACCGATCGCGTGTGTCCGCAGGCTCTCCAGAGTCACGCGCCGATCGTCCCGACGAAAATCCTCTGGGACCCGGACGAGCTGGACAGACACCTGGAGCAGAGCATGTCCGAGTCCTTCTCAAGGCCGGCCGATGGCAGCTTCGACAGCAACGCGTACACCTACGCACCGGAAGCCGATAGCGACATCCACGTGAGTATCGCGTCAGCTATAGTTTGCGAGGAAACTCTCGAGTTCTCTTGACAAAAACCGCTTATCTCTCTCTCTGCATTTTCCGCATTTGTCCCGCGCAGGCAAGGCCCAGCCTCATCGTGGATGTGGTGCGCAACCCTATGCCAATTGGAACGGTGCCAGCAATACCAACGATCCCGCTCCCGATCCAACTTCCAGCGGAACTACCGGTCCTCACGATGACGGAGCCCATCGATATCAATTCACTGCCAGAGATGGAGCGTTTCACCGTTGAGCTCAAGAAAGATATATACGGCCTTGGGATTACCATTGCTGGATACGTTTGCGAGAAAGGTGATTTATCCTCGTCACTCGTAGCTCGCGACCCTTTTTCATCGGGTTTCCTCTCGCTTATTTAATATCGCTCTCTCTCTCTCTCTCTCTCTCTCTCACTCTCCCTCCCCCGACAGAGGAGCTCTCCGGTATTTTCGTCAAGAGCATCAGCGAGGGAAGCGCGGCGGACCTCAGCAACAAGATTCAAATCAACGACAGAATCGTCGAGGTTGACGGACACTCCCTTCAGGGCTACTCCAATTTTGAAGCTGTCGAAGTATTGAGAAGCACCGGGCAGACGGTAGTCCTCTGCCTGGAGAGATACCTCAGGGGACCAAAATTCGAACAACTTCAGCAGGCGATCGCCGCGAGTGAACTTCGACTACCTCAACCGAGTTCCCCGTCCATCACGAGCCTACCCAGTTTTCCGATTAGCGCGGTCAGTATCCACCGGGGATTAGATAGAACGGAGAAGAAGAGAGAAAGACATTTGCACGTCGACGATGTTGCAGGACGGAGAGACCACCACGGAGATAGAGGCTGAAGGCGAGTCCCATACAACCGTCGACAGTGCTGTTCTGCAAGAGGCTGCCGATCGAGATAAGAAGATGGAGAGCTTGGAGGACGCCGCTAATGTCGAGGCTCTCTTGAGTGACCCGTCGAGCGAATTGACGCCTCAAATTCGCGCCGCTATCAAGGCCAAGTGGCAGAAAATCGTGGGACCGGACACCGAGATAGTGGTAAGTTGCAGCAGCAGTAGTAGCAGCAGCAACAGCAGCAGCAGCAGCAGCAGCAGCAGCATTGGTAGCGGCGACAGTAGAAATCGAAAGGAAAGAGAAACATCGGAATTCGTCTGTGGTCCCACAGGTTGCTCAATTGAAGAAATACGCGGAAGGCAGCGGCCTAGGCATCAGCCTCGAGGGAACGGTTGACGTGGAGAATGGTCAGGAAGTCAGGCCTCATCACTACATCCGATCGATTCTTCCTGAAGGACCGGTTGGACAGAACGGCGCTTTGCGCTCCGGGGACGAATTGTTGGAGGTAATACCACCACCCTGTGCGTATGCGTCTGTGTACGCGTGTGCGCGCGTATACCCCATTATATAACATATATCTCTGTCTCCTTCGTATCAAAATGCCCTAAATCAATGGAATGACCGATCTCTATCCATCGAACCATTGCTATCGTCGCAGGTCAACGGTTATCGTCTGCTGGGCATAAATCACATGGAAGTAGTTAGCGTACTCAAAGAATTACCCATACACGTTCGAATGGTTTGCGGACGGAACATCGCGTCTCAAGATCCACTCTGCCCAATCGACACCGCTCAACATCAAGCTGCATTCCAGACCAGGGTAGGTAGACGAGTCGGATGAAATAAAGATTTCGTTCAACGATCGATATAATAGCGGTCGCCGCGGTAATGGCGTTGCACGTGTGCGAATTACGTCGAGTTCTTCCTCTCTCTGTACGCGTGGTGTGCGCCCCTCTGATTCACAGAGCATCCTCGGAGGGTCCTTGCAAAATCTATTGCCAAGCACGGATCGTTTGGTCAAGGCGAAATCCGATGGGTCATTGGCATCCACCACGACTACAGCTACCGTAACGGATGCGAGCTTGAACAAAATGAAATCGCGATCTTTGGAGCCGTTAACGGGTCTTGCTATGTGGAGCTCCGAACCTCAGATTATCGAACTGGTGAAGGGTGAGAGGGGCCTTGGGTTCTCCATTTTGGATTATCAGGTAGTAAGGCCTAATGCATTGAACATGGTAGCTCATGGTATGGACAGAGCAAATAGCAATTGCTTTTGCGTCTCTCCTTCGTGCTTCCAGGATCCAATGAACCCCAATGAAACTGTGATAGTCATACGATCGCTCGTACCTGGTGGAGTGGCGCAGGTCGACGGGCAACTGATACCCGGCGACCGTCTTTTGTTTGTCAATGACATTGCTCTGGAGAACGCCTCCCTCGATGTGGCGGTGCAGGCGTTGAAGGGTGCCCCTAAGGGGACCGTGCGCATCGGAGTGGCCAAGCCACTGCCCATTCCAGATAGCATTGTCCAGGTGAGCGATCAGCAGGATCGAATAGAGACGAGGAGAGACTGCGATAACTGCGAGTCGTCCTCGAGTTTCGGTTCGATCACCGACACTCAAAGACAGAGGCGGGAGTATTTTCGAGAACGGAAGGTTAACGTGATCGAGCCACCGCATCACAAGGATTTGATCGAGGGCATCAAGCACCAGCACAACCTCGTCAAATCCGAAAGTTTTTAGGTCGCTCGATTCCATTAATCATTGCCAGAGAGATATTCTTCTGCCACTGCTCCATTTTTATCACCATTTACCCACTCCACCCCACCCCTCGGGTCCCGACTCGCCCCCCGACACCCACCCCGCCCCGTCTCGCCACTTTTCTCACCAATTATCTCGCGCGACTCGCCGCCGCGTGTCTTCGAGACGGGTGACGCACGCAAATGCAAAATCAATCGAAATCACTCGATTATGGCCTATGCCTGTGTCTCTGCCTATCTGTCTTTGTCACTCTTCTGTTTTCTTTTTTTCTTTCGTTTGGTTTTTTTTTTGTTTTTTTTGTTTTTTTCGGTTTGTTTCGTCTCTATTCGTTCTTACTCTTCCGACGTTCAAAAAAGCAACTTATCAATTTTTCTCCTTTACGTTTCTTCACGATTACCCACGACACCCCCTCTCATGCCATACACTATGTTTTTTTTTCTCTCTTGCGATTATTACGGCAGAATGTATTGCGCGATTTGTATTTTTATGTAATAAAAAAATTCTCTCTATACAGAGAGAGAGAGAGAGAGAGAGAGAAAATTGAAGAGGAAAAAAGAAAGAAAGTAAGAAAGAATGAAAAAAGGAAAGAAAGAAAAGATAAAAGACGGAAAGAAAAAAAGAAAGAAAAGAAAAAATAAAAAGAAATTAAGATGTACCACGATCACTAATAAATAGGGTGCCGTACTCGTTGTTTTTTATTTTTTTTTGCATCATCTCTCCACTCATCCGCTCCTTCATCCCGTTTCCAGTGCACATTGCTCAAATTATCGCATGCATCCCCACCCCCCATCGCAACACGCGTCTTTTCCCACGACTCTATTTTTATTGCCACTTGTGAAACAACTCGCTCTCTTTATCTTCCGCCATTCTTCGTGGATGTGACGCGTAAAGAAGAAAATTAAACCTACGTGCAAAAGTGAATCCACTTTGATGATTTTGAACCACTCTTCTTCTCTCCTAAGAAGCTAACTGCACAAAACTTGAAATAGCTTTAAATAACTTTTACAGATAGAGTGAGCGAGAGAGAGAGAGAGAAAGAAAAAGAGAGAAGTTGTGGTTCAGAGTATCTCTAAACGTAAATACCATTCTAACTTTACCCCTTTTACTCTGTTTAAAGTCGAGCAACGAATATATCTCGAAGCAAACATATTATTTTTCCTAAAATAGTCCTTATTTCGGCACGAAACGTCCAGGGCTCGGATTGAATCGATTGAAATTCGCCGAGATTCGAAAAGCTGGATAGAGCTGGGATAGAGAGCTACAAAAGCGGATTCTCGTTGCGCCAACTAATTTTAGGAGTCCTCGACATCTGACTGAACTTCCACTACTTCGATAGCATTTTTTTCGATACGCAAAGGAAAAGCTAGTACCAAGTTGCTCGATTGGTTCCCAGTCTCCTTCTGGAGTCATCAGTAATCGAGCAAACTATCTATCTCTTTCTCACTCTCTCTCTCTCTCTCTCTCTCTCTCTCTCTCTCTCTCTCTGTCTCTTTCTCGGATATTTACAGTGTTTGGCGGGAAGGTCTACGACGAATCCTCGGGTCGACGTTTCCTTCGGGAATCTCAATGCGCGAATACTCGATACGCGAAAGTTAAAATAATAGGGGGAGGGGGGAAAGGGAAGGGAAAAAGCGATGGGTCAATCTCGACCAACGACTAAGTAAGTATAGATCAAAACGATTGTAATAGTGAATGAAAGTTGCCTGGTAGAGTAGCTAAGAAAACAATTTATACATATACGTATAATTACCATGTAATTGCATTGCGACAGATTCACACGTCTCTCCAAACTCACAAACCAAACACACATGCACGTTGGTGCTTGGTGACTTTTCCTGACGGCCAATCATCGTTGATTTGGTTCAAGTGGAAGTGGCCGAGTGCCTACGCGTTTCAGAAATAATTGCATCGCACAAAGCATCGTACATTGAAAAGATATCGAACGAGAAAGCGTGTATCTGTATGTGTGTGTGTGTGTGTGTGTGTGTGTGTGTGTGAGTAATGATCGAAAGAAAGAAATCCATCCCTTTTAAAAATCCTCTCATGTTTCCCGCATTCATTTCACATATCTAAATTAGCGAATGAAAAGAAAGGCTGCGATTTAAAGTGACTGTTAGAGCGAGCGAGCGAGAGAGAGAGAGAGAGAGAGGGAGAGAAAGAGCGATTGCAATAAAAATTCGATCAAGGCACGTAGAATCAAGCAACGTGTGAAACATTAATTTCTAATTAGTAGTCAGCTTTCCTTCTTGCTCGACTCTAAGGTAACGATATATCACACACAGCTCGTATTGTCAGATCTTTCACCTTTTTATAGAGCTCTACTACTACTACTACTACTACTACTACTACTACTACTACTACTACTACTACTACTACTACTACTACTACTACTACTACTACTACCATTCTGCTACTGTGTACTACTCACTGGCACCTTTCTTCACTATTATCAAGGGCTCGCGAGTTCGATCGATCGTACGTTCCTTCCTTCTCTTAATACAACGTTTACACCTGAACTCTGACCTCGATACTCTAGCCCCGAGAAGGAGAAACGAGGAATAGCCTCGGCGAATAGCTGCCACTGGATATCCGACTCTATTTCCCCGGTACTTACTTTTCCTCTTTCCCCCTCTCCTTCTCCTTCTCCTTTTCTATCAACGTCCATCGTGTCCTCGCAACTTACGTAATAATCGATTCTCCTCAGGCTTCCTCTTCTTCTTCTCGTTGCTTTAAAATGTTCGCGCTCTTTCTATCGCTCTCTCTCTCTCTCTCTCTCTCTCTCTCTCTCTCTCTCTCTCTTACACACTCATTCACTCTCTCTTTCTCATTTTACGAATCTTCAAAAAGCCGAGTCTCGAAGGCACGCGAGAGTCACGTTTACTCTTACGATTATTCTCATTCTTTTTAACTTTTTACTCTCTTCTTCTTCTTCTTCTTCTATCGTCGTTTCTATCCATCCGTCTGTCTGTCTGTCGTCATCGTTCTTTTCACCTCTTCGACATATTATCGACGTTCTTCTTAAATTCTTCTTCTTCGCATTGTCTCGCACACCGCTCTCTCTCTCTCTCTCTCTCTCTGTGTCTTTCAAGCTTAATCCTCTAATTGCACACGCACACGCGCGCATTACCTACGCGAGGATGTGAATGCGTGGGTAGAACAGCAGTTTCCTACCTATCTCTCTATCTATCTACCTATGCATCTACCTACCTGCGTTTGTAACACGCCACACCTCGCACGAACCAGAGAAAACAAATGGATGGAGACTCACCACCACCGCCACCACCACCATCGTATCGCCAAACGCTTACGCGCTTACTCGCTTCGCACACGTGCACGCACTTACGCACGCAATTAACGCTCCCCCCTCTCTCTGCACTCACACCGTGCAGTTGCATAACGCATTGTACGATATGCGGTCTCTTCTCACGGGTTACGCCTGAAACGAGCGATTAGATTACATATCTGAATATGTATGAGTGTTAGGTATGGCTGTGTGTGTGCGTGCGTGCGTGCGTGCAAGAGACGCCGATCCACGGGGTTGTTCTCATCTTTGCTTCCCCCCATCCTCGCACACCTCCGTCGTTGCTGCTTCTCCTCCTCTTTTTCCATACACGCACGCTCGCTATAGGCATGTCGCACGCACACACTGAACATGCACGGACGTTACGAGCACTCCATGATGGCAATGCCACGACAGCTTTGTCCAGAATGTGGAATGCCAATTGGAATGTTAATGAACGAGATACAAAAAAACTACGCATTACTTACACAAATAACAGTATCACGAGCGGCTCGCAGGCTTCTAACTCTGAAATTTCTTTTCATTTTTCAGAACGCCGCGTAAGCGCCAGAGGCAGATCATTTCCGAAGCGAGTTATATCAGTTTACCACAATTAACGACCAAAATACTGATAATACCACTTCAACTAATAATAATTAATAATAATAATAATGATAATGATAACATCAATAATAACAATAACAGCAACAATAATAATACAAAATAAAAGCATCAACAAAAATAATAATAATAATAATAATAATGCTAATAACAATAATAATAAACGAAAAACAGAGAAAAATTATATCCAAAGTACTCTACTTTTGTGCCCGTTTTCAATGATAAATTCTATCGATTTATCGCGATGACGAATCGTCGTTGTCGTCCTCATCGCCATCGTCATCGTCATCGTCGTCTTCGTCGTCGTTGTCGTCGTCGTCGTCGTCGTCGTCGCCGTCGTCATCTTCGTCGTCGTCGTCGTCGTCGTCGTCGTCGTCGATCGTCGTCGATCGTCGTCGATCGTCGTTGTCGTCGTTGTTCTTTTCTTCTTCATCTTTTTCTTCTTTCTTCCTTCTCTCGAAATTTTTCTTCAGGAAGGTATGAAATCGTCGTAATACTACGTTTCTATTCTTTGTGGAAAATATGGCCGGAAGGTTCGTGGATATTGGCAGTGTCCAATCTCAGCGGAACTTTTCACTATTTTCCGCGAGTCTCTCGCACATCCCTTTCCCTTCATCCCCGTCGTCCCATCGAGATCCATCCATGCTCCCTCTCTTTTGTTTGCCGTTGCCATCAACCTCCGTCCAGCGAGCCGAGGATTTTCACGGTGGAACCGAGATTTCTTATAGGGGTTTTCCCGCGAATCAGTTGTATGGCGAGGGAAAAAAACTTTGCCCAAGGCTAAGTACGCTAGAGCAGACATTAAGAGGTGCTCGAGAGGACGTGGTGGTTCTAAGGTCCCGCTAAAAGGTAAGTAAGTCCGCTGTTTTGCTTTCTTCGCACTCCTTAAACGTATATCCAATTCTCCCCTTCTCCCCCACCCCCACACACACACACATACACACAGTTGATCTTATTCGCTTTTACCCGTGCACTCCTCCACGGTTTTAAGTAGAGGACGCAATGCATCGCAATGCAACGCAACGCAACGCAACGTAACGCAACGCAACGCAACGCAACACGCCTTCCTTGACAATCGCGTGTCAAGAAGCGACCACCGAATTTCTTCTCTCACGTAAAGCAAGACGTAAAGGGGAGAGGGAGACGAGGGGGAGAGAGAGAGAGAGAAAGAGAAAAAGAGAGAGAGAGAGAGAGAGAAACGAGCAATCCGCTTTTGGCTATGCGTCTTTATCACAGTCAGAGTGCTTTTATCGTAATTTTCCGTCCACGAAAGATTGCGCAAGAGACACTTCCGGTCTTAGGGATGACTATTCGGAGTAGCGGCAAATGAAAAGAGGCAGATCGTGCAACTGACGTCTCCGATAGAATCCAGTTGATCGGTACGCGGTACCTGGTCGAAATTTCATTGATTCGCCAAAACCGCCCCCGCCCCCGCCCCGCCCCCGACCCGACGCGACCCACCTCACCCCACCCCGGCCATTGTCGCTAGTTACCCAAGGGAACACCCCGTTTCCGAGAATATTCGCCAGCAAACTGCTAACGCCAGACCCTGAGCAATAGACGACGCCAGAGCCAGGCCACATTCGCTCTCGTCTAACTTGTTCAGTTGACTAATTCAGTGACTTTTGTGCCTTGCGTTCGTGTCCTCCCCCGACGTGGATTGGACTTTGCACAGAGGGTGACCACCACGCCGATTTGCATGATCAAGCGAAGCCACAGTCTGCCAAACGATAGCGAGACCACGGATCGTGCGGCGGATCTTGAAGATTTCCTCTCTTCGAGATCAGGTACCACAAACATTTCTTCAGATTTATTTCGACACCGACATACGCGACTTTTCCAAATCTCGGACACGATTTGTCTTTGAGCAGGGATCACGGATCTATCGCTGGACAAGAAGGAGGAGGAGGAGGAGGAGGAGGAGGAGGAGGAGGAGGAGGAGGAGGAGGAGGAGGAGGAGGACGACGACGACGACGAGGAGGAGGACGAGGTCGACGACGACGACGACGAAGAGGAGGAGGACCAGTGGAAAGACGCGTCCCCTATCACCCCGGTTTGCAGTCCTATTAAAAAACTCGCTCTGGCACCGCTCCAGGAAGCAGCAGCAGCAGCGTTCGTCCCCCCGGAAACTGAGTCACCGCCGCCAAAACGGGAGGAGCGAGGAATTCTCTCGGTTCGGGATGGCAGGATGCTGGATACTTGCAAGATCGTCGGGCGAGACGACGAGATTTCCACGAGCGTGGAACCAGCCGCGCCGAGGGTCAAGTTAAAGGAGGAGGTGGAGGAGGATCGTAGGAGAGAGAGGAGAAGTTTGCAAGGACACGCCAGTTTGGACTCCGACACGATAATATCGGCCGTGTCGGGAGAGACGACGCAGCAGGACAAATCGGAGAGCCCGTCGGAGAAGAGCGCGAAGCGCAAAATGCAGAGGAGGCGGGACAGTCTGAGGAAAAAGTCGAAACGTAGGTACAGCACGGGGTTGGAGGAGCAGACGGAACCGACCAGACGAAGGGAATCCTGGGCATGCCTGGAGAGTAGCGCGGACAGGTCGGAAACTCAGCGAATGTCCAGGGAGCGTAGGAAAAGTCTGAGGGAACAGGAATGCATCGAGAGGGTCACGGAATTCCTGACGAAACACAACATGGGGATAAGTCGTCCTGACCACGTCACGTACACGTACACGGATCATCCTACTGAAACTTTGGATCGGGATGCCGGACCTCCTTCGTATTCTCCTCCTCCTCCTCCTCCTTCGCCACCACCACCTCCACCACCACCACCACAACAACCTCTGATCGTCGGTACTCCGTCCTCCAAACGAAGCAGTTTCGAACGTTTGGAGGACAGCAGACGTCCAACAAGTTCGTCCTTGAAGAGGAAAGACGCCGTTTCCAGAGAGTCCTCGAAGGAGTCGCTGCTCGACGACGTGAAGAAGGAGGTCAGGATACAGGAGGACGTGGAGGAGATCTTTTTCGAGGACGTCAGCGAGCAGGTGAGCCAGATATTACCGGAGATCCAACTGGTCACGGCCAGGATCATCACGGTGGAGGAAGCCGCCGCGAGTATGCTGGAGGACGCGATCTGCAAGGTCGAGATTCACCATCCGCCGGAGGTTCTCCAAGTGGCGACGACGACCGTCGGGAGCTCGAAAGTCCCGTCGTTGGAGATCGCCGAGATCACGGACAAGCTGCAGCTGCCGGCCTTGGCCAAATCGACTTCCGACAATGCGCTCGTCAGTCCCGAGTCGGACGCTGAGAAGCGAGAGAGGATCTCCCAGAGGAACCTCAAGCCGGAGATCCTGCTGGACCTGTCGAGGATGTCGGACTCCACGGAGGAGACCATGTCGGCCGCGGAGAGCGGCAAGGAGGAGAAGCCGCTTCTGAGTAGGACCGGAAGCGAAGGTTCCAGGGACACCAGGTCCAAGGGTCCGCATCATCATCGGCACACCTACAAACTGGACAGGTTGGCCGTGCGCGGCGAGGTCGAGCTCACCGTTTTGCAGGAAGCTGCCGATAAGCTGCGGAGGGACTCGGCCGATCTGGGGGACGACCGCAGGTAATTCAGGCGCGATCTAGATCCAGCGCGCGGATCCATCCGGATTCCCCACTGCGTTTGTCGTTGCATAGATTAGGATTGGATTACACGTGTGACCGTACACAGACAAATACGCGCGTAATTGCTCGGCGATGTAGGTCGTCGCGAATCCCCGTGTACTTTCCGCTCGACTTGACTCCACTACCACACTTTTGGTTCTCGCGAATCCAAAGATTCGACCCCCCTCCCCCCCCCGGAGGAGAATACTCGCGCGACGATTCAATTCCCTGAAAGTCGGTCGCGGCAATGATTGACCCGAACTACTGTGGCTAGTAGAAATCTCAAGGGATTCCACAGTGCCTAGTCCACGCATTTCTCTCTCTCTCTCTCTCTCTCTCTATATATATATATATATATATATATATCTCTCTAACTTCGAGTAGAACTTGGATGGCCTCTCGAGCCCACGTCCAAAAGACGATGGACTTACCAAATCATCGAGGCTATTTCCTTCGACTACTGGATTCGCATCTCCTCCGTCCCCTCTCCTCTCCTCTCCCATTACTTCCGCACACCTTAGTCTCTCTCGCAATCCTCTCGAACGTATTATAGAAATTCCGATTAGGAAGAATGAATCGATCGGACTCGAGAGTATTCGCTGCGCTTCGAGATTTTTCTTCGAGGTCCCAGCACAGTTTCCTCTCCTCTCCTCTCCTCTCCTCTTCTCGCCGCGCCTCGTTCGGTCACCGCTTCGGGAGAACTTGAGCGGCTTCCCGAAATCCGAGGCTCTGCTTAAGCGTCTCGCGGTGCCGTATCTAAAACAGCTTTGCCCCGTCTCGGGAACTCTCGCGAGGAGGACGCGCGTCGCTCCCGATATTTCCGCCTGGAATCGCTCTTCCTCCGGATCACGGCAACCCCCCGCACAGGCGCGTCCCGAGAATCGCTGAACCTCCCCCGAACGAGTTCATCCACGCGAACTCGTCCCGCGCTCGCTCGATACGTGCGTGGCTCGAATCTGCTGGAACGCGACTTGAACGGCTTCGCAAAATCCACGAGAACTCGATCGCTACCGCCGTCGCCGTCGCCGCCTTTGGAATCCAAGGAACCCTGGTACCCGCGCGGCCATCCGGCGCACGCCGACAGAAAACTTGACGACCGGAGGACCGCGATCTCCGACCGCTCGCGCGTGCGTCGGACGACTCGCGGATAACGCAAACAGCCGACGTCCGCATTCTCGCGGATCGTTTCATTCGCGGAACATCCGTGATATTCGCTTCGCTCTGGAGCGAGCGAATTCCGTTTTCGAGGCTCGTTTCGCGCATTTACGTAAGACGAGCGAGAGACGATGGCTCGCATACCAAACAGGCGCGACGCTCCAAATTGGCTTCGACGAGTGTCCCCCACGCCATAGGACGCCACGCGAATCACGGAGAGTTTCGCGGTCCTATCTTCCGCGGCTGCGGCCGAGACCCCGGGGGTGGGGAGGAGGTGGAGGAATTATCGGTGCAGGCGGCACGTGGTAGAATTTCGCGGTTGTTCGCGAATGGCTGCGTCGTCGGCCTTCCTATTAATCACGTAGCGCGTCTGCCGACAGTGGCAGCGGGCCCCCCGTTCGTGTGGTCGTATTCGCGGTGTGGGTGTGGGTGCGTGCGCGCGGACGAACGAGAGAGACCGTTGTTTATTAGATCAGAGTAAGCCAGTTTGCAGTGACGCACGGCAGCGACGAAGGAACGACAGTGAGTGGTTTGCTTCGCGACGGAACCAACGCGGAGAGAAACTCGAACGGGGGCATATTATCAACTTCTTCTCCTTCTCTCTCTCTCTCTCTCTCTCTCTTTTCCTCTTTTTCCGTCGGTCGTTGCATCGCGTTTCACGGAAGACGAAGAGACTCTCGCCGATTAAATTAATCTCTCGAAAAACCTCAAAGAACGTATCTCGTCCGCGTCGTCGTCATCGTCGTCGTCGCACCTGATCATCCGTCCAACTATTCTATTTTCCCGCCCATTTCCATCTCGGGTTCCGCCTACCTGGCAATCTTCCTCCCTCTCTCTCTCTCTCTCTCTTCGGACTTTTGACTTCTCCGGCGAACGCGGAGGAAGCGGCGAACATCTTTCGCTGGTGGTTTTAGTTTCGCGACAAAAGACGACGTTCGCAGAAAGAGCCACGTGGCCTCTCTATCGCGACAACGACAGTTAGAACGATAGTGATAATTAAGAGAGAGAGAGAGAGAGAGAGAGCGATTCCACGCAATTGAACCCCGTTCAGTGCTAATGGAGTAACGCGCCGCTCCTTTTCACGCCACTACTCTCCTTCTCCTCTCCTCCCCCTAATAATTGGCTCGGAGGTTCAGAGGCGCGAAATTGCCTTTCAGCCATAGAGAGAAGCTAATAGCGCGGGCATTTTGCTTTCCCTAAGCGACGGCGACAGTTTGCGGCGATCCGACCGAGAAGGAGCCAGACCGGAAGGCAGCAGGAGTGGCCTTGGCAGGAGCATCCTTCAGAGGCAGGAGAGACAGTGTCCCGCGGACGAGGAGTCCATTCCAGAGCGGGACTTTCCCATCAGCAGGGAACACTCGTTGGAGTACCGGAACCAGACCCTCAGGAGCCAACGGGACCTTCTCGTGGTCGACGGTGGCCCCTCCCCTCTCGCGTCCCAGCAACCCCCGAGTCCGGAGTTTCTCGGGTTCCTCGAGGCTACCGAGGTCACCACCGAGCTCCTCGCCGATCGGCAAAGACCGAGCGAACTCGAGCGAAACTTCAAGGAGACTCGGTTCTCGCCGAGGGAGAGGCGGGAGGTGGAGACTCAAACTCAGCAAGAGAACAAGAGCACCCAGTGCAGTCCGGAGCAGAGTTTCAGGAGTCCCAGCACCGCCGAAGAGAGCGGCGTCCTCGAGAAGAGGCGTCTCTTCCACGTCTGCGAGAGTTTCTACCAGAGTCCCCGGAGGGAGGTGCAGACGCAGACCCAGGGCGAGGACAAGGAGGTCCAGTGCTCCCTGGACGACTTGGGCGACCTGCGACTGGCCTCCTTCGGCATATCCAGTCAGGTCCAAGTTCAGGAGTCCAAGAGTGTCCAGTGCCTGCCCGGGGACATCCGTCCCGAGGATCGACCTTCGCTACCGCCGACTCTGCCCCCTCGGCAGGCCCCGGCTCTCAAGAGTCCCAGGCGGGAGGTCGAGGTCCAGACCTACCAAGAGTGCAAGGCCATTCAATGCAGCGACGAAGAGCTGCTCGAGGCTGATTACCCGGAAGAGAGCTCCGCGTCGGACAGATCCGAGAGTTCGCCGTCCTCCGCCGCTCACTACCGATTCCCCAGGGTGGTCTTCGTCGCGAGCGAAGCGGAAATGACCGTGACCCATCGAGATCGCGATGGCAACGTCGCCTGGGCGAAACACTGGGGTCCCGAGAGACTCGTCGAGATTTACAGGGAACCCAGGACCAGCCTGGGACTCAGCATCGTCGGCGGCAAAGTGAGTACGAGAATGTACCCCTCTCTTCCCTCCCTCCCACCCGTTACGCCTCTCTTGTTTTTCTTGTCTCCGTTAAAGAGCTGCTGCATTATTCATTCGCGACACGGAATAGTAGCGCCATTACATAACGACATTCCGCTAGAAATTATGTTTCATAAATTCCGAGGAGCGAGTGGTAAGTAAAAAGGAGGTACGTTCGGTAGTCGTTGATGTCGGGGAACATCGAAACCGATCAATGCCGCGCGCGCGCGCGCGCGCGTACGTCTTTTTTTTGGAATTGAAAATTCCGGCCAGTGATAATTGACCCCGCGGAACGTCCCTCCATCCGCCAATAACAAAGGGAACCGAGCGAAATCATTTTACCCGCAGGTCGACCTTCGGAACGGGGGTTCGAGCAAGTCGCAAAATATCTCGGGCATCTTCATCAAGAACGTTCTGCCCAACAGTCCTGCGGGGAGAACGGGCGAGCTAAAGGTGAGAGAGTGGACGGCGTCGACTGTGTTGACACCTCTCGATGCCTCCACGCGATGACCAGTCAACGCGTTGAAGCCGAAACGGTTGAGACGATTCAGTCGGGAATAGGAGAGAGAGAGAGAGAGGAGAGACCTCAAAAGTATCGCGCGGTAAATCTACTCTTCTAACACTGACGCGGGAAACCGCGTGAAAATGATTTTTCCAGGTCGGCGACAGGATCATCGAGGTGGACGGCGTGGACTTGCGAGAGAGTAGCCACGAGCGCGCGGTCGAGGTGATTCAAGCAGCTGGAAATCCCGTCTGTCTCCTCGTTCAGTCCCTGGTGCACCTGGTGAGCAGCCGCTTCCCTGGCAAGCGAATATCGATGTCAGCAACCACCGTCTCCTTCGGCTTCCCTCGATTCATCCAGCATCCCATCCACCGTCCTTGACCCCGTACACTCTCCACTTGCACGCCCAGTTGCCGTTCTGGAGTTACGCAAACTCTACTAAAAATGGAACAAAAACGACTTTCGCCAATTTGCCAATTTCGATCGGCGCTCGACTCATCCGACGCGGCCTGAATAGCAATGCCACCCGGGGAAGCATTATCGGCGAACGACCGGACGACCGGACGACCGGACGACCGGACGAACGAACGGACGACCAACGAACGGACAGCCCTTGCACGCGTACGGTCCATCGGTGGGAGAGAGGGCCTTCGATAACCCGGGGTAGCAGAGGAGCGCATACGGTCATCCGCTCGAAAAACAAACGAGTCCAAGGAAACGCTACCCGCCGCCACCTCCAAAGGGTGCACACGGCGGAGGGGGAGAGCTGAAACACCACGAACAAAGAGAAAACTGGACACATGGATAGATAAATATAGAGTCTAGCGGAATATGTGGAACGAGAAAGTTCCGTGCGACGGAAGGAGGAGAGCGATAGGTAGAGTCCACCATCACCACCACTGAACGATTTAGAGCGAGAAAGGGAAAGAGAGGGTATCTGGCGAACGCGATACACGATACACGTACATCGTGCGCCCATGTATGTGTGCAGTTGTGGCCGGGGCTACCCTGTTGCAACTACTCTTCGAGTGTCCATCATCGACACCCCATGGACCACCACCATCATCATCGTCTGCCTACTACTATACCACTACCACTAGTACTATTCGCGAACCCTCGACCACTCTCCCCGTCGTCCTCCTCCTCCTCCTCCTGCATCTCACCCCTGATCAACCACTCGACTGGCATACACGAAACGCCTGGTAGACGCTTCCCATTTTCCCAGCTCAGTCGTCACTCGTTTCGCGATGCATCGACTCTTCCGACGTAAATGCGTCACCTTCGTACGTGTCACGATCCTACACGGCTCCACGACACGCTTCACCAGTCAAACACTTGTCCCGTTCCAGCCAAAACACACCCCTCTTCTTCTTTCCATGATTCTACTACAAAATTGTTTGCTCGTGGAGAATTTCTTTTGAAAACAGAAAAGGAGGAAAAAGAAAAAAGAAAAAAAAAAGAGAAAAAGTGGGATACAAGTCTCGTAGGAAGCTCTCATTTATTTCTATCCTCCGCTACTTTTTACTCGATCCATATTCTACGTGTGTCATGTACCTTGTATGGGGAAAGGATGTCGATTCATTTTTCAAGTGACCTACTTACCTTACGGTTGATGTTTTAAGTCTCTTTGAATGTTGGCGACGAATACACGGCGGCAAGTGGATTTTTAGCGGATCCTTTCTTTTCGCGCAGAGTCCGGAGCACGAGGGTCACTTTCGAGAGGAAGACAACGGTAGTGGTGGCGGCGGTGGTGGTGGTGGCGGTGGTGGAAGTGGACGTTCCAGTGGCAAAGCGAAAATCCCAAGTTCCGGTGCGGCAGCGGTACCAGGAGGAGTCCCGACGACCAGTTCCTTTCGGCAGCATCCACCCCCTTCTTCGCCATCTAGAACAGATCCAACCAAAGTAATTCTTCAGGTTACCTTCTCTTAATTTTTTTCAAGTCGCCAATCGAGCGAGTAATTTTCCTTGCGCGTTTTCCCCCCGTGTAGGAGGAGGACAGCGGCGATAGACCGACCGCGTCAAGGTCGGACTTTCGAAGACAGAGTACAAAGGGCTCAGATGGCGCAGGTCCCAGTGCACGAAGGTACGTTCCAATTGCCGCGTCCCCCCGCATTCCCCTCCCCCTTGCCCCAGCCACGCGCGAATCATACCCTCCTCTCGCCCGAGTCTCTTCCCCGCAGGTCCTCTATGAAAAAGTCAATTCGCAAGAAGGCACCGTCGCCCCCCTCGAACCCCGGTATACTTCGCCAAGTCAGCGAGGAACCCGACGACCATGCCGCGAAACCGGAAAGACCCACGAGGAAATACTCGTCCGAGGAGAGTTCCGAGGAGGAGGACACTCGCGAGCTCGAGGGGAACGTTTACACGAAAGGTGGCGTGGAGGTGAGCGAACCAGCCTACCAGGCTCTGTACCCCACACCCTCTCCCAACTTCCTACTTTCGTTCGCTTCCGCATCGCTCTTAAAATAATCATTCTCAACCGGCAGATCTCCCGAAGAAGCGCCGGCAACGTCAAAAGGTCCAAGGAGGAGGTCGACGCGGACCCGGAGCATGAGGACGAGTACGGTTACACGATGAGTAAGCGATCGACGATTAACGCGATCCCTCCCCCCTTTTCATCCTCCGACGTGCGATCGACGAATGGCGAACTTGCCATTTTCAGAAAAGATCCGCAAAAAGTACCACGCCTTCGGGAACCAAGTGCTGATGGTCAAAGTGGACAAGGACAGGTACGGCCTGGGCATCTCGCTGGCGGGTCACAAGGACAGGAACAGGATGGCCGTGTTCGTTTGCGGCCTTAACCCGAAGGGCGCGGCCTTCAAAACTGGAGGGCTCGAGATCGGCGATGAGATCCTCGAGGTACGTCACTAATGGTGTAGAGGGTAATCGAACCGAACCGAACCGACTGAATCTCATCTCTACCCAGGTGAATGGAATGGTCTTCCAAGGACGCTGCCACCTGAACGTATCGGCAATGATCAAGGGCATGGCTGCCACCTGCTTCAAGATCATCGTCGTCAGGTAAGTTGGCTCTCGGGGGAGGAAGAAGGGACTTTACTGTCGTCGACACGATTCAGCTTTTTGCCATTCTCTCTGTCATTCTTTGCCGAAACAGAAAGTCCTCGGGCCTGAACGATCTCGCGGTGAAACCCATCGTCCAGTTCCCCGCGACTCTCGAAGATGTAAGTTACCATCGACAATTGTCGCGCGTTTGACAAGATCTTAAGATTTTCTCGTTAAACACAGGCGGACCAGTTCAGCCAGTACAAGGGCATCCGCAATATTCCGGTGAAGAAGGTAAGAGAGAGAGAGAGAGAGAGAGAGAGAAGCGAATTGCGATTAAGTTTCACGGGTAATTCTTTTCGAAAAACTGATCAATGATGATCGTCGTTGGTCCAGGGTCAGTACGGACTTGGCATAATGATAATTGAGGGGAAGCACGCCGAAGTGGGCCAAGGGATATTCGTGTCCGACATTCAGGAAGGAAGCGCCGCCGAACAGGTACGCAAAGATATGGCGGGAGGGGGGTGGGAGAGACAAAGAGACACCGGGATGGGACCCTCTCTTATCTCACAAACGATATTTCTTATTTCACAGGCCGGACTGCAGGTGGGAGATATGATCTTGGCGGTGAACATGGACTCTTTGTTGGGTTCAACTTACGACGAGGTAGGGGCTCTTTTTTAACCAAATTGCCACGATTAACGTTTCACGCGATTCTAATGCGATTCTAACGTGATTTTAACCGGGTTCGCCCTTATCGGGAAATTCATCTAGGCCACGAGTCTCTTGAAGAAAGCGGAAGGCGTCGTGACGTTGACCGTCTGTAATCCGAACCAAAGCAAAGTTGCCAAAGAGGAGGAGGAGAAGGCGAGGGGAGGAGGAGGAGGAGGAGGAGGAGGAGGAGGAGGAGGAGGCGGCGGCAGCAGCGGCGATGCGTCAGCCAGTGGTGGCGACAAAGCGGGTAAAACTTGCACGACGAATCGATACATGGAATTCCCATTTCCCGTACAAACCCTTTCTCTCTCTCTCTCTCTCTCTCTCTCTCAATGGGACGGTTGGTTTTTCAGCTGCGGCAGGCGCGAAGCAGCCGGAGAAGCCGAAGGAACCGGAACCGCCGCAAGACCCCAAAGACTGCCAGATCAGAACCGACAGAGACACCACCATCGAGTTCGTCAAGGACAAGGACAAGGCGATAGGCTTCACCATAACCGGTGGCTCCGACACACCTTTGGTAGTACCCCGTCAGAGACCATCAAACCCTCCACTACTCACCGTCACCCTCTACTATCCTCTGTCGTCCTTTCAGAACGGAGTCTTCATCCTCGAGGTGTTTCCGGATGGCGCGGCCGGTAAGGATGGTCGACTCCAAGCAGGGGACCAGATTCTGGACATGTGCCATGAGAATTTCAAGTCGATCGAACAGGAGAGAGCGCACGCGGCTGTCCTGAAGGCTTCCGGGACTGTAAGTTACCACCACGGCACACCACGAGCGAATTTTGCCATTTTACGATCGTTCTCCTTCCACGACCCTCCTAGATCACGATGGTGGTGCACAGGAAGGAAAATCCTACGGAGGAGGTGGAGGTCGAGCTTCACAAGAAATCCGGCAAAGGGGTGGGTCTCTGTCTGACCGGGTTCAAGAGTGGCAAGGGAGCCTACGTGTCCGACCTGGTAAACCTTATCCATACGAAAAATACGAAAGATGCATCGTCCTTTATCCAGGACCTCTAATCCTTGCATCCTCGCGTGTCTCTTTCAGCCTCCCAGTGGAAGCGCTCTGGAAAGCGGGAAGATCTTCAAGGGAGACCGTATCGTCGCCATTTGCGGCCAGGACGTTCGCGACGCGTCTGTCAATGACATTGCCCTCTACATCAAAGTTTCAAATCCGGTACAATTAAAGCTGGCCAGGTACAAGTCTGCCAAGCAATGACAGGTGAGATGTTTATCGAAAATCACTCCTTACCCTCTCCCTCCCCCTCCTCCACTACCGATCGATCTTTCATCGAGGATTTCCCTCGAATCTGTCATTTTTAGGGTTCTGCGGGCGGAACTCTCGAATCTCACGAGGCTGGAAGAACCGGAAACTGCAGATACCGCGGAAACTAGTGTGATACAACAAATAACTATATCCCAAATTTTATTAATAAGTGCATTTAACCGTAAAAACGCGAGCGTCTCTCGAGGAACGCGAAGAAAGAAAATGTACGAAAGCGACGACGACTTTCGACGCCACTGATCTTCGCTGCGCTTAATTGATTAAACTAGTCGAAATTCGATTTTAGCACTACTCTATAGTGTGCGAGTGAGAGAGTGAGAGAGAATGCGTGCGTGCGTGCGTGCATGGGCGACTGTCGATTCGTATCAAGTTTGTAAAGATTCCGTCTGCCGTGGTTCACGTTCGGCACGTAGTTGATATATACAGATATAAATTTATATATTAAATATATATATATATATATATATATATATATATATTATACATAACATATACATAGAGCTATATTAATAACGCGTATTAGTAAGGAACAGAGTATTTATGCAAATTAAAATTATATCATATTATAGCCGTGACAATTACTAGACATAGAGAACACCCGCGAAGGGACTTTTAGAGAGGAGAGGAGAGAAAAAAAAGTGTAAAATACACGGGGCAATTTTTCTGTTTTCCCCTGAAACGTGCTGTGCCATGTACCGCGCTGTCCCGGTAGTAGAAAAAATCGCTTGTACGTTTCTAATCACAAGTATAGACACAAAAACCGAGCAGCTTATGATTAGAGTTTTAGCGAAATACTTAGGTGGGAGGGAAGGAAACAGGGGTTAAAGGGGATTAACGATTGTTGAGGCTAGACTGCTTGTTGAACACGTATAGTTGAATTTATCTATCTATTATCTATTCTCTAGATTATACGTAGCTTATTACTAGATCTCCAAAAGGAGAGCGACCTTTGTTCCAACCACGAGAATTCCACCACTGTCACGCGTGATTCGATAGCGAATCTCTGGAATCGTCGATTATAATATATCGTCGTACACCCTCGAGCTTCCGCGTTGCGCGACGTTGACGTTCGAATGAATGAACGCAGTGGAATGCAGTGGAATGCAATGGGATGGAATAAAACGGATTCCGAGAGCGTGGCTCGAATCGAAACTGGCCTTACCCGATTTGTTATTTCCTTTCGTTGATTTCGCCTTCCGAGCTATCGCACGCTCGATTGGCCGAAATCCATTAAAAATATTGATTGGAAAACCACCACGTCTCTTTTCTTTCTTCCTACGCTTCCCCCTTTCCCTGTTCCATCCTATTCTCCCTACTCTTCTCCTTCTCTCTAACATCGCCACTTGGCACGACTCTCTCGCAGTTAACTCTGCGATTAACAATTAGCCTCGCGTTTCAGCTCCTCTTTCACAATTTTTCTTTTCTTTTCTTTTCTTTTCTATTCTTTTCTACAAATTTTATTCATCGAGATATATTTTCGCGCGCGTTTCAGGAGGAACGAGGGACAGACGCCGCCGCTGCTGTTTAATTTCCCTCGAAATTGGATTTGTACCACTTTCAAACGACTCGATTATTCCGAATCACGCAGATTCACGCTGGATTTCTAGCGCAGTCCATCTGCGCCAAGTCATTTAGAAAAACCTAATCTGCGGTACGTTCGGAGAGCCGGTGAAAAGCGGAGGAGCCGCCGCGCCACCGAAACTCCGCCGGAGAGAAGACCATTGAAATACGGTCATTGATACGGTGTCAAGTTGGCGATGATGCATGTGAAACGCGTTGCACCGTGAAAGAAGAGAAGCGTACCGGAAATGCCAATGAACCAATAATAAACTTATAGGAGTTCATCGCTGACTATCTCTCTCTCGAGAGAGAGAGAGAGAGAGAGAGAGAGAGAGAGCGAGAGAGCGTTTCGCCAATGTGCCATCTGTCAGAGATGCGAAAAGGGGGGCACTGGTTCGAGCTCCAGCTCGGGCTTGGTTGTGCTCGTGGTTGTGCGTTATGACATAATTGCTTAAGAAAGTTTGGAATGCGAATACACGCGTACGATAGACTAGTAGAAGTAGTCCAAGCGCCGAGCGGACGCTGTTGCGCGCGTTTCGCAAAACTCGTTGATACGACGAGCGACGGCGACGGCGACGGCGACGACGACGAGCAAGTTTGCTCCCTTTCGTGGAAAAAGAAAGAAACACGCGCGTAAGAATTATATCACGCGCTTTACCGTGGAACCGGATCCTGGAGTATCGCAATTAGCGGCTCTCTCGCGTCCTTATTGGCCCCTCCCGAACGCGCCGAGCAGCGCGCTCGTCGCTCCGACGACGACGTCCTAGACGCGTTTTCTTCGGGACGAACTGTCGCGATTCGTAGAACGCTCCGGCGTACAACTTTCCACGGTGTGGAAAGCCGATCGGGACTATGGACGAGAGCAGACGACGTCTTTTTCGTGGCAAGTAATAGTGAAGTCGATTCACGGAATAAAAAGGGTCAGCCGAAGCCTACTTTCTTCCTCTGAATCGGCCGCCGGAGGGGGGGAAGAGCGGCAAGTTTCGAGCGTACGAATGGAAACGCTCGCAGGTGGTCAGCCAGTATGTGCGCCTACCGCGGACCAGTAAACGTAAACGCAAACGCAAACGCGCAAACCGGCCAAACGTCGGCCCGACGTCGATCCTGACGCGCCGTCGATCGTACGCGTCTATTGCTCGATCTCTCCTTTCATTCCTCCCTCTGCTCCTTCTTCTTCTTCTTCTTCTTCCTCTGATTATCATCATCGTCGACATCATCGACGGAGAGAGGATACTCCGAACCCTCGCGCAGGTGCTCGTCCACGACGACAGGTAAGTGGGCGAAAGCTTTTCATTTTGAAAAAAATCCTATTCTCAGCGAGCAAACCGGAACTCGGTCCTCGGTTTCCTCGCTTGACCATCTAGGTCGCCTCCTGGGACCCCGCCACCCCTCCTCATCGTCCTCTTCTGTCGCGCTTCCTTGCGCGTTTCTATCGTGCGCCATCGATAACCCTCCGCTGCACGAGAGGATTCCGCGCGTCATATATTTTACCGAACGCGTTTGTCCGATGGAATTGCAAAAGAATCGCGTCCCTCCCGAGGGAATGGCGAACCTGCCGCGGTGCTGCTCCTAATGGCGAAAAGATATCGCGCGCGCGATGTCTACGGCGAAATCGGCCACAGGTGGTCCATCCGGCTCGGCTCGGAGGAATCACCTTAAAATTCCAAGTATGTTGGGCAAGCTGTGTGAGATGCGAGACTCTCTCTCTCTCTCTCTCTCTCTCGTGCGCGCTTTGCGGGCAAATCCACGCAAAGGAAAGTCAACGAAAGGAGCAGAGCCACGGCAACAGCAGGATTCGAAAAATTTCAAACGAGTTTCACGATGGAATTGTTCGCCACTTTTTCCGCTGCGTGGCTTGCGTGATTCAATTGGATGAGATTCGCACGCATTTCATCTTCCCTAAAAACAGACTTGGCTCGCGTGCGTGTTTAGAAACTGCAGCAACCGATCGTCTCTCAAAGAGAGTGGAAAGAAAAAAAAAGAGCGAGAGAGAGAGAGGGTCACGCATCGGAGAAAGTTCTTTTTTTCACTTGAAATATTTGACTATCGAGAGAAGTAGAATCTCCCGCCGAATCTCGCCAGTCGGTCTCGTTGGAGGTATTAGAAATTTGTACGGTCCTTGGTGCCTATTGTAATTGGTAACGCGCAACCAGTCATGCGCTAGAGGAGAAACGGCGCTACGCGATTATGATAAATACATTTCTTTCGAGCGAGCTAGACACATCCCAGTGGATTCTCGCACCTCTCGCGAGTTTCCAATCTGCGATCGAGTCGCTGGAAAAAAGTGATCGAATCGGCGCAAATTACCATCTCCCTGATTCGCGCGATTGAAATACGAGAGAGAGAGAGAGAGAGAGCGAGTCCACCCCGGAGGGTCCAACTTAATAATCAAGTCCTCCCTCTCGTATTTCCCGCTAGAAATATTCCGACGCGGAAAAATTACGTTCCGCGAAACACCTCCTCCTCGTCCACCCTCATTGGAATTCTCGCTACGTTCCGCGGATATTTTTTATTCGAGTCAGAAGACTTCTTCGCAGGATGGATTTACCAAATGAATTTTATCGAGGGGCGAGAGGTTTACTCGCGTAAAGAGCTTGGCCACGCAAGCTGGATGATCCAGTGGCCGCCAACGGGGGGCAGGGGTGGTAAACGCGCTCGGCGCATAAATTTATTACGATTCATTTATTCCAGCGAAAAACAGGAAAAGGGCGTACGGGGGTGTAATCTGCTCGCGGCTGAATATGGAAATCGCCGCCGCCACCGCCGCGAGTGCATTCGAGTGTATTTTTCCGCACGCGGAACATCTCCGAGGTAGCGGCGCGGTACCTTGGAGTGGTACATTGATGATCGATCGATCGATCGTTCGATCCGACGGTGCAAGGAAGAAAGAGCCTCTCTCAACCCTGTCCATCCCTTCCTCCAGGCGGCGTTGACTCAGACGCGCGCCGCGATCACGTCCGATCGCAATCTTCGGCATCGAGGTCGCACCTGGTGACAACGGCCTCCCGGTGATGACGTCGGAACGAGCGGCACAGCCCACCAAATAATACGATCGTCTCTATTGTCGCATGAGAAATGGCCTAAGCCAAACTTTCCCCTCGATCGAGCTAAACTTTTCATTCGAGGCGCGACCTAAAGCCGAGCGGAACTCGTCGCGCGTTTCAGCCACGCATATTAAGATCCCACGCGGAGCTTCTTGCGTTCCTGTGCGCGACTGCCAGCACGACCTACATCATCCTCCTCCCTCTACCCCGCTTCTCTCAAACTCCCTACGACGAAAGCGAGCGATGCTTCTCGATTACGCACACCTTCCATGCGTGTCATTTGCTCGATTTACCACGTCGCGCTTTCGCGTCCCTTGCGAGAGAATCCCACCAAAACCCTGTTCTATCGCATCTCATTTTAGAGGTGAGAGCAGCTTCTCTCTCTCTTCATCATCATTAGCGATCTTCTAAATTATCGCAACGCTGCCGGATAAGGCAAATGACGAAACTCTTCTTATTGGTGGCAATATTGAAATTGGACACGACGGAAAACCTATAAACTTTAATGGAGTCGTTTCCTTTGCTTTCGTTTCATCTCTCTCTCTCTCTCTCTCTCTCTCTCTCTTTCTCACGAACTCTTAATAATGGGGATACAGCCGGAGAGTCACAACCGGGCAAATGTCTGTGATTTTCTAGAGAGCGCATAGTCATAGGGAAATTAAGGTCCAGGACGCCAAGGTGGTGTTACTCGCGTAGCAGGTAGCTGCTGCGTTCGTCGTACGGTCTTTCTCATACGTTTGCTTTTTTTTTTTTTATGAGAAATTAGCGCTCTCTCGTTTGTTGGCTCGTTGATTCGTTGGCTTGTTGGTTTCTTTCCCTCCCCGTCTCGGCGATTTTGTTTTTTCCCTCGTTGGGCTCGTTTGGCTGGGGGAAAAAAAAGAGCCGATTACGCGCGGCTTGAAAGGTTAATGGCCTTGTGCAATTTATTAGGTAAGATTTAGCGGTATCCTGGCGCAGTTTCGAGGCGATTCAATTGCCGATATTTTATTAGCGATGGCGCCGTTAATTTGTTACAATTGCATCTCGCGCAATATTTCCGCAGTAGCCCAGCGATATCTCGCGCGCATTATGAAATTCGTTTCGTCCGTGCGCGATCGTTCCGCGAGATAAAATGACCGCGGGCGAGCCGTATTTCCTGTGCGTCCATTCTGGGAAACATTCGTAAATTAATAAAGGCGGTCGGCCAGATGCCCGGATACCCAGATACCGACGGGGAGAGGAGAGAGACGGACAAGGGAGAGTTTTCCAGCGAGAACGCTCAGTTTTCATCTCCCAAGTGCGGAGAGTGCAAGCTCGGAGGAACGGGGGACGCACGGTGAAATTCCAATTTGAATCGAACCTACGATAAAACTACGAGATATCCTCCTCCTCCTCCTCCTCCTCCTTCTCGCACACAACGAGACGCTTTCAACAACATCCGTCCTGAAGAAACGCTTGACTCTACGGTAATTCACTTGCTTTTTTATCTCTCCTGCTCTGCTCTCTTTGTATGTGTGTGCGTGTCTCTCTCTCTCTCTCTCTCTCTCTCTCTCCTAGAAAAGACATAAAGCCAATAAAAAATCTACACTGCTCGAATTTCTCTCAATCTCAAATGGGAAAGTTTACACGGGTAATGAGGTCTGAAAAAATATTCATTATTCCCCGTCCATTACGAGCAAAACAAATTTCAATATGCAAATTAGAGAATTGCCGGTCTAGTTTATAGCTCGTGAATTTTTCAGAAGGAAAGCACTCCGTGACGTAATTCCCTGTCGGTGGCAGTGTGTCCGCTATGTTGCAAAGAGTGTCCCTTCCCCCCGCCCCCGCACCTACTTCTAAAGCAACCACTCTTGCACAGACTCTAAACGCGAAACGTCCATCATGGCTCGCAACTTTTTCAAAAGCTTCAAGTTTTTTCTCCATAAGAATTTTTCACGACGTCGTACGGGGGGAGGATGATGTCGTCGCGAAACACTCCGATCTCGCGCTCAACACCGAACGCTACTCATCATTGTTCCTCGACAGTTCAAATTCCCTGGCGCGTATTCACGTAACTCCCTGGGAAACTGCGTGGTGCACGGTCCTGTTGCGCCATACGGACGCTCATTAGCGGAGACGCCGACTCATTTTTGCTCGCGTCAATCTTCCCTCTCGACTCTTTCTCAAGTGTCTAAGCGTGCGTGCGTGTGTACGTGTGTTGCGGCGCGTTTGCGTGCTTCTGGGAGAAAGAGAGAGTAAAGAGCACTTGGCGAGCCGGCGAACCGGCAAGGAAAAGGATCGATTTTACGTTTACGACCTTACCAGAGAACCCTGCTCCGCTTTACCAGATGCATTATTTCCCATCGCTCTACTCTCCTCTCCTCTCCTCTCATCGTTCATCCCCAACAATTCGGACGAATTAAGCGCCAAACGAATAAAATTACAAGTCACAATATCCACTCGCAACCATAAAACGGGACTACTCACGGGGATTGAATTATTCTCCACTCTGAATTTAAACGACTCCATCCGGTTCTACGGCTCCACGGCTCTACGGTTCTACGATTCTGCTTTACGTTGGAAAGCTGGAAAGTCCATATTATTTTCCAAGGTGATTTCGATCACTGGCGCGCACCGTTTGCAATCGAATTACGGGAACAGCCCGATCGACCATCGAACTCTGCTGCTGCTGCTGCTGCTGCTGCTGCTGCTGGGTCTCGTACGCGAAACCAACGAGAAAGGGAAGAGAGAAAGAGAGAGACGCTTTCTTCCTCTTTACTTCTACTTCTCACTTTTACTTCAATTCCACTTTTACTTCTCTCTTGGTCAATTAGGACGCGCGCGTCTAACTTTTCGAGAAAAGCGAAAAATTTTCTAAGAAATCATTTTTTTTTTTCTTTTTTTTTCGATTATCATCGCTCGTTGCGAACAAATCCGTAAACTCGCTCCACATCCTACGAAACCTTTAATTCCTACGTTTCTCGCATCTCGCCCAGATACCGTGTACGCTGACGCACCACAATTAAACGAAATGAGCCAAGAAACGATCGGTTTTCATTTATCATGGCCGATGAAAGTGGCGAGAGGGACTATGAAAAATGATCGCCTGGACATTTCCCTTGAACGCGGTAAAACTGCGCGCGCGCAAAGCGCAAAATTCTTCTCGACAATAGAAACGAGCAGAGCAGAGCGGAGCGGAGCAGGGCAGAGAGGGAGCAAAAAATTCTAAAAGAAAAGTTGCGTGAAATTGAATTAACAAGGCGACACTCGGGTGATTAGCGGGATCTGACATTTAGAACCGGTAAGGGTAGTGGCGCGGCACACCACGCACGTAACCACCTTCGCGTTATCCACCTTCCCCGTTTTTAACGGAATTCTTAAGAAAGGAGCGCTCTAAGGTAATCGGCGATCGATGCGTGTCCGCTCCTTCCACGCGAGTGGAAAGCGAAAGGCCGCGTGTGGCGGAACCAGAGCAGAACTGACTCTCTGCAGGATCGCGAGCGGCCCTCAACGGCTCCGACGCGGAAAAATTCTGAAAACTCGATGTAGGCTCGCTGAAAAATCCCTATATTTCCACTCTTTCCTTCGCTCTCTCTCTCTCTCTCTCTCTTTCTCTCTCCTCGTTGCTCGCGTTGATCACTCGGGATCACCAGACAGAGGGTGGAGAGACTCACCTCGATCGGAACTTTAATTTCTCTCCTCTTCCGGTCTCTCTCTCTCTCTAATTAATTGGCCGATCCCTCCTCGAAGGCAGTATTTATCGCACACTCCGCCAGTGTAACTGCTTGCCGGAAGCTTTTCACGCGACCTGGAAATGACGAGTTACTGAAAATCCAGTCGACCCGCTACCAGATCCCGAGGTCCCGAGGCTTCGCGAGAACTTCATTTCCCGGCGATTTCCCTCCGACTTTCAATTATTCAATGAATTCTCCTCCCGATCGCGGGCGAGCCAAAGCAATTTTATTGCGCGAACCCCGACTACCACCACCACCCCCTTGGCCCCAGGAAGAATTCTGCCTTCGAAAAAAACCACGCCGCTTCTTAGCCCGGAACGAATATCGTGCGATGAAGCCTCTTCTTTAAAATTAAACGAGTCCTCCTGCCGCTGCCGCTTCCTCCTTGACAAACATCCCGAAAACTTCCCTCGGTCCTGCGCGAATTCTTTAATTTAACGCAAGGCCACGCTCCACTCTGCACCGGCCAAGTTTCTATAATTCAGAAAGCCGAGCTTTCGTATTCAACGATTTTCCACGGTGCGCTATTTCCACGTTTTGACTGCGCGCTCCACTTTGACGTTGAGGAAAGAAAGGCGAAAAGAGAGGAGAGGAGAGGGGAAGGAGGACGAGGCGAAGAAAAAAAGAAGAAGAAAAAACAAACAACCACCCCGCGCACTCGGCGCGCAACAGCGGCACCCTGGCGGAAGGAAATATTGGGAAATTCATTAATTTCCCACTATCGAGATCAAACTTTCCGGGAGAAATCCTGCTTAATTCAATAAAGAGCGGATTCATTCTTCCTAGAATTCGCGCTATGCGGTATCGGGTCAGGCTACGTTGAGCACGGGAAGAAACAAACGTTTCTCTAATACACCATGCTTGCTACTTTCGAACGTATTTAACCTGATTTTGCGCAAATGCCAAGAGAGCGACGCGCGATCGACTCTCTTTCCCCCACGAATTTCTCCTGCGGGAAATTTCGGCAACTCCGCGCGCACGGATGATGGTACTGGGCGAGGAGACCGGAAGCGGCGGCTCCCTTCCGATCTTGGCGAGTTGTTCCGGCGAAACGCCCGCGGCGGAGCGCATTAATCATTTCTCGCAAATCCGCGTTAAATTTCAATGCATCCGGCTTTATTGATCCTCGGATGCTCGCCGGCCAGGTGGCAGCACGTCGGAGATTAACGTTGCGCGCTCGGGGATTAAGACGTTCGAGAAATGACTTCCGACTTGCGTTTCTTCCTCCTCTCCCACCGCCCCGACCGTTTCCTTGGCGCCATAAGCCGCGCGCGTTCCTTCATTTGCCGCAAGATACGCGAAACTCCTTTCTTCGACCCCGCTGACCCCGCCGACCCTGCCGCCGTTGACCTCGTTGGCGCCTTTTCATTTTTCATTTTTCAGATTGCATCGATCCTGGTCGCGCGGACCCTTGCCTGCCCTAGATGGTTCCATGCTCCGCCACGATGTCCCGGACTCTCCTGCTACATTGTGAGTCTTGCCAACCAACCGGTCAGCCAATTTTGCTTCTTCCCATTCCTATTTCTCATTTGTCTGTCGCAGGCTTCCTGGTGGTCGCGTTACCGCTGCTACCGCTGGTACTGGTGGTGACCCCGGCCGGAGCCATCACCGTCTCCATAGATCGGTCTGACCCGAAGGCGGTAAGTAACGAGCGGAGGCGATTGCGCGTCGATCGGGTTAACGCCTGGTATAATTAGCGCTCGATTACCATCGGGATTACCACGGATGTTGCGGAACTTTGCTCAAACTTCCGACCGTTTTTGCAAACGCGCAGGTGGTACCCACGCGGTCGTCGATGATCGCCAACGGATGGAGGCCGCTCGGAGCGACCGGATACGAGGATACCATCGGCACGAACGTCTCGCCGTCCAGCAACCTCGAGAGAAACGCCCCCCCGTTGCACCCCGTCTTGGGCAAGTTGCAGGAACACATGGCTGCCTCGGAGAAACTCAAGCCAAATCGCAAGAACAAGCCAGCGGCAACGTCCACCGGCCAAGAGTTCCTGAACCCGCCCTCCATCCTGGGCAGTTTCACCGTCTTTGGTCACGCAGCGACGAAGGCGAGGACTCAACCAAAATCACCCTCGCCCCAGCAGCAGCAGCAGCAGCAGCAGCAGCAACTCAAGCACTCGGCGACGGAGACTCAGGAGTACACGTTCCTGGTCCCCCCGCCCAAGGACGTTTTCAGGTTCGAGTTGGAGCATCATCAACATCATCACCAGAGGAAACCGATCGTGCGACAACCCCAATACGTGGCGCATCAATCTCTGGATCCAATCAGAGCGGCCACCTACTACGTCAAAGGTTTCCTCCACGGAGACTCGGCGGTTTCTGCTCAGCAGCAACAACACGTCTCATCCTCCTCCTCCTCCTCCTCCGCATCATCCTCCTCCTCCTCCGCCTCTCAAAAGAACAGGACGCCCTTCCTCAGTTACGCGATGCCCCAAACCCTGCAATTACCGTCCAGGCAACCAGCCAAGCACTTCGAGTCCCTGAAGATCGATTCGGCCAAGCAAACTTATCCGCAAAGGGCTCCGACCGGCGAATCCTCGTCCCCGGGTCACCACGAGTTTCCCGGCAACAATAAGGAGAAGCGACCATCGCCGATCAGCTACGAGCGCTACGAGTCGCAGCACACCGCTCAGTTCCCGAGCTCCGCGGGGACCGGTAACTTCTACAGCCAAGTGAACCACCCGAGACCCTCCTACAAGACCTCCTACGAGAGGGATCCGGCCTTCCTGGTGCACGAGAGTCACGAGGTCAGCTACGTCACTCCGTCCTCGGTCTTCTCGGCGTTCAACTTCAGGCCGTCCTCGCCCTACGACACCCTCGTTCCTCCGCAGGTCTATTCGTCGGCGCCCCCCTCACCCGCGGCCTCCCCCTCGCCGAGTCCGCCAGCTTCCACGGCGGCGACCACCTCGCCGAGGGATCATCAGCAGGGCAGCGAGGCAGACGCGCTGCGCAACGACCAGCAGGACTTCAACGGCGGGTCCGCGGGACCCTTCAAGCACAACAGCGCCTTCCCCACCGTGCCCGGAACCTACTACGTTTCGGAGCAGCAGGAACTACCCTGGCAACAGCCCGCCAAGACCAGCCTCAAGTACACCTCCGACATTAACGAGGTCCTGCCGCGGGTGAACCCTCCGTCAAAGTTCCAGGCGGAGGTTTCTCCGCCCGTCGCGGGAAGGCCCAACCGCCTGAACCAGAGCCCGAAGATAGTATACGTGACCCCGGGTCAACAGCAGTCGCACTACCAGAGCTCGATTCTACCCCTGCAGGAGTTGCGACCGCAAACGGACGAGCCCGAATACGAGACCCCCGAGAGTATATCTCTGAAGCACTTCAACGAGCAGCAATTTCTGCTGCAGCAACAACTGATCCAGCGGGACCGTCAAAGGCTGGCCGAGCAGGAACGTCAACAGCAGCTGGAGATCGAGAGGAGGCAGAAGGAGGAACTGAAGAAAAGGCAGCAGGAGATTCAGCTGCTTATTCGCCAGCAGAAAGAGAAGGAGGAGCGCGAGAGGCAGGAGCAGGAGCAGGAGCAGGAGCAAGAGCAGCTTCGACTGCAGCAACAGCAGCAGGAAGAGGAAGGAAGGAGGAGGCTCAAGGAGGCCAACAGGTTCAAAGTGGCAAACGCCAACTTGTCCAATCTGACCGCGCAACAAGCCGAACGAATAGTTCCGACGAGTCCCCAGGTGCCCTATACGGTCCATTTGGCGCAATACGAAATTCCCAAGGTCACGTCCGAGGATCCTTACGCAACGGAACCACCGAGAGTTCATCAGCACCACCAGCACCTCCTTCACCATCACCACCACCATCATCAGGTACGCTAGATTCTCTCCCCAGTCCCTTAAAGTTAAATTACTGATCGCTATCACTCGTTCGTTCGTCTCAAGGTCTCGCAGCAGGAGCTGCAATCTCCGCAAACCTTGGACAATAACGAGGGTCAGCTCGAGCAACTGTCCCCCACTCCGGAGCAACCTGTGGAGATTCGTCCTTACAGGCCACCAGCGAAATCCGCTGCTGCTGCTGCTGCTCGAGATCAATACCGGAGGAAGAAGCCAACGACCGTGAGTTATGACCTTCCGGAGACCGAAGTGTCCACCGAGGTACCTGATATCGCACCGCCGCAAACCATTCCACTCGAAGAAACACCTGTACGGACGACGACACCGGCACCGGAACCAATTTCTCCGTCGACGGTTTCCCTGCCGAGACCCAGAACTCGTCGACCCGGAGTTCCGCTTCGACGAAGACGTCCAATCACGACCACGGAAGAACCGGTCACCGTTGATAGCGGCGCGGATCAGGATTTCCTCAAGTACAACAGGCCCGAGGACGAGAATTCCAAGCGGAAGCGCGTAAAGCCGACCTACGCCAACTACGAGGAGTCCACCACGGAGAAGAGGCCGAACATCCGGAAACGACCGGGACAACGGATCAGGGTCAATCCGGGTGAACCGTTCGAGGCCGAGATCGTCACGGAGATCGTTCACACTTACGCGAATCCTTATCGCGAGTCCGTCGAGACTCAGAAGTTTGCCATCGAGAACGAGGAGTCGACCACCACCACCGCCACCGTTTCGCAACCCTTTGCGGAGGGTCACTTTGTCATTGACTACGGCTCGTCCCCAAAGGCTACGGATGAGCGTCATCCCGAGGACACCAGCGAGATCTCCAAATTGGAATTCTACACCGAGGTGGACGGCGACAAAGGGCAGCAGCAGCAGCAGCAACCCCCCGATCAATTGTCCAGCAACGAGAACCCCTTCAGACCACATCAAACGAACCGGGACACAAATATCCCGCTGGAGGAACTTTTCGGAAAAGCCGAGGGCAATTACGTTAGTTCCACGACAACCGGCGGTCCAACGAGCACGAGCGGAAGTGGCAGTAGCAGCACACCAAATCCACCGGTGGTGGTGGTGTCCACGACATTCCAGAGCGAATCGAAGTCACCGTCGACGAGCCCCTCCACCCTGACTTTGAAGCCTCAGAAAATACGACCAATGAGGTTTGGCAACGCGACCCGTCCGAGGTTTAGCATCAAGGACTACAAAAGCCGAATGGACTATAAAAATAGAATCGCGCAAATGTCAACGACAGACGCTAGTGCTCCAGCGACAGCGTCGACCGCGGCCAAGCAGAGATTATCCGGTGGCAAAGGTCAACAACAGGGTCAACCACAGCTCGGGGGAGACTCTCAGAGAGAGACGACTGGCAGGTACAAGTATGTGTCGCGAGTAAATTATAGGAGCAGCACTCCATCACCGAGCACGTCCACCGACAGGTTCGAGGACGCGGCCAATCCGGCCGAGAGGATCAACAGGTTTGTCCCGAAACGGAAACCCGTCAATGGAAACGTCTATCGCAGCAGGATATCCGGAAATACCGCCAATTTCAACCGGTCCCAACAGATCGACGGTGAAATTTACTCGAAGCAGCAACAGCAACAGCAACAGCTGCAGCAGCAGCAGAGTACCGCCAGACCGGAAAACGTTTTCTCCTCGTCCATCCGTCGTAGACCCACCATGAAGAAGGTGGTAAATCCCCAGAGGGAAGCCGAGCAAAAGGTACAGTTCGCTACCGAAATGGCGGCCGAGGAAACCAGTTTTTACTCGGCCATGACCACCGCTGCTTCCACCGCTAGTGCGGAAGCCAATGAGATTGGGGTGGCCGAGAGTCCCGAGGCAACCTCCAGTTCCGCCGGTAGCAGCGACTCGCTCAGCTTCCTGGAAAAACCGGTGGCAGAGGGGACCAACACCGAACCACTGTCGGACAAGAGCGAAAGTGAAAAACCACTCGAGGACTCGACCAAGGACAAGGCGGAAGTCGACGCGTCACCCACCAACGGCGTTGCTGTTCAACAGCAGCAACAGCAGCAGCAAGAGATCGAATCCCAACCGGAAGTAAAGGATCCAGTCGAACAGACCACTCGGTTTCACGTAAAGTCCGACGAGGAGGAGCTTTTCGCGAAAGCCTCGCAAAGCGTGGCGGATCTGACCAGCTCGGCCTCGGCGCTCTACGATAAACCCGGAATGTTCAAGGCCGTCTCTCCCGAGAGTCGAGTGGTATCCTCGCACTTCAAGATCAACACGGACGAGCCTACTTTGCCGATAGAAGCGTTCTTCCAGGAGCTCTCGAAAAAAAACTGAGGGAAACCGAGAGGAACTTTGTCCAGAAGAGGGTACTTGCTAATGAAAAATAATTTGTAAATTTGTGTATTCTCGCCTCATGTGATAGCTTTCCCCTTCTCCCTCCCATACCAAAAGCAAGATCCAACTTAGGATGAAATAATAATAATGTATATGTATATATATATACATATATACATAATAATGCATTATTAATATTAATATTATTATTATTATTTGTATTTTTAAGCATAATTATCTATACCATACCATTAATTTATTTAAAGCACATGGCACCTAAATCATTTCGCTCGTTTAGTAGCGTTAGTAGGCATATTAGTTACTTTCAATAATGCGATCAATTTGAAAAATGCAAATGCAAATAAAGATTGTGCAATAAACTGTAAATACTTTACTTTGTAACTTCGTGATGCGACGTAACGAAGGAGCCAATGATTTGTCTCATAAAATGTGAAACGAGTCTCTTAATGACATAAACTCTATTGAAAATCATTGTAACTTTTATATTGTATTATTTATACACACACACACATATATATATATATATATATATGTATATATATATATGTGTGTGTGTGTGTGTGTGTATGCAAAACGGGCGAATCGTTCAATATTGTAAATACATACAGAGGAAGAAGAATAAAGAATACGATAGAAATCGCTACGAGCTCTTCTTATTCGCAATTCCTTCGTGCAAGATGAAAAATGGAATCTCATTGAGAGGAATGAGAAAAACTTGTAAAAGCTAAGAAGTATAGGATCGCCTTTAAATAATGCGATACCATTCTTGCTCTCACTCTCGCTCTTTCTCTCAACACTCATCGAAAATCCTTTTTTTTCACTCGATAATAGGCCTACCACAATATTACCTTGATTGTATCTAATTTAGAATTATCCAGAGGCCATACATTTCACATTGATATTACGTACATGAAAATCCTATGTATACATATAATATGCTTACTGCGAATGAAGTTTTGTGTATACCGTAAAACTCCACATAATTGACAGTTAAAGTGCATCAGTCACCCAATCAGCCAAGGTACAATCGAAGTAAGTATATACAATAAATCTCAAATCATGAGATAGAGTAGAGTAGGCACGTGCACACACATACGCGCACGCACGCACGCACGCAACATTGCACCCATTGCACACATTCGCAAAAAGACTTTCCAGTGCATGAGAAATGGACGTAGTGGCTACTGTTTTTCTGTTTTCTCTCCCATTTTTTTCGATCTGCGTTAAAAAAAGGAACGCTTCGAAAAAACGAATTTATCGGTGCACCTATTTTCAGTCCCAAGTTGAGCGGTACCGTTCGCGATGTAGCGGAAACTCGCGAATATTTCGAAATATCGATGTGTGCGCGACACATCATTATTTTCGGGACGTGATCGATGTGACAAAAGTGAATATAATCACGAGCAAAATGGACGCGCGGTGAAAATGGATGTTTGGTACCTTGGTTCCCCAGGAAAAAGATAGGGAATGGAAATGGAAATGGAAATAGAAAAATTTCACAGTTTATGAACGTACATACATATTCGTAAACTATCGACGCACGCACGCACGCATACGTCCAAATTTCAGAAATTTACGTGGTCCGATGGAATTTCGTTGATGATGGAGAGAGTGCGGTTTCGCTGAAACTGCAGGTTGTCGCAAACATTGTACAGTTTGCAGAGGAAGCAACAGTGGCCTAACCAGCTAATAACCCTACGTGTCTGCGTAGACCGTAAGGAAGCAGTGTTTTGAGTACTCGTTAACCCAGTTATGCCACTGCATATTGCACACATCCATAAACCCTACATATTTACAATAAACGTACAAAACGTAACGCTCCGAATAGAAATGGTAGCATTAAAACGTGCTAGAAAAACAAGTTATACGGTGGTGTCTCCTATCGATTCTATTCAATAGGCATTATAAGTGTATGTACCTATATAGTCATCCCAAGGAGCGAGAGAAACTCTGCGATATTTGTTAGTTTATTGTGTGTGCGTAAATATATTTATGTGTGTGTGTGTGTGTGTGTGTGTGTTTGCGCGTGTATAGGTATATAAAGAAGTTTGATAGACTTTTTTAGACAGTGGTACGTATACCTATATATAATAGAAATACACGGGGGATATATTAATTGTCTCATATATATATTCACAAATTTTCTTTAAACATATTCTACCTATCGTTAATTAAAATGGAGAGTCGATTATTAAATCCACCGATGTGGCTAACGATGCCGAAGGAACCACGGAGGAAAGGAGACGGTTCCGTTTCATGGATTTCTGTGTGTACGTGTTTTTCAAGCAAAAGTATAAAGTGCATTTAGCCCCCCGGTGGAGTAAAACGCGCCACGAGTATTATCATTATTACTATTATTATTACTAATATTAATATTAATGTTATTCTATTATATTTATAACACTTTCAAACGGGTCGCACTATTCTAAGACCCCTTTTTAGAATTTTCATATGTGGTTTTGGCGTTGGTCCACTTTGTTTGGTAGATTATTATCACCCTTTGCTCGTAAAGCGTCTCTCTGCGTACCTCTACGTATCTTTACGTACGACAGATGGTCCGTTCTCTTCCCTTTTCGTTTTTCTGTTTATATTTTTCTCCGTTTCGTAGCCGAACGAACTGGCGGATAAACCCCGATGAAAATGGAACGAGAGGAAAAGAAAAAATGGCCCCAAGACCGGCAAAAGCTATGGTTCTCGATAAAATCCTTCCTCGCGATAAAATCCGCATGGAGCCTCATAAAGAATTTATGGGAGGTTTTATGCTTTTCAATTATACATTATTAAAGTTTACTGGCTCCCCGATATAAGCAAGCATTACGCCGCGGACTGGCATCTCCTGGCCCCTTTTACGTATTTAGAAAATACGTAGTATTATTAAATTAGTATAAAAACTAAAGAGATATATAGATCGATTGAGCGAAAAAGAAAGGCAAAGTTAATTTCGAGAAGGCTTTAAACTAATTACAAGGCACTAAACACACTTTGCATATGTATCGCACTTTTATCCCTCCCTCAAACTTATTCTCTCTACTGTTACGCAATAAATCTCAAGTATCGGTAGTTTGCTCGAATCAACGAGCCCCGCTGCTCGTTGGCGATTCATCTCTCTCTCTCTCTCTCTCTCTCTCTCTCTCTCTATTTTATTCTCTCATCTCTCGTATTGCTCCTGTAGTTCTCTCTACAATTCTTTCGACGCCCGAGATACCTTTAAATTTTCGTTTCTCTCAAAAAACTTCCGAAGCAAGCAATGAATGCGAGACGACGACGACAAAGTCGAAGAAGAAGACGACGACGAACCCCTCCAAATCGAGAGAGACCGATTTTCATTGGACCGCTCTTTCCGATTTTGTTTCTTCAAGACGTGGGGGGATGGGAGAGCGTGGGCTGGTGGCTCTCCCCAAAGTTTACCGATTCAATGAGAAAGCTCATCAACGATCGGTGAATGCGTGCAGCAGAGTATCGTTGTCGTTGATGTCGAGTAACGGCGGTGGTGGCGGTTGCGGATGATGATGATGGTGGTGATGATGAGCCCCGGTCGGATCTGGGGTGACGACGGGGTTGCCGGCTGCCGCGTTCGAGTCCCGAAGAATCGTGTAGGAAGAGGAGGGGCACCGCGCTATTTGTTATCGTCTCGATGCTCGGAAGTCGGCACTAGGCTATGCGAGGGTCACAACCCCTTCTGGTTCCGGTGACCAGCAGTTGTCCGATAGCCAGCATCCGATCACCACCGTGATGAAGCCGATCAGCAGCGCCAGAATGATGTAAACTTCGGCGTTTCCTAGAGAATCTGAATCGCGAACACCAATCACTTTGCGCTTCGACCAAAAGAGAATCAAGGAAAAACACACAGGGACACAGAGAGACACGCATCTATCTACGTTGACAGGGCATTATAAAGCATAGGCGTGTACCTACCGAGAGGTCCCTTGGACTTCCAAAGGCCTTTGATCAGGGTGGGATCGCCGTGGCGCCAGTCTCGCCACCCCCGGCCCCGACGTGGCGGTCCCGTGGACCATCCGCCGCCGGTGCCACCGCCGGCGGCACCTCCACCCGCGCCTCCTCCAATGCCGGCGCCGGTGACACCCAGCCCGCCGGAAGTGGTACCACTTCCGGCTACGGTACCACCAACACCAGCCCCGCCACCACCGGGACCCGGGGTGCTCGGCGAACCGGCCTGCGGCTGACCGTGCGATCCTGACCCCCCCTGCGGCAACGGCAGGCCCGCCGCTATATCACATCAGCCAAAAGGTCCAGCGATAATCGGTGTCAGCGTGAAAATTTACGTTACACGGATTCACCGTTATTATTCCCTGCAACCACAGACCGCCGCCTCCTCCTTACCCTCACCCTCACCCTCGCCAACCCCATTATTCGGAGATCAGGGTACTACAAGATAAATGCATCTTTCCCCTCTGTCTCCGTTGGTTCTAGAGGGTTGGAGAGGGCCGAGCGTTTCCAAGTGGAGAAAACTTTCGAGGGACATTTTTACCGAGAAGAATCGAGGGCGAAAATTAAAAATGAGAAAACGAAAACCAAAAGACTCGAAGAGAAGAAATGACGAAAAGTTCGGTGTAAGCTCTCTCTCTCTCTCTCTCTCTCTCTCTCTCTCTCTCTCTCTCTCTTCGTTCAGAGATTCCAAGTCCGAGATACTATGTAGATTTTATGCCATATCTCGCGTCGCGCTACTTGACTTTTATTCGATTCATTTGCATTTCACTTAATTCCTTATTGGTTCGCGAACCTTCAACATGTTTCGTTACTTCCTTTCTTTCTCTCCCTCTCTCCTTGCTTCTCAGCGACGTAATTTAGTATCAGAATTTATAGGAATTCCTCACACAGAGAGAGAATGGGCTAAACCTGTTGGATGTTACGCGACTTTATTTGGTCGCGGGGTAAAACGAGAACATCAGCTATTCTTACCGCATAATGACAGTAGTAAAATACCAGCGACTAAGAACCAGCCCATACCGTCGTCAACAGGTATCTTCCTTGTGTTTTCTGGTAAATCGCGACATAGCCCTCGTCGTCCTCCAAGTACCTCAGTCTCGCACGGATTCGGACGCTTTCACGATCCTACAGCAGAACATCAGTTGGCCAAACAAATAAAGAGACATTTCAATTTGCGCTTCGCAACACGTACGCATACAGAGTACAAATTCTTTTGAATTCAAACGCTTGAAAAATCGCAGAAATTGTAAGATACTACGCGCGATAGGACCCCCTACTTTGTGATATAGTGCAGCTCGTACCTCTACAATATGTTATAACGAAATTTCCTCGTTAGGACAAAGAGCACGCAACACTTGTTGAATGTACCTTGCAAAGGAAAGGGCAGTTATCACCTGTCTCATAATAATCCAGTCTTTTTTTCTCCCTGGAACTATACCTTGAGTTTGGATAATTTAAATCTACGTGAAATCAGGCGAAAATGGGTGAGCAAGAGAAAATTAAAATTGATAAAATGATACAAGTTATAGGACGGATACAGAGGAACTTTCAATGTCCTATATGGTAAGTGTTTTATGTATATTACTCGCACGGAGCAGCGTAAAAAATAATATCGATAATGACTTTCGGTCATAAGCTAGAGCTATACTTTCATCACCCCTGACAGTTTTGTAATTGCTCTAACTTCTTGTGAGAAAAATGTAAGGTTATGTCATGTGGTGACAATCACATATCCATAATGTCATAATCTACGTGTTAAATACATATCTAAATATGACGTGAATTGCTTTACCGTATCAATGTCTCAGTCATATACTTAAACTCATTATTGATACGCCGTGTTACCATTTTACTACTTTTACTCTTGCTTTTGTGCAAATATCAATTGGTTTCAATCGTATCCTTTTTTTTCCTTTTTACCCTGTCTAGTTTGGAAGTAGTGTCATCGGCTTTCAGAACAGATTGCGGTCACTTATTCTGTAAGGGGTGTATTAAAGAAACCTTAAGGAAAAAGAATAGTCAATGTCCTTTATGTAATAAATGCTTAACACGAAGAAGCATCTTTAGTGATGACACTACACAGCGATACATTGATTTGTTTTACACCCTGATCGAACGTTTTCAGGAGGAGACAGGTGTAAATGGTAAGTATGGGAATATTTTTAACATTCCATTAATCAATATTTAATATAAATAAGGAATTTGATAGTAATTAGAAGTTAGTCAAATGTGAATAGAGAAAGAAGGGGCAAGATGAAAAATGGTCTCAATTATATTGTTACAGTGATAAAAGTTAATAAAAAACCAAATGATGGCATAAAGAGTGATAAAAAAAAGGAAAGTTCAGAACCTTGCAACATGCCTTCTACTTCTTCCAAGTTAGTAAAAAATGTGGAGATTATGAAAAAAAAGGAAAAGAAACCTATGGTGGCTACTAGGAGAAGTCAGAGGCTGAAGCCCAGTGTTAGAAGCCGACGCCTCGCCGCAGACAAGCAAACGACTACCGAATGTAGTACCAATAACAATAGCAACGAAAATATTTTAAAAATCAGAACAGATACGAAAAAGTCGCAAAAGTTTTTCGCTTCTGCATTAGAAAAGAACTCGCACGGTAAAGTAGAAGCATGGTTGAATGATGTAGTAAATGCATCATCACCACTCTCGACTGATACTAATGCACCAAATAAGACGTTAAATTATCCCAAAATCATATTGAATTATTCTGACTCAAAAACAATGCTGACACCGTCATCGCGGTCAGCAACTATATCGGCAAGTGCCTCAAATTGCTTCGAGATACTTAGCGGGACGACGACTGAAGATCTTAATAATTCGAACGATGAAATATCAGGTACACCCGGAATCGCATTTCCTAATGCTGCAGTTCTTGGTAATACAAAGCCAGCTACATCTAGAAGAGCATTTAAAAATATAATTGGAGAATCAAGCAATGAAACTAATCCGAGGCAAGATGGATATATTTGTATGTTCAAGAAGTTGGGTAAAATTTATCCAAATCAAAAGAGGATCACGGCTGTGGCCAAGTTCTTTTACATGGGCCCACTTTGGAGGAGTATCCCGAACGAGTCCGAAGACAATTTAAAAATGAGTAATGTTAAGGCCCAAAATTTGTTTAAAACGCCTGAATCTCTGCAAATCCCTCGCAGAGTTGTACAAGCTGTTTTAAAGGATAGAGAGCGTAGGTCAGAATACTGGGGCAATTCTTCGTACGCGAATAATTCGAAACTTACGCCTAACGCCAATGAAAAGATGCGTCTTGCGATTTCCAAAAGTACGATTCTACATCAGGATACGATTGCGGATCAGGATCTAAATTCAGATCCATTGGGAAGTGCTTATTCACCGAATGCATCCGTTGCGGCGATGAAATTTGAAACGAGAGCATCTGTGGAGATGCCTATGAAAGAATTACCTGACTCCTTAAATACAATACCTCCATCACCATACGCTGATAAATGTATTCGGAACATTGATAGGAGTTGCTCGAAAAATCGACCTTTCAACGAAAAGGACAAAATAGATGTAACGTTGAATGAGAAGGAGGAGCACCAGGAGGAGAATCGAAACACCAGCACCGTAGCTTCACGCAATTTGACGCTTTTCAGTGGGAGACTCAAGTCGCCCATCTTAGATTCGCAACTGGAAGATTTTGACAGGCGTGCATTTCCCGAGAGTACTTTCTCTTCTAAAAGCCTTCGGAATCGTATAGTGCAGAGACGAAGTTTAACTGTAAATTCTACTGTTTCCGATAGCGACCCTCCATTCACCGAGATCCGAGAAGCGGAGTCGAGCATTCAGACCAACCAGTTCAATACCTCGGGAAGCAAGAGCTCGTGTAAGAAGAGAAAGTACCAAACGACGACGGAGAAGTTTGAGAAAATTAAGCGCACGAGATCTATGGAGAATTGCAGGACCAGCAACGACGAGATCTTGGAAGAGAACGAGACTCCCAGATTCGCGAAGAATTTGCTCAAGACGAGATTTTCAGAAGTGAATCTGTTGTCTCCCTTCAGCAACGCGTTGCAAAACAAGAAAGCGAAAGGATACAAGGAGAGGAAGGAAAAGGAGGGAAAAGAATCGTCGGCCAATTTATCTGCGGTAAGTTCGCCGGTGGCCACGCAAAAAGGGGGAGTGGCCGAGGTTGTTGAAAAGACGCAGCAACAAAGTTCCGAAACGCACGGTAGCCTTGCCAAATACGATATCTCGGAGGATAGCGCGTTTCTAGCCATGACAAAGAGGAAACGTATGACGCGAAATAATTCACTGTCGTTGGCGGAGGAGTTGGACTCGGAGCCGAAGAGCAATGGGCAATCCCAGAGCGAGCCAAGGTTTCCGCAAAGACCGGCCAAGAAGGTTAAGACCAACGGTGGTCCGGTCTCAACGAGAAGCAGCAAAAGGCAGAGGAACGCTATGCCACCGGTTACGGCGAGGCAACCGGTTTACTCGAAAATCATCAGCAAAGACGCAGAGACGCCCGACCTTTCGATCTTTACGGATATTTCTAGCATTCTCCTGGATTCTCAAAGTGCGAACACGAAGAAGTCTATGCACCAAAAGTGCCTACCGAAACGACGGAGCAGTCGTAGGAGTATGGTAAGAGACTTCGCGCATGGGTGCCAAAGCCGTGTGAAACCGGACAAGTTTCAGAAATCCATCATGTTGGACAGTAGCTTCGAGTCCAGTAACAACGCGAAGGAGACTCTATCGGAAGAAAAGTGTAACGGCAACAACAACAACAACGAGCTACCGGAAGCAGAAAACACCGAGAGTCCCTGCTCCAGAGGGTCCAACAAGGAGAATCGTTCTTCGAGCGCGTGCTTCGAGCAAGAGGAACTCGCGAACAGTTCGAAAAATGCTGAAGAACAAGTGACGAGACCCTCGCTTGACATGGATGATTCCCTCATGAACATAACCATGGACGAGATGCGTTTAAAGATGTTCGAGAAGGATTTCTTTGGTTTTCCGAGGGACGAGGTTGCAACGCCCCAAGCTATTCCCAGCACGAAAGCCAAGGTAGAGTATCTCGCGTCAAGTCATTTTAGTCCTTGATACTTTTCGTATTGTCGAAGATCTTTTTTCATTCTTTGCACGGGTACACGCGCGCGTAGATGCGTTCTACCGCATAAATTATAATCATCTTAGGCTGTACAAAGAGCACCAGCTATAAATACGTAATACGAGCGTGTGGGTTCTTTGAGCGACTAGGCGACCTAGTAAAAAGGTGTAAAGCTTCTCTTTTAATATGTAGGGACGGGATACACTGAACGGGGACGACGATTATATCGAAAGCAGTCAGAAGATGGAGAGCCCCAGGTTGAGTATTGCGAAAAGACCACTCGTTCGAACTATATCCGACGTACTTCTCATTATTGTCTTCGTTTGCTTGATAGCACAAGGAGAAATTCACTGGGGAACACACTGAACGAAATCGAATCGAAAGTAAGCGGCGCAAAGTCCAAGAAGAAGGAAGAGGAGCAGCAGTTGTGCTTAATGTGTACCGGCCTGATGTCGACCGAGGTCGAGCAATTGATGGAATTTACGCGAATCTTTAATGCCAAATTTGTCACGCAGTTTGAGCCGAAGGTCACCCATGTGATCGTTGATGTAAAGGAGAACGGTGGAGCTCCGAAGACACTCAAGTACCTGCAGGGCGTCGCCCACGGGAAGTGGATCGTGGGAATCCAGTGGGTGGAGGCTTGTATAAAGAAGCGAAAACTCCTAGCCGAGGAGCCCTACGAGGCTGTCGACCATGAAACATTAGCCCAGGGCCCCAGGAACTCTCGTCTGCGTTCAAAGGGTCTCCTTGAAGATTTTGCCTTCTTCTGCATTGAGCCCTTCATGGACATAACCCTCGCGCAATACCAAGTAAGTTTCCCCTCTCTCGCACAACTCGCAAGCTCCGCTTTCCGTTTTCCGATTTCCGATTTCTGACTTTTCAGTTTTCATTTCACAGGACCTTATACGCGCCACGAATGGAACTGTGGTCTCTTCGATGAAAGCTCTCACTGCCCAGAAGGACAAGCTAAAAATCATCGCGATAGCCGAACCAAGCGAGCAGGACGACATTGCCTGTGAGTATTTTCGAATCGACTGATGACGGAGAATCCCGAGAAACCTGACCTTCGGTATCATTTTCCCTTTTCACACTTTTTCTACACTCTTTACACTCTTTGAAGTCTCTGCACTCTTTACACTTTTTATCTCCTTGCTTTCCTCTCCCGTTTCAGCTTGGCATCGGAAGACCGGAGCGGTCGTCATAACGGAGGCGTGGGCGCTCGATTGCATCAGTCGCTATAGTCTGATATCCATCTACTCGTATCTTCACGAGTTGTTGCCGGAGAATCACTTGTTGACGCTCGGCTTCCCAGCGAAACTCATCGAACCGGATGACCAGGATAGCACGGCCGACGCATCCGCCTAATATTGGTTACGATAACCCGAACAAGATTTTTACATATGTATAGCGCTTTTCAATGGTTAGCTCAATAAGTTTATCAAACGTATCAATTTATAATCAATTTAGTCGCGAAAACGCTCATATTTTACTCTGACACACATTGAATTTTCTTTTTGTTATTCATCCTTGTCTAATTTTATCATTGTTTCTGCAATATAAAATTATTAGGAAAAAAGAAAAAAAACAATGAAACACGATTATTTTGTCCCTTCCTTTGCAAAGCAAGTGTCTCTCTCTTTGATTGTAATCGAGGATGACGACACCGCGATATCACAACGCCCGGTACGGACTGTGGGGCGAAGGGGGTTGAAAATGAGAGAAGAAGCCAGCGGAGAGGTCAGTTGTTTTACGTTCCTGACCAGCCACGTACGACAGTGGACGAGGGTGGTTATGAGGATGCTTGCGGTGTTGGTGGTGGTGATGCTGGTAGTAGTGGACGTGTATTCCTACGAAACACGCGGTAGAGGAGCCGTATTGATTTGCCCGGGACCACCTGTAGCCAACTCTGATCCGACCTCGAGTACCGTTCCGATGGTTATGAATCTCATTGAATTGTGGCTCAGTCAAGGGGAGCGATTACGATGGACGGACGACGGTGTCGCAGGTTCCGGGTCCTCCGTTGCCTTTAGACACGCAAGTCTGAGCAAACCACCGGGGCGATTAGCGCGAGCAGTTGCGCCGACGGCTGCGAAAAGGCTAGAAAAACGAGATACGAACGGAACAAGAGAAAAACGAGAAACTCCAAGAAAATCCTGCCGAGATAGAGAGTGAGAGAGAGGAGAGGATACCACCCGACATTTTTCTAGCTTAGCTCGACAGACGGAGCGAGGTCCTAGCCAATTAGCAGTACCTAGTCATCCTGGGACGCGGCATCTGGCTCTGCCGGAACTTTCTCTAATTTCCCTTGAATTTAACCGGAAGCTGCCCGCCACTTTCAGTCTCTCGCGACCGCTACGGCCTACCGGCATCATCAGACCTCCCGAGTTCTCTGAAATTTTCAGAAATTTCGCGAATTTTGTAACGAGCGACCAGCGACGAAAACCACATCAACCACCACTTCCGGTATGTCCGATCGAGCTTCTTCCGCTGGAATCTACACACTCTTTTCCGTATGTTTTCTTTCGAGAATGAAAAATGGAGCGGCGGAGAAAACGAGGCGGCGATTAACATTTTCACGCTCGACTATGAAAGGCAGGTGGACTTTGAAGGGTGAGCGTTTTAAAAGAAGCCGAGTGGTCGAGTGGTCGAGCTCCTCGGGGATCTCATCTCCTCCGGCGATTCCCGGAGCAATTGTCCGTGCGATATTAAAGCGAGCCGGGTCATCGGGGTTCCATTTCCGGCGGCGGCGGTACTCTCTCGTACCGTGTATCGTTCGAACGTTCGAAGACACGTTCGACGCGTGCCAACCATCCGGGCCAATAAACCACCACGCTTCGATACTCCCCGGCGCTTGTCCCAGTGCACTCGTACTCCCGGTATCGTTTATCCTGCTTTACCACGCCCCACTGACGCCGAACAACGCCCGCTGCCCATTAAAATTCTACGCGCACCAGGACAACGTAGCGCCGACGGTCTCACGTAGGCGACCAGGGACACCCCCGCGGCTTGGACAGGCTGAAAAATGCGCGTCTGCCCGACACGCCGCGGACTCTCGGACGATTAGGACCTCGCGCGATGTTTCCCCGCTCTCGTAAACCGTGGCCGTATCGCCGAACGATGTTTTATCGAACTCGTTCCAACGCCAGCCAACCACCACCACCACCATCACCACCCCCCGGTACTCTCTCCTCCAACACTCGCACCTTCGGGAGGACGCGAGTCGGAGAAATCGCGGACTCTTTCTCCTCTCATCTCCTCATCCTCGTCATCGTCATCGATCTCCGCGCGAGGGAGATTAGCGCGGGTAAGGAGCTCGGCACTACGGGGCGAAGGAGAATCAGGCAAAAGCGCGTGTAACCTGGAAACGAAGATTAATCGGTCTCTCGGATAGACCAGACCTGCTGGGGTAACCGATGAAGCGCGAGAGCTGTCGCGTTTTCTCGGTTTTCGCAATTTTCCACGGAGAAGCGACGCAACGCCCACGGAGATCCCGAACGAATGACTCGTAACTCGTCGCGGTTTTCCATAAGGTCCTGTCGCCAAACCCCATGAATGCTCGTGAGTGCGGAACCCCGTGGAAGGACCGACAGACCTGACCTACCCGTCGCTACGGGAGATTCGCGTATCCCGCTCGCGCGGTGCGGGATACGCGATAAACAAACGAATGAAGAAAGAAAACTATTAAAAAAAAAACAAAGAGGAATGCACGCGCACACGCACACGCACACTCACCTAGAGGACCGGGCGAAGGAGAATCCCTCGAACGGAACGGATGGACGCGTGTGGCACTTGTCGGCGTGGAGATAGATAGATAGAGAGAAAGAGAGAGATAGAGATTGAGAATGAGACAAATTGAGAGAGAAAGAGAGAAAGTCGCTGTTCCAGGTTGAGAGGAAGGAAGAGGATGGAGGATGTGGCCGACCGACCGGCCGGCCGGTCTCTCGAGTTCCTCGAAGGCGGTGGAAAGAGGAAGAAACTTGGACGCGGCGGGAAGGAACCCGGAAGAAATGGCCCTTCCCTCCCCTGTCCTGCCCTGCCCTGGCTCCAGAATTCGCCGTTCCCCCCTGGAAGAGCCTGGCAGGTCGTGGACTTCTGACAGGACGAGTTGCTCCTCCGACGTAGCCGCTCTCCAGTGTTTATACCGGTGGCGCGTCCGCGACTGGGATCCTGGATTTCGGATGAGGGCTCGCTCTCCGGGACGCCAACACGCAAGCGTCGTCTCTCCTGGTCTCTCCTCTCTTCTCCTCTCCTCCCGCTACGGCGCTTCCCATACTCTACCTACCACCCCTGTCCCGTCTGCCTACACCACCGCCACTACCACTACCTCTTCCTTTGGCCAGAACGCCACGTTTCTACGTTTTCCCGTTAATTCTCTATCTCTCTCTCTCTCTCTCTCTCTCTCTCCTCTCGCTTTCCATATTAATTTCTAGGCTTTAGTCGCGGAGGAGTGATATCGCGCGAGATTAAAGCGGTCACCGCGAAAAGACCCTTGACGCACATTTCAGTTTACCGTCCAGCCTAAACCCCCATGACTCTCACTCGCCTATCCCCCTCCCCTACCCCACCCTACCAACCCTCTCTTCCATCCTAGCAACCTTTTACCCGGAGCTATTTTATAAGCAAGTTTTCGATAAACCACCGATACGCGAGTTAGATCGAAGCGCCAACTTTTCAATTAAGGGGTTGCTCCCCGAGGACCTACCGCGCGAATTCTTTCCGATAATCCCATCAGCATCGACTACTAATCGGCTGATCCACTGATCCCAGAATCACCGAGAGAACTGGCTCCCTCAAAGTCCAGGCTAGATTTTCATTTCCGAGTTGGAAATTCATCGCGGGAGAGGCGACTGTTGAAAGTTCACCTAGGGGTCAGCGACCCCTGGGAGAGGAAGACGTTTCCCTTATCAATAGTGCAGATGAGAAAGCTGAGGGTGACAGAGCGCGACAGGGCGAAATTAGTATCCCGAGGGAAAGCAGCAACTTGCGAGTTGCATCCGGCGAATGGCGGAGTACCAGCTCGTTATTGCGTTATTCCGAGGATAATTTATTGATCCGCCTGAGAATATCGGGCGGCGGACCATGGTGGTCGTGCGGTGCTACCTAAGAATCGGCACGCATGGGGTTTGGGGTGAGATGCGCAGCTGTTCCAGGGAATCCTCGAGCACAACGCGAAATTGCCGCGAATCAACAGCGGCCAATTCCATTCAAGGCCACTTCGTTTCTTTGACACGTTCGTTACTGGCGCAAATGGAGTTTTGCCTAAAGGAATATCCACTGGATTGTCATCCTTTTTGCCTCGACTCTTTTTTCTCCTCCCACTTTCCTCTTTGGCTTCCCTCTGGTTTCTCTCTGATCCCGGACGAAACCACCTCCAGTCGCTTTCCTGGCCCTCCGCCGGCCGAACAAGTGCACACGGTTCTTGTTTATCGATAACTTGCTCCGCCGCTCACATTAGTTCAGAATTCAATTAGAACTAGGATCACGCGTCAGCGTGCTCTCTGGCAAAATCAATGGAAGTCACCGCTCACCGCGCTCCCACGATTCCTCCCTTAAAATATTCCACTATATTTTTACTCGGCGACGCGCGTATCTTCGACAATTAAAGATTTTTCATTTATCCCCTTTTCGTCCCCCTCTTCGCTCCTTCCAACTTTTAAATAGAAACCTCGCGTGGCTGCTAATCCAACTTTATTTCGCAACGATTAATTTCTGTTTCACGATGCTAATACTGCTTTATATCTATTATCGATAACGCGCCATTACGCGCCCGAGTGGGAATTGAATTAATGTTCCGAAATGTTTCCTGGACTCGCCAATGCGATCCAATCGGCCGTTTCGCTCGAAACCCATGCAGGAAAAGACGAATATCCCGAGAAAGAGATAGAAGAGGAGGAAGAGGAAGAGCATTCGCTGTTTAATTTAGTGCGCCAGACTTTAGTAGGGTTGGCCATTAGATTGGTCGGTGCAAAATTAAATCACACGAGCATTAGAGCAGTAAAGGCTGTTATAGAGAGAAAGAGAGAGAGAGAGAGAGAGAGAGAGAGAGAGAGTGGGTCCCGTGGGCGACAGAGGCTCGGTGAATTTGCGAGCGCTGAGAGCTTCCAGCTGCCAATACTACATTTACTCAGAGAGCGAAGAGAGGGAGTCAATAAAATAAATACGTGGCCTGTAACCCTATGGTCCTACAAGCCTACACGGCCCTACGCAAGCCCTGCGCGCGGCCAAATCCTCTTTATCCCACTTAGGCGCCGCGAAAAATTGCCACTGGGGAAAATTAGGTCAAATTATTTAGCACGGAGATTGATCGCATCAAACGAGAGAGAGAGAGAGAGAGAGAGAGTGTCGACGAACTTAATCCATTAGCTCGCCCGAACCCGATACTCCATTCGATTAAAATTTTTTCCGCGGAACTGGATACCCAACGAGCCAAACTCCGTACCGTACCGTCGGCATTCCTCCTCGTTCTCCCTAGGGCCGCAACGAAGAGGATTCCCAGGACGAGTGTAACAACACTCTCACGCGTTATCGGTTCATTACGCATCGAAACTCTGCCGTTCTAAACTCTTCCACACAGTCGTCGTCGTCGTCCTATCTTCCTCATCCGAAAATTAATGCGACTTCAAGGTGATATCTTGCATTTCCGGGAAAATAGACGAGTTTTGCTACGCGGCTTCTAGGCTTTCCTGGAATTCCAAGAGAGTGAGGCCGGCCGATGCAACGATGGTGGTGGTAGTGGTGGTGGTGCTACTTTCAATTCGCGGCACCGAAACTTTCGTGGATTCCACCAACTACTGCCATATTTACCGTTCCCCCGGCAAAATCTAGCTAGCGCCCGCCGGGTACGCGGAGGCTAAATAATACATCCGTTTCTCTCCAGTACTGCGTTACGTACAGCATACGCCCTCTCCTCCATCCCCAACCATCGGCCCGCGCAACCTAATCGCAGAGTGCCCTGTGTCTATGTTTTCCGAAGTTGCCGCAGGTATACGCAGCAGTTGCAGTTTCTTGATATCCGGTATTACCGGTATCGCAAACCCACTGTCCTAATCTGCTTGCTATCCACCCAATAGATATCTCCAGTTTGCCAAGAACCGAAAAATTCAACCTCGACTGGTTTCGATGTCGATGTCTCAACGAGTTGGATGGGGGTGGAAACCGTGAAGATTAATTTCAGTAGAGTTCACATCGTCAAAACACGCAATTACCAAAATCAGTCTTGGTGGCTGGCCAACGAATGTATTCGATTCCGTCGATCTGCCTTGCTGGTCCTTGGAATTTTAGCGTGAAAATTCTACCGTGGATTTAATCCAAGAGGTTCTACATCAATTTCCCGACCAATGCAGAGAGAGAGAGAGAGAGAGAGAAAGAAATGAAGAAATGCTATTACTCCCATTGTTAAATATCCTTATCGCATGACTATGCGTTTCAGCGATCGACCTCGATCGTTTCTCCGGGTTATTTCTCAAAAAAAGAGCAATATCGACTTCCATGCCTGTTCATCGCTGAAGCGATGATACCTCGGCACATTCATGGAAAACAGAAATGCGTTAAGGTCCTTTCGATGTGTATCGTCCTATCGCTGGAAAGCAAGCAGCTACAGCAGGCACGGCCCATGCAATATCAAAAGTGCAAATTCATATTTTCCCCACGCGTTGCTTCGTACTTCGATATCAAGCTCTTCGATTCCCCACGATAAACACGAATAGTCAATTCCGATTGGAATTTGAATTCTGGAATGGAGAAAATGGCTCCTTTTCTCTTGCGTTGCATCGCGAGTAAGAATCGACTCTTACGAACCTGACTTGACTTGGCTTGGCTTGGCTTGACTTGACTCGACTTTACGTTTCTCCTTGAATTGCAATGTCGCATTCGATAGAATCGTCACGGAAGGAACTCTGTTGTCCCTGTAAATATGAACCTAGCGCTCCGTGCGAACCATTCCAGAGGAAAATGACGGAATCGAGTAGGACGCCGAATCTAAGATTGAATAAGAGATCAAGATCTTTGCGCATTCGAGTTCCAATAGGAAACCAAGAATTCAAGGAATATTGCTTTATTTTGTATACGTGAAAAGTATAAACTTACTCTCGTGTAATTTCATTCGTTTCGTTCCTCTTTTTATCTCAATAATTCCGCAAAGTGCCTTAGGAGAACCGTGCGGACAGTGTGAATCGTTAAAGCTCGGGACAAGAGTGTCGAGCAATTTCTTAGAATCCAACGGCTACGTCACCGGAGCCACCTAAATAGAATCGCATCCAAAAAAAAGAAAAGAAACACTTACCGGAGGCGATGGATGGACACACGGTCGCGATCCTCGATGATCAGAGCTCGATGTCCCGCGTCGTGTTCGATAAGGTCATTTTAACCCCTGCGAGCTTCCTCGATCTCGTTCGATCGCCATTACGTACCGCGGCAACATCAACGTTTAACTTCAGTTCGCTCTTCATTCTCCTTCGATTGATTTTCCTCTCTTCTATACTCTATTTCAGTCTCTCATTGACACATTTCTCGCATTTCCACACTTCGAACGACCCAATTTTGTATCTACTCCGATTTTTGACCCGTCGATGCTTTCGTTTGGACGTTCTGTCTCCCCCCCCCCCCCCCGGCACTTTTCTTTTCCCGCCAACCGGCGCACGAAGATCAATCAAGAAGAAGAATATAAATCGCAATGAATCGATATTTAATGTACTCCGACTTACCCGAGAAGGAGGGAACGCTCTTCGTAACTTTGGAAAATCGTTTAAGGGAAGGAGAGCGAATGAAATTTGGGGTAAACTTGGTAAACTAACACTTAACTATGATGCACGCCCGCGACACCCGAGTATTTGGCTGCAAGTTCAAGTTCCTCTTTTCCTTCCCCTTCCCCTTCGCATTCCAATTCCGCGGTTGGAATTCCGCTGATTCGGAACAATCAAATTCAAGATGTATCCTTTGAATCGGCCAATAACGTTCAGTCTCGAGTGACAAAGCGTGGCAAGATTTAGCGGATCGTTGAAGAATCACTCGAGGAATCAACGATTGATCATTTTAATTAATCTCACGGGTAATTGAGATCAAACGACAAGTGGGAACTAATTTCTTTGTACAAGCTGGCGGTGCTACCTCACAATCAAACGCTATTGGTCGATCAGCGATTCACTGCGCGCGTCAACCAATCAGATGGAGGGAAGCAATAGTTTAATCAGTTTAATAGTTGGTATCACACGCGCGAGCGTCACTTGTCAGATTTCGCGCAAACTTTTCCCTCGTTTTTACTCCATCCACTTAATTTTTCACCTGGATGTTTTGCCATGCTATTTTACGCAAATGTGTTTCTCCGATAGATTTCAAGTGGTTTTCCATCAGTTTTCCATGTTTCTTCCTTTATTCGTTTTTTGGTGCTCGAAAGACGCGGCCGGTACAGTGTGGGATGGGGGGGGGGGGTGATGCGTGTAACAGTTTTCATTAAACCTGATGGCGGTACTCTGCAGGCGCGTTGGAAAATTAGAAAAAATGCAAAATCGCTCGTTCCAATTGTAAAAGTGAAACAAGGGCGGGAATGAACGAGTGAAATGTGATACGAAATAAAATGGGACGAAGCAACAGAGGAAGAGGAGCGAGTCGAAGTGAATTCAGCGAGGAGATACAACGGCGATCGAACGGGATCAAGGAACGATTTGCAGGGGGTGAAAATGGCGGCATGGCGAACATTGCATGGAACACGAGGATTTCCGGTAAGATATCGATGATAACTTTTCCTTTTATCCTGAAAACTTGATCAAAATTTTTAACTCTTGCACTCCTATAAAAAGCACAGATATCATACGCATGGAAATGTCCGAAATACGGAAAAACACCGTATATTTTACTAATACTTCTCGTATCGTATCAGTTATTATACCAGGTATTTTCCACCGAATTATTCCATTCAATTTTATCATTCTCATTTTACATTTACATTTTACATTTTTTCTTTCTCCACTTTAAACGAGTACCAAATTGAGTACTTTTTTTTTTTTTCGTCAAACTTCTTTTTTTCCAGTAAGCTTTGCACGACAGCTTTCTGAGAACACGCGCTCTCCCAGAATTGCGATTGTTTTTCTATAGTGATTTATGTAACAATTCTTCCATCTTCCTCTAACTTATTTGGCTTACTAGTTTTCTTATTTTTAGATGAAACAGTCAATGAAAAGTTGGACGAATATAGAGTTTTCAATGTGAAATATCTGAAGGAATACGTTAGCAGACGTCGTTTCAACGTTCTTAGCATCGGTAATACATGTAATAGTGTGTATGTACCTCCTATAGGAAAACGGCGCAATTCAGTTAGGGAAGCAATATCGATGCACGAAAACGTTAAAGGCGTAATCATTATCGGTTCGGGAATTTCACCGAAGAGGAAACTCGTTTGCTCGGCTGAATATTCTTTTGAAAAGGAATTATTGGAGAATTTTTGATTCGTTTGTAATCCATTCAGGAAGGAAATGCAGCTTTTATCAAAACTCTAGCTATACGATATCTGCCAGCGGAATATATCTTCGTGAATTTATCGCGCCGTACTTTATTCAGACGATAACTGTATAAATATTCAGGACAGACCAAGGAGGATTTTATGCCGTTGGACGTAAACGCTAAAATGGCAAGCTAGAGATTGTTTAAATCCCATAGGATTGGACCAAGTTTTAAGCGCGCGTTAACCAGAGGCGCATTGTTTGGCCAAATCAAAGTGAGAGAATCTATATAATACGAAAAACGAAAGCGTCCCTGAATTGTCTCAGGGCGAGACACGTGAAAACACCGATCGACTTATAAGGTAGATCGACTTTTCCATGGGGAAATGGACGAAAATAGTTGCACGGTATCCAGTGGAGAGAATATCACGTCACTCGATATCTCTGGATTTCCCTCGGAATGCGTCCTAGGTATGCCGCTATAGTTGCGTTTGCGTCTGTTCAAACTTAGCCGTAGCAGCGGCAAGTTCAGCCGTTATCAATATAAATATGGCATGAGCAAGCAACCACTTGTAAGCCCCTGGGTAAGGCTTCAATTAGGGCAGCTGTGTAATTAAGCGAATGGGATGGATTAAGATGGAACTCGCGATAAGATTCACCTTGCAAGCATCTCGATGAGGAAAGACTAACAATAAGCCAAGAGAAGCGAGAAAGGAGGAAGGGAGAGCAAGTTTCTCCCACGGGTTTCCACTCCTTGCTCTCTCCTGCTCCATTCAAGGTGGTAACACTACGAAATTCAGCCACGTCTGCCACTGTGCAAGTTTTACAATGAAAATTAACAAAGAAATCAGCTGGTTCGAGGGAACCCTATACCACCTCCCTTCCTCCCTCTCTCCCTCTTTTTCCAATAAAAGAAGGAAGCAAAACTCTGTGGAATCGTAATTGAAAATGAGCAGGATCGAATGCTCTCTCACTTATTGAGGCGCGGTGCCTGCTAATTGGGAATGGAAAAAACTTTATCCTCTTTCCGGGAATTAATTAATAAAATCAAATTAGACGATGCATCGTTGCATCGTCCCTATTTCCATTTTTGCTCTCCCGCTTTTTTTTCGGTCTTCCTTTGACCCTTGCAATTTAATCATGGCAAGAGACTCTGAACCAGGTTGATCCTGATAAGTCAACCAAATACCAAGAAGGTCATTGGATGGATATCCTCGGGGTTTTCTCTTCCAGGGAGCATTCTCTTCAAGACCGATGGGGGTGAAACTTGGATTGCTTGCCTCTTGCTCTCTCCCATCTAGACCACAAGACCGTTGTTTCAGCGGAGATTCTGAAATTCCTTGCATCCCCTTGAAACATCTCGCTCGATATTCTCTCTCTCTCTCTCTCTCTCTCTCTCCCTCGATTTCAACCATCTCATCTATCCTGTCAATGACGCCAAGACTCGTGAAAAGTAAGCGATGACATTGGTCTTGTTCTATCCCAAAAGTTTTCTCCTCTGAAAGTTGCTCTCTCTTTCTACCTCTCTGCCTCCCTTTTCTCTCTCTCTCTCTCTCTCTCTCTCTCTATCTCTCTATCTCTCTCTCCTTATCGAACTTGCCAGCGGTTGCTGGTGCAAATATCTCGCTTGCTCTACGCACACGCCCAACGTTCCTCGACTGGTGGTCCACCCCCACCCTGAACCAGCAGGATCACCACCGCTGCCACCCCCATCTCGTTCTCGGGGTAGCAGTCGCTCGACGGCAAGCTAGCAGCGCTGCCAGGATCTCTCCAGCAGCCACGTATCCTTCCACGTTCCGCGAGGATTCTATCTCGCTCGTGCGCGAACCTCACGCAACGTTGACGCGCTTTCACGCACCTCCGGCCATCACCCCCGCCAAGTCCACGCCGACCACGCCGACTCTCTGTAACGTAACGTGACGTGCCGTGTTGTGCCGTGCCGTGTCGTTTCGTGTCGTGTCCGACCGCGCCTTTTCACGAGCCACCCGGAGAGAGGAGGCTCTAGCCTGACCAAAACACGCGGCCGTCGCTTCCCCGGGCGGCAGCCCTTCTCACCCCAACCCTCTCCCCCTACACCCTCGTCACACCTGTACCGTTTCCTCCTTGCTCCACCCTCCACCCTCCGCAACCGATCCCCGTATATACGATCCGCGAACGATCGCAAAGTATTGATATTTTGAGAGGGTCCAGTGAGTAATCTTGACGATTTGCCAACCGAGAGTTGCGACTTTTCTCAACTACCAACAGCCCCCTCGCCCCCTGAGGATTCTTCGGTCCTCCCTCTGCCTGCGAGGCCGCACGTGTGCCACTGGCTGCATCCGCGCGATATTGCCAAAACTTTTTATTTACGACCCCTCGATCTCTCGATTCCTCTCTTTTCTTTTCTTTTCTTTTCTCTTCTCTTCTCTTCTCTTCTCTTCTCTTCTCTTCTCTTCTTTTCTTTTCGTCGCTGGCCATCGCTCGATTAATCAATAGAAAGATTCCGATTCTGCTTGGAGACTCGGGGTGGTTTTCGCTATTAAAAGAAATCTCGAGTTTTTGCCACTCGCGAGGAGGGAGAAGGAAAATCCTCGGTCTTGAAAAGGGGCGAGTGAGGCGAGGGTGAAAAGAAGAAGAGTTTTTGCGTGTTTTGCAGATCGATCGGAGGAGGAGGAGGAGGAGGAGGAGGCGAGGGACAGGAGAAAATGCCCGTCGGCCGGGCGTAGTCCGAGGGACTAGAGTGGCAAGAAAGAAAATTCTAGTTGGGAAAATGACCATGACCACGATGACGACCAAGGCGATGCCGAAGAAGCTTTAAGAGGCAGGGAAGGGGGGTTGCCCTTCGTTGGATGTAATATATATATATAGAGAGAGAGAGAGAGAGAGAGAGAAAGAGCACTCTGAAATCGTTGGTCGAATTGCACCCGGTAAAATCTGAAAGCTCTGGGACTTCCTGGTCCTCCCTAGTCGAGTAGTCGTCTAAATGCAGGCAACAGGTGCATGTGAGCTTCGGGAGTCAGTACGGTACTCGGTGCCGAGTCGCGATTGGGCCTCGTCCCGATACTGTGGCCCGCGGGACTAACGACGTCCGGAAACGGGTAACGAGGAAGACAGAGCGCGAGCAGAACGCCATGCCAGTCGGGGGAAGGGTTGCCGGCAAAGTCGGGATTTACAGCTCCCACTACAATGGTAACGTGGCCGATCGTCCATTTCAACGCGCAAGTCGGCGAAAAATCGTAAAAGGACGCTCCTTTGCAGGAAAGGGCTACAGCGGGATCAACGAGGAGATTATCTGGATCAGCATCGGTATGGGCATCACGATCGCGGTGCTCATTACGATTGCTCTATGCTACATCGCGCGTGAAAAGTGTCGTAAGCGTCAGGAAGGCTATTATCCTTCCTGACGAACGCTCCCGCCGCCCTCTTGGGCGACCTGGTCCTTCTCGCCGTCGACACCGAGGATCCTCTTCAGCCCCACCATCTCCAGGGGGAAACCGAGAGCCTACTACATTACCGTATAATTTCGCTTCTCTTCTTCTTCTTCTTCTTCTTCTTCATCTCCGTTTCCTTAGAAACGTTCCGCGGTGCGTCTCCTTAATTGCATTTACTCCGTTAAGCTCATTTCAATTGTCAGCGCCAGTCACTCCACGGGAGAACTAGTCAAACTTTCTCCATCTCAAACTAAATTTCTCTCGCTACTCCGCTACTCTGCTTCGCTCAATTAAAAACTCGAGCTTTTATTTATTTACCGAAAGCTGCCAGGCAAACCACGCAATTTCATTTCACGACTCCTTTTCGCGGAGAAGTAAGCAAAATGCCCGCCGACGACTCTAACCACCATCAGCAATCTTCGTGCTACGTGTATATAATCGAGATACACTCCGATCCACATTGTACGAGCTTTGAACTCGATGCGGGTGAAACGTGTATCAAATCTGCTCTCTCCGTCACTCGCGAAAAACGCACATACGTTAGAATTTTAACGATGGAACCGATACGAAACTTTAGCGATTTCTCCTGAAAACTTTGGAAGCGTGGTCCACACATTTTAGCCTTGATCAATCCCAAGTCCTGTAGTAGGTAGTCGTACGATACTTGCCCGCTACTTCCCCCTAGAAATCTCACTGCTACTCGTATGTATCTTCCATCCCTAAAATCCTAAATTTCTACGTAGACTGTAAGGAAAAGACGACCATGCGTAAAATTAACGGGTATTTCCTAGAGTAAATAAATAGCTTTACAGCTAGAAAATCTAACGTGAATTTTTGCACAAAGTCCCATGAGCCACTCTAGCAGTGGCGCAACCACGAACCATAGACAAAAATTACAGAGGACTGAGTGCTCATTAAAGGCTAATTAATCGTTTTACTTCGAAATGCACCGTTTCATATAGTTCCTCGAGTCATTTCGCCGCAGCTACTTTAATTTCCTTGAGCCGCAAGCTCTGAATCGACGTCAAAAGAAATATTTCGCTTCACTTTTATTTTTACCGACCACACTCTTACACGCAGTTGTCCGTAGGAGTCCAGAGTACCTGAAACTTCTCGTTGGACGAACGTGCGCGACTGTTCGATTCAAATTTACGCTTTCCCTTTCCTTCCTTCCTTCCTTTCTCTGTTTTTTACATCAAAAGTTTAAGTAAAAAGTTACGCGTGCCTGTTGAAAACTGCGAAAACATAAAAATCAGCGTTTAACGAGCACTTGATTGCGCGTGCCAAATAATGCGCACATATTAATATAACGAGAGGTAATAATGAGAGAGAGAGAGAGAGAGAGAGAGAGAGAAACTTTCTCTCCTCCATCTCCTCTTATTTCTCCCGTAAGTGGTTGCTTTTAGAAGGCGTATCAGATATATCGATTGATTCTACCCTTATCAAGTTTAACCTAATCTACCCTCCGCGACACCTATCCAAGGTATAGGACTGGAGACGTTTATACAAGGAGAAATGTTAATTATCAGGGCACAGAGTCTATATGTATAGCCGAGGACAGACACAGAATCCCTGACAGTACTAAGAGCTTATCTATTAGTTATTAAGATTCATCTTTCAATCAACGTTGATTTTCCGTGCTGAGGACGTCTACGATATCAGAGACTTCATACCTGTCCTCGGCTGCGCATAAACATTGTGTAGTTTGAATTGAATTGTCACGCATCCCCGAGAAGCATGTTTGTGTAAAATCATTAGCAAAAACAGTATTGAGCGCAAACAAGCAAATGTAGGTAGGGGAACCAATAGTTTTGTAATTTCTGTAGAATTTCCGCACACAGAGAAAGAGAGAGAGAGAGAGAAAGAGTATGGTGGAAGAAACTTTGCAAATAACAAACTTGTTGAGAACTACATTGCAATTAGAAGGCAATAATCACTCGTTGCTTAAAACACGGATAACTAACGAATATTTTGTTATTCGAGTGTAGAGAATTCCATTCATAGCTCACATCTATCATATATATTTAGGTATAGATAGGTAATTCATGAATAAATATTGCTACATTGCTGCGATTAACCATAAGTACAAGAAAGTTTGGCATTTTTATGCCATATTTGTACTGCGAAAGAAAATTATTGGACCAGGAAAAAATGAAAATTTTCCTTACTCTCCTTTTGCCCCCTGTGCATTGCAAGAAATTACGAACTGCTTTGACTTGTGCGGCTGCGTTCGTTCGAAATCCAACAGCAAAAAACATCTCACGAAAGTCTATTAAAGTGTTCCAAAGTAGTATAGAAGAACTCATTAAGGGGTTCTCTAGTCAAATTCGGGTATCGAAATTCATCTCGTATAAATATATATAAAGCAAAGTGCATTTAGAAGTAAGAATTTCGACCAAAACTTAGTAGTAGATCTACATATACATCACTCAAATTATATCGATGTATTCGATGTATTCGTGATTAAATGCAAATACAAATGCATTATGTATTATATATGTATGTGTATATATACTTGTATATAAATCTCTATGCATGTTTACATGCACAGATCGTAAATGGACGAAACCTCAATGTACGGCCTTTAGAGAACCATATTACCGTATACATATAGACCACACTAGTATATTTAGGGAATAATATGAATTTAAATAATATACGTACAAGCCACGCGAAAGGAAAAGAAAAGAAAAGAAAAGAAAATGTCCTTGGCATTCTTGCGATCTTTGAATAGTCGTGACGAAAAAGGCGTAGGCGCGTATCGACGAAATTTCTTGGCTCGCGCTTGCGTATCTTTCAGCTGGAAGGTCCTACTCGGTTCAAAATTCTCCTCGGGCACTTTTCTTTTTCTTTCCTCGTTTTTCATTTTAATGACCGACGCTCAAGGAAACGACTTTCAAATGCTTTTTTCTTAATGTTTCAAGAGAAAAGATTAAGAGAGAAGCATCATACATCAGAAGATAGTACGGTACTAAAGACCGACTGCAAATGGTAGTTGACAAATTATTGATGCCACCACCAACTTCGATCAATTGACCCTCGATATTATACATTATTGTATACACACGCATGTTCCTTGGGAGGAGTTTTTAAACGAATAAAGCCTCGAAGTAAGTGATCAAATGTTTTTTCTCCTATCTTCTCACATTTTCGTTGTTTCTTCATGATTGGTTTGTTCGTTCACTAATTGGATTTAGAAGCTTAGATGTGTAAAATGGTAATAAGGATAGAGTGACACGGGAAAAGCGAATAGAAATTAAAACACATTTCATAGATTTGTACATATTATTTTCTTTAATTATTCGAAATATAATGTTACACTGAAATTCACTTAAAAAGCTTAAAATAAAACTCAACGAAAATATAGTTGCGTTTCTACTTCTAAAAGGTATAGAAAACCAATTTTTTAGAGGTTAAAATTGAGTAAAGCAAGCATTTGATGATTTGTATTACTTATTTGCTTTACAATCGTAAGAGCAACTCAAGAAAACTCTTATAGTCTTAACTAAACTCTGTAATCCATATTGTATATAGTCTTGGACATTAGGGTGAGATAGTCTGATATACTCTTAAAATACTTGATTTACGAGCTTCGAATACCAAGCGCTTGTTCCAATTCTGCACGTTTTTGCTGTACTTTTGTGTAAAAATAGCGGCAAACTGCCTCTTGCGCCCAAGGCTGATAATAAAATTCAGCTCTGCGCTCTTCTTCAGGATTTCCGACAACATCAGTCATAGTTTTCAAATCTCTCGTTTGTGAAATAATCCATTTATTGATAAACTGCTGTGGGTCCTTTGCAAAACTTAGGAAGAATTCTCGATTAGTTTTCAATTGATTAATTGTCTCAACTGTTTCATGAATCTTATTATCAAGACTTTGAATTTCCTGTTGACTTGCAGTAGACAGCAAGAAATTGTTCATTTGAGTTTTCAAAGTGTCATCAACCTCTACGTCGATATCGTAGCATGCTGTTTGCTTAGTTTCTGTACCTATTGTATGAAATGTTATATATAAAAAAATAAAATATCCAAAGAAAATGTTAAAGTGAAAATACATGATTCTCTCTCCCTCTCTCTCTCTCTCTCTCGCCCCCCCCCCATCCACCCTTAAATTCAAACTATCCAAAAAATCAATTAAAAAACGGAGAACATTTTATAATTAAATTTCTATTTACCTTCTACGCTTATAACGTGATTTATTACAATTGGATCTGGTGGATGAAGTAATGGATTTAAACGTTGTGGAATTTCTGCAAATTTCATTCTTGGACAAGCAAAGATTTGCTCTAAATACTTATCGCAATTTATGAATTCTCTCTCGTGGCTATCTTGCAATTTGTGTGTTTTTATATACTGCCAAAGAGCAGATATAATAACGGGGCGTGTTTGCGTATGCACACCTAACAATCGAGCTAATCTTGGATCTAATTTAAACTGTGAATTTATAAGAATTTGCAAATTAAATATTATTCTTAAATTATCTTATAGAGCTTTTTTTATAAAGCAAATAAGATGAGCAATACTAATAATAAACACCTGTAATGGTTGATAATCCAACAGTAGAAGTATCGTACATCGCACATTCTTATCTCCAGGTCTCTTTACTTGAAATCCATCAGTTTCTTGCGTTGTTAATGTACGATGCCATTCTACAAGATGATTATCCGGTCCATACAAATCCTTATCTAATTCTATTACCAAACTTTTAAAAAAGGAAGAAAATTTTCTTTTGACCTAATTAAAAAAATAAACCAATAGTATATTTTTCAATTTATACAACCAGAAAAAGAGTTAAAAATTACCTTATTTGGATCATTCTTCGAATCATCTAATAATCGACCTTCCACTCTTAATTCCCAAGATGCTACAGAGCCTTCCTCACCTTCGCCTGCTTCTTTTGCCGGGTAAAATGTATTTGAAATAAAAATTCGGAGTTTTCGTTTTTGTTTCATCGGGCGTTTCAAAGCTTCTTGAATATCTAGGCGTTTACGCATAATTGTTGCGTCCAATTTCCTCTCAAATGCCAGTAAATCCATATACGCCTGTGATTCTGGCACCAAATCTCGCACTTTTTGCGGTAATATTTTATCGGCCAGCTTCTTCTTCTTCTTAGAGGTGGAATGTGAAAAATCACTGTTCCAAAAATACCTAAATAAGTTTTTGTGAAAATCACAGATGTAAAAATCAAAATTAATTTTCAAACTTTCTGATTATAATCAAGTACCTGATAAATACATTATTAGTGATAATTAGTAATTTCATGTGAAATTAGGTACACAAATTTATATGATAAGAATATTGCATTATATTACAATTTTTTAATGGCATATAATATCATTCAATAGTAACTTAAGTAAAAGTGATCAATGAGATGTCTTAGTAGTACACAAAAAAGATTAATATGCACTCTCAAAAATATAACTGAATTGAAGTAAATAAATTTGTTGTGACTTTGGCACGTTCATCTTCTTTTTAATAAAGGACATAATGAAACATAATTTTCAGAAAGATGTAAAATCTTACTTACGGTTTTTGTTGTGACATTGGTATTCGTTGATCCGTACTTCTCTTTCCACCAGGAGGTGTTGACATAGGACCTTGACGCATGTTAGAATATGGTTGATTTGGTCGCATTATGCCACCACCACCCGGACCTGCATTGCCCATTTGTGGTGGAGGAGTGAATCCAGATCTCTGTTGCATCTAAGAGAAAAAGAAATTAAATGTTTTCTTTTCCCAAAATTAGTAAGATTTATCAGAATCATACTTACTGGAAAATTCGGACCGGAATACTGTCGCAAATTTGGAGGTACCGATTGTGGAGGATAGCGTTGTGGTGGAGGTCCATTGCTTCCTGCATTAGGTACAGGGAATCTTTGAGCCATTAGTACTTCTCGTCAAATTCTAGTAAAACAAACACTTCTTATAACACGTTGAAAAAATGTTCTTTCTTTAAATGATCACAAGGAAGTAAAGCTAAACAAAATCAATAGAAATTTAAAGGCAAAATAGGTTAAACTATCTTCCATTAAATCCAGAATCAAATACAGTTTTATCCCTCACGGTATCACTTACGCATGTACGGTGAAACGATTCAATCGTGGTAGCCAGATGGCTTATCTTGAGTTGTAATCCTTGCAAGTAATTGATCACAATAAACATTAATGTAAATACAAGATTGCAAAATTAATTCACTGCAGCGTGCAAGCCGTACAAACGTAAAAGGTTACCAGCACATCCTTACTCATGAGTCTCAGTTGGTACCCCTGGCATGTAATCTTTCAAATGTATATTTTATGTGTACTTACATATATGTATATTTTGAATGGAGTCCCAAAAGTTACCATTATACTGAAAAAAAAATCAAATCAATGGTAGTTTTCAAGTATTTTATTAAAATTTGTAATTTTAAACTTATTTGAATATGTTGTTGTGTTTACCTTATAGCAAAATATTTTGTTAACATTTTATTCACACATAGGAAGAAAAATAATAATAATACAAGGTAAAATATGCCTTCTACTTATCACAATATATGATTGGTTTGAAAACTGCCAAACAATACATGATTTCAATTTGTATTTAAGTCAATGGGCTAATCTTAATTTTATAAGCGCCAAATGATTTCCCGTCCACTATCCCATTAATATATACATGAAATTCATAAATATAAAATGAGTCCTAAAAACTGCCCATTGACAAACATATATACATATATATATATATCAAAATTATTTTAACATAAATTGTACAAGTCAAATAAAAACTACTAGATATATAGTACATCTTGATTAATTACATAAACATGTATATCAGCTTTTACTAAGAATCACCAAAAATTTAAAGGAAGCTGTCCTTTTGGAACCTCTATACATTTTTTTGCTAAAATATTCTTTAAAAATTCTTCTAATCGCACAAGTGGTCCACTACCAATAGCACTATTATTTTGTAAAAGAGGATAATACTGATCCATAAGCAGCATTAAAAGTTTAGGAAATTGCGTTGGGTAGGCACTCCACATGGAATTACCAGTAACTTCAAGCATATCGAATATTAACGTAGCGCAAATATCTGCATTATCAGTTTTGGGTTCTAAAAATTAATTTTATATGTATTTGTCATCTGTAAAGCATGAACTTTCAATCTTATAATATTATGTTTATAAGTTATTACTCACTACAATTAAGGGTAGCGGCGAACCATCTCCATGCATTCTTCAAACCGAAAGGATGACATTTAGAAACACCCTTTCTTTGTCTGGTTACAGTGAGAGATCCATACAATCTCATTATGCCTGACATTCTCCTTAAATATTTGTCTTGATTTTCAATAGTTCCATCTTCAGAATATTTATAACCTAAAGATTTGTAATAATCTTCTGTAGATTGACCTTCTAGTTGAGAAATAAATATCGGCACTGTGAACGGGCATGCTTTATGAAAATATGCTATTAATAATTTCCCAAAATCTTCATGATCATTCCATAAAGCAATGCCTACAGCAGCAATTGGAAATGCCATTTCTGGCTTACTGGAGACTAGTGTTTCACCTTGACTCTGACATGAAAGTAAATTAAAATAAATAAGATTCTCATCTTCCTATATTAATAGTTACATAAAAATTTTTATATAGTGAGTTTTTTGCTATACCAACCACTATCTTTTTTGCTAATTCTGCTTTACAAAATGTAGCTGCTTCTGGATATTGTAGAAAACTTTTACCTTTTTCAGCAAGTAGATTATTTAATTTATCATATTTATCTCTTAAATGTTGTTCGTTAATAGCAGAAATAGCATTGACTGGAATATTAATTGCTTTTTTGAATTCAAATCTGAATTTTTTGGTATCAAGGGATGTAGAGAACATAACGTAACACGACTCGTATTCCCTTAAAAACTGTAAGCTTGCAGCATAAAGAAGTAAGGACTCATTATCTCCCCAGTCAGAAAGATAATCTTCTTTTACCGATACTTTATTACTCTGCGAGGTAGTATCCACTGGAGTATCATTTGTACACACAACTGTATCTGGTTCAATGCTTTCCGTCGCTTCGATAGAATCATTTTTCTTTTCTGGCTCCTGGTCATTGAATTTTGTATCCTGTTCATTAATTTGTTCTTCGCTAACTATTGCTACATCATTTACTACAACTGTATTTTCTTGATCATCTTCATTGGCAGGAAAGTTTGTAATTTCTACCGATTGTGAAACATTTTTAACTTCATCATCTTGCTCCTCATTTTCAACTACTTGTGGTGCATTTTGACATTCTGAAATATTTGCAATCATCATATACATATGGAGGAAGATAAATAAAAATTATATATATATATATATATAATGTAAATACACAGACCTATCTCTGATTTGAGTAAGTTCAATTTTTCATCATTTTCATTTAATAAAGAAACTGCAGCTTGAATATCCAAAGGTTCAATATCCCCAGCCTAAATAAATCAAAAACATTTTATTACAAATATTTAATACATATCGAGTTTTTTAATCTGTAATGTGCGAATCATATATTTTGTCATTACTTGAAATTTTTCATTGATTTCTTCTACTTGTTGAACTATCTGAGCAAATGAATCCAAATTTTGACATTCTGTTTGATGCTGTAATTTCATCAGTACCAACTTATTCATTAATTCATTTCTTTTTATTAAACTTTGCCTGTGCTCTTCTTCTTGTAATAATTTCTGTTCTTGTTCCCTAGCTTGTTGCGCTTGTAATTGTTTTTTATTTTTCTCAAGTATTTCTTCTTGTTCCGACATGTACACTAATGTTCGTATTTGCTCAAGTTCTTCCGCAGTCTTCTTTCTGCTTTCACGGGCTAAATCAACTTGATAAGCTATCATCCTTTTTCGTATTTCCAAGTCATTTTTTTCCATATCTTGTTTGCGCTGATCTATAATTCTCTATTTAAATATAATATAATTTTAAACTTATAACATTTCTGTGTGTAAGAATTAATAATAAAAAATATTATACGTACCCTAACATTTTCTTCTCTCTGTAATTTGGCTTCCAAAAGCAATTTTTCTAAAGAAAATGTTAGACAAGTTTCAGTATTAGTCTTTGATATTATTTCTTCTGATGAATTGAGATTACAGGAGTTTATTTCATTTTTTATGTTTTGCGATGATTGCTTAGAATTTTGATTGTTACTAGTAGAATCAGAAATAATTGTAGAATCAGTCATTTGGGCTGATATACGTGCAACTTTTTGCATAGCAGAGATTTTAACACGTTCAGAGAAGTCAGAAGCATTATTTGCATCTCGAACCTATAAGTAATTTTCATTTTTTTTATAATTTTATATTCTGTACCTTATTTAAACATTTGGTGCATACTTACAGATTTATTTTTTACAGTCAAAAAAGACATTGTGTCACTTCTATATTTAATGGTATCACATAAATAAAATATAGTTAAAGTCTTTGTTGTTATTTAACTAGAGTCCTTTACACCATTTACACATTTTATTCTTCAAAAAGGTTATATTAATAAATTTTATGTATTATAAGACATTGTTTCAAAATTTTTTAAATCTATTAAATATATATTAATTATATTGAATATACCGCCTCTTAATAATGAAATAGTGTTTAATACAAGTATAAGTTGTGAAAAATGACTATTTACATAAAACAGCTTTGTCTCATTAGGTTAAAAAAAAAGGAGAAAGAGAATTTTATGAGAAAATCTGATTTTATCACTTTAAAACACGATATAAAATTTCATATTATGAGTATAATTCAATATAATCAACTATACCGCATAATATAAAATAAATACAGAAACAAAATACCTCGATATTCTTCATAGATGTCGTATATACAAATGAAATTGTGGGAATGCCGGTAAATGATAACTAGGCATTACGTACTTTTTAAATTTATTAACTGTACCGGTCGGTCGTAAGGAAGTAAGACAACCACATTTTTAGAGAGAACAAAAGTACTTTATTTAGAAATGTTGTAAAAATTTTTAATTAAAGAAATTTATATTTAAAGCATAATGTAAATACTGTAGTTTATAAATTTTGAATTCATACAAATTATTGAATTATATCATACTTATTTTAATTACTTAATTTGTTTATTACTTGTAAATTGTAATATTTTAATTAAACTATATAATGAAATTCAGTTTATTGATTTATAGATCTATCAATAACATTATACAATTGGTTTTTTTATATATACAGTGAAATCTCTACAATGGACAATCTTGGGACCTGTGTGACTATCAGTTACGGAAAGGTGTCTGCTGTAGAGGATGTTGTTTTCTATTATTGTATTAAGATTGGTGAATTTTATAACTGTTTGTTGAAGAGAAATGTCCATGAGAAGGAGTTTCACACTATATGTATAACATTAAAAAACATATATTTAATAAATAAACTTGTACTTAAGTTAATTAACATCATCATTTAGGGGTTCAATAACTTTTAAACAAGCATTTGCAAGTTTCATAAATTCAGGATTTTTCATAGCTTTATCTATAGCTTTTGTAGGATTTTTATCACTAAGCGAGGTTAGTATGATTTGTTGAATATAAGGATCTTTAATTATTTGATTTACTTCTTCACTGTACTTTAAATTATGTAATTTCATAATTGGCACTGTATCTTCTGTTGGAAAATTATAACCTATTAACTCAGTTTTATTACTTGTTGAACATTCCGAACACCTGAAAAATCAATAAAGCAAGAATTTCTTAAACATTTCAATTATTTCTAGTAGCTAATTATACAGATACAATGAAGTTCATAATAAATAAAATTAAGTTCACTTACAAATCACCAGTTTGACAACCTTCATTTATAAATTCCTTTTTACATTTAGAACAGATTATCTTCATGTTTAATAAATATTCTTATATAATTTAGAAAGTAAAATATAACGAAACTTATTTAAACTTAGCTTATATTTAGAAATATTTAATACTTTGAAACCGATTTCATCACATAAACATTATCACTAAGAGGTTATAAACTTAATATGAACATGTGACAAATTTATCTTTTACTAAGTACATATTATATATATATACTATGTTATGTTTAGTACAATCAGTACAAATTTACCGCCATTATTTTATTAAAAATATTTAATTCCTAAAAAGGATACTGATCGCGTTTCGATCAACTCCGTAAATTTTCGTGGGTATTACTGTCTATAGCAATTTTACTCTATGTCTGTTATGTAAAATGGGGAATGTTATTTTTTGTGATGCCATCTATAGAAAATTAACTGTTTAGATTTTCTGACTGAAGTCTTGTCATAAATTAAATAATTCAAAAGATTTTATCAATAGTTCTTTTACTGAATATAATTTTATACTTGTGAAAATTCATACAATTATGTCTTGTAATACATGTCAAACTAAATTCACTCTTTTCACAAAAGAAGTAGGTTGTTTCATTATTTTTAACTTATCATAATCTTCATTAACAGGTTATATTTGACATTTATTAAAAATATATTTTTCCATTTATATCTGTATATTATTTTACTAATAAACGTTTTAGAATGGTTGTCCCAAATGTGGCTTTTCTTACTGCAGTAAATGTATTAAGCATAAATATAACTTACCAAATGTTGGTGTAAAAAAGATTTGTGGTAGATGTTTTAACAAAATTAAGTCTAATGAAAAATCATCGATCCCTATCACAGATATTACAATGAACAATATACCAAACAAGGACCTAGCACCAGTAGATATTACAACTAAGTAAATAATATATGAAAAAGAAATGTATAATTTTAATGGTGACTTAAAATTGGTATAAAATTTTTAATACAACTTTTAGATTAGATTCTTTGGAAAATCCATCAAAGCCTCCAATAATTATGTATAAACAAACAAATCACTGGGACTCGTTTAAAAAAGGTCTAGAACCAGCTGATCAAGAAATAGTTGAAAGGCTTAGAAGATTAAAGGAAGAAAAAAGCACCCCATTGCCTACTGTAGATGATATTAGAAGACGTTTGGCATTATTAAAAGATGAAGATCCTGATTGTCCTTTGTCTCCAGTAAATGTATATAATCCCTTTTATTTTAGATATTGAATTGTGCGTGGTATAAGTATTAATTTATTCTTTACTTATTAAAAGATTCACTGTGTCGATACTAGAACTGACCAACAAAAAACCAATGATTTAATAAATGAATATTTAGAAAGATTAAAATTAACATCGATGAGTGAAAATTGTGAAAGCCTAGAAGCTAGATTGAGATCTTTGAAGAGCGATAATGAACCTGTAAGTGATTTTAGTGATCTTAAGAAATCTTTAATTTATTTAGTGTTTTATAATTCTTAGAGTTCTTCGCAAAGACAAGAAAAGATAGATGATAATGATGATGATGATGATGATGCTACAATAACTAAGAAGATAATTAAAAAAGCTTTGGCAGAAGCAGCATTAGAAAAACAGTATGAAGATGTTGATGAGCTTGAAGAAATGGAAGTTGAGGCAAGTAGTTTTACTGGACTTACAATTTGCTCAATAAAAACAAATAAATTATTTATTTATATAAAAAAAAAGTAAATAAATTATTGTTTACAATAGGCTGTGAAAGAAAATAATGATAATTCGGATAAACCTCAATGCGTAATGTGCGATCAAATAGTCGATTTAATACAATGTACAGGTTGTAATGGCGATTTGTATTGTCCAATATGCTTTGAGGAAAATCACGATGATTTTGAAATGAAGAGACATAAAAAAATACCTTTTACATTTATGAAAAGATCTGATCCAGACTGACTTAAGTATCGGATTAATAAGTAAATGTAGTTGCTTAAACAGGTTGTTACAAATTAAAATTTTATCTCTTACTAAGGTATTGCTATTTTACAAACCTATAGACTATAGATGCAACCTTGAAGCTTAATATTATGCTTAATATTTCGCGCAATAAAAATATATTTAATTATTATGTATTGAATTTACCTAAAATGCAGCATAATTAGTGCATCTTTTAGTAATCATAAAAAGACACGTATCGTCTATAAAAGTGCAAATTTTGATCCATATATATATAAATTATTTTTTCACATTCCATCACACAACAATTCTATCGGGATATTAATTTTATGAGATTCACATATATATAAAACAATTGTTTATACTTTTGATATTTGTAAATAAAGATGCAGCTTTTTAGCGTGTTTATAATGTATGGAGATTTCTTTAATAAAATTAATATCGTATAATAATCTTTGAAATTTTTGTACTTTTATTTCATTTTTGATAATGCATTTTAAAGTCATTCAGTTTTACATAAATATGCTAAGCTGTTAATTCTGTAAAGCATTTTTTGTAGAATTACCCAAAAAAATCAATATCGCGACGCGCAAAAACGCTTGCCAGTACTATTCTTAGTTTTCTCAATTCGTTTCGTTTCTCGAGGTTACGCCAAGTTTTCAAATACTACATTATTTATGTTTATCGTTAGTATAATTTTCATTTCGTTGATAAATAAAATTTACTATGATCTACGATAATATCTATCGTTCGATTAATTATCATACTTAATTCTTCTTTAAGTCTTCTTGTGAATAAGTTGATAAAAGATTGTTATAATTGTTAATAATTGGAGGGCAAAAAAAAAAACGGGAAGTTTCATTTTCACAAAATGCGTTTGTTTGTAAAATAATTATTACATTTTCAGCATGTTTCTTTACATTATCTTGATAATCCTTTTCTCTTCTCATTCATTCAGTCTTTCACTTCTTCAGAAAAAATATAAAATTTCTAGTTAATAATGCGTATTTTCGTAAATACGTACAGACAAAATTAAAGCAATAAAAACAAAGAGTATCACTCCAATCCAGGAACATAGAGCATCTTATCCACTACTTCCTTGATATAACGAATTATATTCCGATTCCAAAGCAATATACATGACGTAAAAAAAATATCACACCTCTTTCAATTCTCAATGCTTCTCATAATCTCGAATTCTTCTTTTAGCCTTAGTAGAAAATTGGTAGCTTTCAATTAACTACAATGAGAGTGGAAAAGATGCATAATTTTAAAAACACAAACACATATCTCTACTATGTACATGGCTTTGTATACAGACTGCAGCCTTAAGTGCTTTATTTTTTTAAGGCCTTTTAACAAATGACCAAAGTCATCAAAGTATACACCTTACCACATCTTACCACAGTCGTGTAAGATAAATTATAAATAATTATATTAATAATAATTATGCATTTTAATACTAAATATGGAGATAATTTATTTCTTATCTCCTATTTTATTCTTTAAACAATTTTCCATGATTTATACATTTCAGAATATTGAACTAGGAGAAAAATAAAGTAGTAGCAACAGTAGTAGTAGTAGTAGTAGTAGTAGTAGTAGTAGTAGTAGTAGTAACGGTATATTAGTATAGTAACAACAGCAGCAGCAGCAGTAGCGGTGGTGGTGGTGGTGGTGGTGGTAGTAGTAGTAGTAGTAGTAGTAGTAGTAGTAGTAGCAGTAGTAGTAGTAGTAATGATAAACTTTGAATTTTATAAACTGAGATCGCTGACAATAGCGTTTGTGTTACGTGCATTTACGAGTTTAAATCGTGTATAAAAGACAGAGGAGCGAGTTACTTTTGATAAATTCAAATTGAAGTTACAACAAAGAATAGAAATTATTTAAAATGATGCAGAACAATGAAGGATCGAAGCAAAAGAGAAGAGTATTGTATCTCTGGAACTTTTAGTCATCTTCCGAATGACAAGCAATCGTACATGTATGATCGTTAACGATCTACAAATCAGAAAGATCATCAAGCTGTCTCGAAAAAAAAAAAAAAAAATGAAATGATAAAAATACTAATTGTAAGAAGACAGGCCAAATGTAACAAACTACATAGCGCGGTCTTTAAATGTAGTAATTGTGTTGGACGGGAAGTATGGTTGTGTCGCGTACACGTAACTCTCAAGCTCTCTCAAGAGCTCAAAGAGAATCGGTGTTTGCAAGCGCATAATCAACGCATCCCTCCCTCCCACCCTCCCTTTCATTTCGCCACGTCATGTATCCTCTTCTGCTACTTCTTCTTCTTCTTTGGCGACTTTTATCGTTTTCTTCTAAACGACTCTCGAGAGAAGAATCGAAAATCTCAATGACGACGTAGAATAAATAGGTGTTTGCAGCTATACGTTTATTTGGCAGTCGTTTCTGTACTGTTGGGAGGTGGAAGCGGTATGGCCTGTTCCGAAACGACGGGCACTGCTTGCTTCTTTGTTTTCTTCGCTTTCTTTGGCGATTGGCTTACTTTACTTTTCACTTCTTGTTTTTCCGCTTTCATTTTTTCCGCGTCCCGTTGATTTGCTTTGCCAGAATTTTCAACATTCTCTGCATTTTCCACTGATGCATGAGCTTCGGCTGATGACGATGATGATGATGATGATGATGGTGGTGGTGGTGGTGGTGGCGGTTGCTGCTGCTGCGTAGGTGCTGTCATTTGGCTACTATTTTCAGCATTTTCTTGAACGTCCATCGACCTAGCTGTTTCATTTTCAGTAATAGTAGTCGCCGCCGCTTGTTGTGTCTCCTGCTGTTGTTGGCTTTGATTGTGAGTTTCAGATGGTGTTGGCGATGATGGTACTGCTGGTTTTACTGCTGTTGCTTCGTTATCTTTAACTTCTGTGGAAGCTTCTGGAAATTCCGAGGAGTTTGACGAAGAAATTGGAGGTAATGGAATCGATACATTACTCTCTTTTATAATACTTGCATTTTCTTCCCCCTTGCTTTGATCACATTCTACATTTCCACCAAGTTTACTATCTTCTTCCATTCTTTCTGGACTCTGACTAACTTGACACTTATCTACCGTCAGCTCTTCCGACGATTGATTGGGTAAAGCCGCTTTGGATTCCAATAAACTTATAGTCTCTTGTATACATCTAATGGCATTTTTACGAGCTTGTCGCACATTATCCTTACCCTCGGTATCAATATCGTCAAGTTTAATAAGTTCTCGCGTAAGCATCTCGTCCAAATAAATATATTCTTTGTCCTTTCTATCATTTCCCTTATACCGTTTGACATGCTCAGCTAACGAATCTACTTCCTTTTGTACAAGAGCTACCCTCTCCAAGGGATCCTTCGGAACAACCACTTTAGGCTTAGGTATTTCTTGTTGTTCCATTTGTGGCGGCGGCTGCTGCTGTTGCGGTTGCGGTTGCGGAGACGGTTGCTGTGGTTGTTGCGGTCTTTGCGATGGATGTTGCTGCGGAGGCTTCTGTTTCTCCGTGTATTGTTGTCGCGACTGTGGATGACCTCGTCGTTGCTCGAATGTGCCATGAGGCTGAGCAAAGAACGGGTCATCGTGGAAATGCGGTGGCCACTGGTGCTGCCTACCAGCAAAGTGTTGATTAAAATGAGATGGTCTGGCGAACTGCGGTGGCGATTGTTGTCTTTGGAAAACAGGTGGTTCATCCACGTTCTTTGGAATCACAGGTTCGTCGCGTCCCTCCACAAAGATTGGTATGTGCCTGACATTGCTCTGTTGTTGAGGTTGAGGTTGGGGCTGAGGTTGAGAATGAGGTGGTGGCGATGATTGTTGCTGATGATTGGACTGCGGTGTAATGTCCACTCGGGAAACAAATCTTTGTCCCTGCTGTTGGTCCGATGGCTGATTAATTTGCTGATTCGGTGGCTGTCGGTTTTCGGGAGGCGCCGACATCGAGCGCTGTCCACGATTCTTCTCAGCCTCCATCTTCTGGCGATTGCCTATGTCGTTCGCCGATTTCCGCAAAGTCTGCTCAGGTACGGGGGGGTGGTTTCTTTGAACGTCTCGCGGCTCCTGCCGAGAGTCCGTCTCGCTGTGAGAACTTACACCGCTAGCACCACTGGCAGCACTACCAGCGCTAGCCGCGCTACTTCCGCTGACTTGACTTCTCGCGTCCTCGTCCGGATCGCCCTGATATTTGCTGTTGCTCGATCTTCCGTTTCCTAGCCCTGATCCTGACCCTGAGCCTCGTCGTCGGTTGCGAAAACTATCGTGAAATGGCACGTCTCCCCAAGGTGGCCCAAGCAATTGATCCGCAAATTCCGGATGCCGTGACGCTAAATCGTCAAGGTGTGACCGGATATCGCTGCGTCGACCGAAACCTTCGTTGTCGAATGGGAAGCCCTAAAAATAAATGACAATACCACATTCAATGAACGCCTCTAGGAAATGGGTTTCTAATCATACTTCCCTACTGAAATTATTTCTACTTTGTTCTAATCAGTAATGATGATTCGAGCACGAATCAAATTATGAAGAAACGTATGAAAGAGAAGCTAGCTACCGTTATCAATTATGATTAGAAGTGTTAGTTATCCTATCAGTTTTAAACGTGCGAATGCTTTTCTGTTATTTTACTATTCGCATTATCGCTTCAATCTGCCTTGCTAAAATCTATGCACGATAAACATGGAGTAATCGAGAGAGTCGTACAATTACGAATAATGATAATGATGGTGCGGTAATAGTAGTAATAGTAATAACAATAATAAACAGTGATAAAATCGTGCATAATAGGTGCGCGCGTGTGTACAGCCGGGGACAGATATGGAGTTTCTGACGTCACTGAGAACTGCATTCGGTGGTTCCTCTCTCTCTATCTCGTCAAGCGCGCAGGTTTGTCGGTGTGATACCAGGGACACACCATCTCTGTATCCGGCTGTACAATTTTAGTACGTCTAGTACAGGGAAGATGAGAGATCTGAGATAAATCGTTAGAGAAGATAAGCCACATGTAGGGAATACCTTAAAGGAATTCTCCTAATAAAAGATGAACGATCGTTTCATCTCATTTCTCATAGGATACATACATTTTCCCTAAAAGATAAAATGATAGTTTATAGCAAGAATATTTTTAATTGGATGTAAAAGAAGATATAGCTAAGCAACGCTCCCCCCCATTTACCTTTTAGAGCAATACTCGTTGCTACACACGAATCACAAGTAGCGGGGCTCTACTCGTACCTATGACTAGAGTGGACTAAACTAAACTTTTACGACATTTCATTTTCATTTTCGCGTCTTTTTTCAAAGAAATCACGCGTCACCATTACACACCGATGGTGGCGCGTATCCGTGTACCGTATTCAGCTGTTAAACGAGAATGGAACAACAGGTATTTACTTTTCCTTCGCCAAGACCGCGTATATAAACTTTTGTTTGCATCGAAGACATGCGTCATTTTTTCTTTTTTCTGCTTTTCTTACGTACTGCATTCCAGGAGTTCTTTGCCTTTTTCGCGGGGCACTCTTGATCAAAGAAAGAGATAGTTATAAATAGTATAAATAACAGAATAGGTGCGGTGGTCGCTCGTCACCAGGTAAAGATCTGAGTAATTAGCGTCGCGACACTTGTCCAGACTGAAAATCTGGGCCAAGGTTATCGTATAAACAAGTAGGAAGGACTACTGGAACTCCGAGCTATCCATCGATTTTTTCATTTCTTCCCCCGCGCGCGCTTTTCCCGGTCTCCCACTAATTTCCCGGAATTTCCAATTTTCTCAACTCCTCGAGAACCTCTTTATGATCGTTACAAGAATTCTTACGTAAGGCAAAATGATATTCATGTAAATAGCATGCAAGTGGAGATTTTTACGAGCAGAATATTAGCAGTAACCGGCTTCCTTTATTGAAAGTTTTGCGTATAGCAATAGTGGTGGTGGTGGTGGTGGTAGCAGTAGTAATAGCAATTCAGTAGAAGAAGAAGAAGAAGAAGAAGAAGAGAAGAAAAAGGGATGCGTATACGCAAAAGGATCCCGCACCTTTGCTCGATAATTTGATTTCCCTATTTTTGGCACAACGTTGCCGGCTCACTTCAACTTAATTTACCACGACGTTGCCACGATTACTGATTTTCTCTCTTCCTCATTTTCTATTCGCGCCCACGCCAACTTTTTCAACCGCCGACTTGTTGACGATAGCCTACAGTCGTATTGTTTATCGAAACCGGTTTCTCTCTTGACAAAAAAATAAGGATCAGTTAGATCACGAGTGAAAATATCGAGATAAATCCATCTCGAGAGGAATCACGTGGAGGAGAGTCAAGATTCGGATAAATTATCGGTCAAAGAAGCACGCTGCTGCTGCCGCTGCCGCCGCAAAGAGAGAAAAGAAGAATTTCTCACGCATTAAAAGCGAACAGCAAAGTATCGCAATACATCTGTTTAAACGGTTCTCCTCGCATTGGAAAGTATTTTTCCCTAGCTCGAGCCTTACATGGACGAGGTTTGAGTCTTACTGGATGACGCTATCCGGTAGAAATTCTACTCTCAATCAAATCGTCGATTTTTACATATTCGATCTCTTTTAACAGCGATGGCACAGTATCGCGCACAGGCCAGTACACATTTACAATCTGAAAATCTCGCAGCTACTACCCACCACCACCACCACCACCATCATCGCCGATACGAGAAGAGGAGGAAAAACCTCTTCTCTGTCCGATCAATGTTATTCTTAGCCGCGATACAACAATTTCGAAGATGTCGCGTATTTTGATATCTTTGTGCACATCCAAACTGTACGAGTGCAGAAAAACGTAATAGTACACGAGGAATCAAGGCTAACTTTGATCTCAACGCGTTGAGAGGAGAGCGTTCGCTGCGATTTCCAACGAGCAAAGAGCATTGTGATTTCTAGATTCGATTTTTTCAGTTTTTTCTGCTTTTTGCTCGAACGCTTGAAAAACCACTTTGGAATCGCCGGTACGCGGAGCTACGAAAAATACGTCACTCCACGCAAAAGTTATTTCCAACCTCCACGCGATCTCTCCGAGAATGCGAGAGAAGGTCGACAATGATATTATGTGTACGAACGAGAACGTTTAAGAAATTCTGGGGACGCGCACACATTTGCGACTATTAAAAACTCTCTACTCTCTCTCTTTGCACACTCTCGGAAAGATACGGGGATAATTCTACGCGTTTACCCTCTCCTCCATCGCCGCAATTTTTCCTTCGCCAAAGAATTTATTTTGGTCGCGAGGTTCTCTTCTACTTTTCACCATACGGATTGTATACTCCAAATAGAAGTTTCTTGAATTTTCCAGACGCTACGGAGCATACGTATATTGTCCTTCGATCGCTCTCTCTCTCTCTCTCTCTCTCTCTCTCTTCGTGTTTCTCTTCATACCGAAAGAAGTTCCGCCGTAGCATTTCAAAGCGATCGGCGTGTTTTTTTTTTCACAAATGCCGCCTGTAACTCAAAAAAAGCCAACGAGAGTATTTTCGAGAAATATCGAGGAAACTTTTCCAAGTCTCTCGGCACGCGCGTGCGTGCGTTTATGTCTGTGTTGCGTAAAATGGAAAGGGGGGAGCAGCAACGTAACGCACACACGGACGCATCGGAGGTTACCGCGCAACACCTGTCGGTATAGCGAAGAAAATTCATTTGCAATAGAGAACAGAGATACGTACCGATAACGCAAATTAACCGAGAAACAAGATAGGAGCAATAAGAATGGCAGCAGCAGGATTAGAACTTACAGGGAACGAGTGGTCCACATCGATCCCTCGTCCGAATTTGGATGCTGTGTCGACGATGACAGGCGAGTCCATTTTCTGGACCCTGTCTCTCGTGCCTGCTTTTGGATACGTGGTTCCTTTTAAGGTTTCCCTCGACACGCACAGTCCTACGTTTTATCTCTCTCTCTCTCTCTCTCTCTCTCTCTCTCTCTAGTCTCTTATGTCTTGCGCTCGTCGTTTTTCACGCGGAAAATGAGGTTATGTTGTCTGTCGTTATCCTCGCCGATAGGGCAGTTCGCTGCAGATTGGTGGTAGTAGCTATCGCACAGCTTTTGCTTTTGCTTTGCAGTAAGATTAGGATTTTCTAAGGAAAAAGGAAAACAACAGCCAAAAGCACTCTAAACAAAAGTGCCGTAGCGTACGTGTTAACGAAATGCCAGCGAAAATGAAATGTGGATTTGACACACGTACACGTACAAGCACACGCATACGCAAACTCTCTCTCTCTCTCTCTCTCTCTCTCTCTCGCAATCTCTCTTGTACAAGCGACTTTAGCTGAATTACCGGAATTACAAGATAATTGTCCTCGTGCTGGAAGTACTTTCTTTAATAAACCGCACCTCCGACTTTTTTTTAATTTTTCAAACACCTTCTCTCACTCTCTTTCTCTCTCTCTCTCTCTTCTTCGTTTATTTATTTCTTCCTTCCTTCCCTTCTTAAGTTATGTAAGCGATATATCCTTCTTCCGTAACACTTATTACCGAATGTCTCAATCTTGTCCTCTTGCCCTCGAAACAATAATAGTTCTCATATTTGCACTAGGTAATACGAGGATGCTTCCGGGGGTAGAGGTGGAACGAAAGAAAAAGAAACAACTTTTGTAGGATTCACTCTTTTTCGCACTGTTCTCACGTCAATAGCGAAACTGTCAGTAGTGGCTAGCGCGGAAGAGCAACTCAAATTATATTTGTTGTGTGGGTTGATTTTTACCACGTGACCACGCCTCGCCGGTTCGAGTTTGCGCGATTCTTCACGGAAACATCCGACGAGAACCTACCAGAGAGTACTAGAACATTCAGCCGATTTCCTAGGTATAACACAAGACTTCTAGAAGCTTTCCTATCATTCTCCATTTCATTCATTCTTGCATCACCGCACACAGTCTCACGACGCACACGCACGCACGCCTTTTCATCTTTTTATCAAGAAAAAAGCCAAAGATTCCACACGAAGATACGGAGGGAAAGCGCAACATCGTTCTTTCGTATACTTCTTTCGATCACTCTTACCAAACTTACTTTCGTTTCTTTTCCCTAAAAAAAAAAAATATGAACATTGCAGAATTTTCTTATCGAGCCTGAGAAAAGACTGGAGCGACCTGGGACTCTCTTTCTCTTATTTCTCATTCGCGAATGGAGCAAGGCTGTACTACCTCGACTTGTTTACCTACCGTGGCCTTTTATAGTAAGTTACAACCAGTTATGCCCTTCGTGAATTCAAAGGCTACTTCTACAGGGCCACCACCGCATTTTTCCTCGATTATTATCGAATCATTTCCATTGCGCACTCTCGCGCAAATTTAACGAGAATCGTTGCTCCGAGAGATTGTTATTTCTGCAATGGCAATATGGCAATAGCAATGTAGCAATATAGCAATGGTCCACGAGACGACCACATTACCATCATCCATCTCTAACCATCGCACAATCTTTATCAAACCTTCTTAGACTTTTAATCTATTTCCATCTTCTCTTATATTCCAATGATTCACATTCTTTTTTAATGCGTGATTCATCATGTTTTTTTCTAACTATAGGGTGTACTTGTTCCAAATAACGCTGCCCCGATGGACCGTTTAAGATCGAGATCGTTAAAAGTGCCAAGTGCGATCTACAGCCGATCGAAGGATCCAATGGTTTTTCACCCGACGAATCATTTATGAGGCTCGCAATTGGAAGCGGTCGTCCGTCCGGTTTCTCTCAAAAATGGCAGCATCTTCGTCAGGGATGCTTTGTGGAATCGTCGCCGCCTCGATCATTCTATCGTCATTGTCTCTTCACCGTTTGTCGGATGTCCGACGAAAATTTTGATGCATCGTACCAATCAAGTATAAAATTCACCGCTGAAACTTAGTCACGCAAAGTCAAGTACTGGCACGAGTCCAGGTCTCTGCATTGGTGCTGGTACTGGTTGGAAGCACGTACACGAAAATACATGTAAACGAATGTTGCACATTGCAACAGTTTCTTCGTTCTTCCAACGAGCGAATTGCGCGCGCGCGTACTTACTCGAGCCATAGTAGTTTATATCTTTTTCAGCAATGCTAATGCTGCTGCTGCTGCTGCTGCTGCTGCTGCTGCTACTTCTTGTAAATCTCCTTTGATTTACTATATTCCCCCTCTTATTTTGCCCACTTGTCCCATTACTCGACGATATTACGATTCTATGTCAAGATCAGAGAACTCTGCAAGAGTCCTCGGCTCCTCAGCTGTTTACAGAGAACGATTCGACGATGTACGGAGAGATCGGATCAAAACTTACTTACGCGTAATCGTATCCGTCTATGAGTGTATTGTCTTCGAAAGCTGAGTCATGTGATATTATGTAACGCATTAGGAACTACCGCACGAGCGGCATCGAGACTTTATGTACTTGTAGCGTTGTGTATTTACTAGATTGCCAATTGTTATAATTAACTTATCATTATCAAAACAAGCTTTATATTTACAGGTAACACGTGGCGAGGGATCGCTAATGGAAAATATTCATGGCCTATCGCATTCTTGGTAATCTTAATGAGAGAAAATACGGCAGCGGTAGTAGTTCCGTAGTTCCATGAAAAAGAAGAGGGATCGATCGATAAGAGTCCTCCTCCTCCCCCCCTGACCCTCTCTTCTCTCTAATAACGAGCCTAATCAGATTTCGAGGTCCATTTAAGAAAATGAACGCACGCCATTTCTGACCTTTTGTGGAAATGTTATATGAAATGGTGAGAACGGTACGTATGAATAGTTGACGTCATTCAGGTGTTTCAACTACATAGTAAAATGAAACTAATCGAGTCCTTTAAATGGTCATTTAAAAAGCCACGGGGCGTCTACGGTGGAGTTATTCTTTGCTCAGCTTTTTATAATTGCAGTATTGGATTCGCTTCGCTTCATTAACACGGAGATTGCGACCGCCGAAGGAGGTCAGAGCTTCTTTAATGTTTGGTCATTTTTAAACGATCATTTTTTCGCTTTAAAATTCACGTGTCAATTATGAGAGATTTCAGATGCGGATATCAAAGTATTGCCACCTAACGGAACTACATACAAGTTCGGATCTTTACGTAATCTTTTATGCACAAATCGAGCGCGATGCATCGAAAGAGGATGGAAGTGGATGAAGAGCGACTAGTCGATCGTGCAAAAACATCTCATTGTCACCGTGCGTGATTAATCATGGCTGCAATAATGCAACACGGTAGGATTGATCGAGGAACGTTGAATTATATAGCGCGCGACAAACTTGTGAAATTTACATCGCTGATCTTCTCTTTTCTCGAATTCCAGCTCGAGACCACTTTGGAGGATTATTTGGAAAATGGCGATTATCGATCACATCGATTATTCAAGATCCACACGGAGTTGTGGGAATATTGCTAAATGATCGTGGTTTACGATGCGGAACTTACACCTGCGAAGCGCAAGTTTAATAGCGCGTCGTAGCGAGGTGCGAGGATGCTGCAATTTTTCAAGGAATAGAATGATCCGATTACCATTGATAAATAAGGCCGAGAGTAACCGTTCGGCTCGAACTCGATTATTCGAAGCAGCTGGAACCTCGACGAGAAGCAGCATCATCGATAATGACGATCGATGATCTACGGTGATCGATAGCGCTCGTAGGAGCGCATAAACGTACAGGAGGTTTCTTAAGCGCACGGCATTCGCTACGAAAACGTTCTCCTGATCCCTGACGTCACAAACTTCTCTGCGACTCTGCTATGTGTGTGTTCACGTGTGCATGTGCGTGCGTGCACGTATGTATGTTGAACATAATACACACACGGTATCACCGAGTCAAGCCTCTCCGTTGCCATATTACATTGATTACCACACGCGTTACGTGCGTTTGCTTGACGTGCTTGCGGAAGATACTCTGGCGATAGTAAAGAGATTGAGATTGAAAAATTGAAATTCTGGAAAAAATGAAAGGTCGTTCCAAGCATCCTTACGGTTGGAAGGCACCAATGAATATTCTTCGGTCGAGATTTGCTCGGTGGTTTGCGCATGCTTTCGCAGCGAGCACCACACGTGCACCATGTACGCAAGGTGAAAGGAAAAGTGGAAAAACTTTTCTTCCATGCCCCGTGCATCTTCCTCCGCTGTGCTCGTGTTCAGAGCGGGAGGGCATTTACCACGGAAACTACGGGCTGATATTTAAACGATGGAGAGTCGGTCGTATCATTAGTGGGCTCGAGTATGAGAAACCTCGCGTGGGAAAGCCCGTCCTTATACTTTTAAACGCAAATTACGTAACGATGCGTAATTTAATATTAGTGGCTCTCCTCTACCTCCCCCAACCTACTGTTTGCATTGATTTGCAAAAGCTTTTCAAGAGCTTTTTGCCTCACTTTTTTGTAATGCCACGGAGCAGAGAGATCGAGAGATGCTCGACGTACTTGTCGGATGCTCTCTCTGTGGCGTACGCGTTTCATCTCAAGAAGAAGAAGAAGAAGAAGGAGAAGAAGAAACGCGACAGTTAAGTACCAACTTGCTTCGAGAATGCAATCTTGAACCTTAGTCGCTGAAGGACACGTGCTATACGACGAACGAGCACACTCGCGTTGAAAATCAATTAGCAGTCGGGTGCTAATTGCTTTGCAAGGTGCAGAAGAGCCTATCGGGGAATTTGGCTAAAATGCTTTTTGTGGTTTCTGATGTCGCGCGAACTTTGCCACGCAGTCTCATTAGCATCGACGTTGGAAGAAACACGATCGAGCCAGAGGAACACGTCGGTCATGTCGAATTTCTCATTTGTCCACGGAACAAAATTGCTACGTTCGCTCATTCGTTAAATTCTAGACAAATTCTACAACGCTTAGATCATTGAAAGGCCATCGGCCTGATTCTATACTTCCAATACAATCTTTCCGTGGGATAAGAATCGGAACGATGGGAAAGTACGACGCGGGATTGTGTACTCGCGCAGTTCCTCCGTGCGAGGAAAAGAGAATTTATCAACGCCATTTGTCACTTCGAGCATTGTAACGACGACGGGGTGACTCACGCTACCGAGGTAAGGCACAAGGCAAATTGTTGTTTCTGTACCCACTGATGAATTTCACTCCACGAATCTCTACGAGGCTCTCCCGATCTAAGCTTTTCGAGGGAAACTTGCAATCTCCTTGAGTTTCACGCATCAATGAGTTGTAGGATGGCATCTAGAACCGAAGTAATATAATGTCTCGGATTAAGGAACAATAAACAGGTGAAACAATATTTTCGTTTACTAAAATTCTTAGCCACTGAAATGATGCATAAAAATAGCCCGCAAACCGATGAAGCGAAAAGACGAAAGAAATTTCTCTCTGGTACGCGGATTTTTCATCTTTCGGTGATTTCTATGCTTTCCAAGTATTTCACGTTGTTGTTTGGTGCTTCGCGATGAAATTTCTTCGCGAGCGAATTGTTGCGTTACTTTGCTCTTTTTTTTTTTTTTTAGTTTTGAAATTTAGAAAGAGGGAGCGACCGAGTGTTTTCATCGTTACATCAGGATCGACGAGTTGCTGGATCAAAGTTCTCGTTCCGGAATAGCGGGGGATCAATGGCGGGGCTATTTTCAGAGGACTCGCGACAACGTCGAGAACGTTCTCGCCTCTCTGTGCTCGAAGGCACTAATGGCAAAAACGCCATCTTAAACTTGAGAGCACCGTGTGTGCCACTCCACCACTGCTCCTCTACACTTTTGCATTTTCGCACTTGGATATCCGATAAAATCCGGGGAGGAGGGAAAGGGACTATGATTATCCCACGAAAAACGAAGAAACAACAAGCGTTGGAGGAAGAGCCATTGCTCCGGGAGCATTTAGCAACAAACGCGTTATTTTTGGTATGATTCTGCTCTGCTGGGAGGCGTGCCGGCGAAGCAGCAATCTCAAAAGTCATAGAGAAATGGCGCGTAGCTTTATCTTTATCTTTATCTTTATCTTTATCCCGACAACTCTCTCCCCACCGTCTCTGAAACGACGTTCCGAGCTGCGACGTTTGGCATATCGATCTGATTTGAACCGGTGAACCGCATTTCCTACCCTCTTTTAGCCGGTGGGGTTGCTCTTAATGTAGTTGGGACGGTTTTAACAGCTCCTGCTGCAACGCACACAGGCGTAGGGCCTGAAATTCGGCTAACTGTGTGCAAAGACGTGGTTAACTGCAAGCTGCAAGATGATCGAGAGAAAAATAGGGGGTTGCTGTTACTGTTGCTGCTGCTGGCTTCCCACTGTTTGGTGGCTTTCCAATGTTTCTGCTTACCCGAATTTAGGGAACAATGGATCATTTCCGATTGCCATTCATTAATCACGAGCTTCGCTTAGGATGATCCTGCCCGAAGGTTTTTCCTGCATAATATTGATCGTATTTTGCCACGTCACTCTTCCTATACAAATGTACGAAACTGCAGAGAACAGAAGTGCGGAGAAACGCGGAGCTCTCTCTCTTTCTCTCTTCCCCTTCCGACCAGTTCCCCTATCTTCTTTCTTCCTTTCTCCACTATCACTTTCCTATATTGCTTCGCGCTTCTTTGCCGTTACCACTCCTCCGGGTTCTGTCCGATTTTATCAGAGATTAAGTTTCACTGGAGGAAAATCAATGGTTTGGCTTATAATTTTACGCTAGTGATTTATTTTGCTTTTCCACGCAGTGGAAACCTTGCAATTTGGAAATCTCGTAAACCTCGAGGCGTGACACAGGCGTTAAATTACTTATTGGCTAGAATAAGCGGTCGCACTATCGCTTTTTTATTACATCAACTGACCAACGGCACACTTATACACATATGTGCGACTCCATGAATATCATGTTCCTCTGCGGGTATTTTGTCGTTTCTTTTGAAAGCGAGAAGCGCGTGAAGAATTAATCAGGACCCCGTAGGTCGGAACGAAGGACAAGAGACAAAGAAACATTTGGACCCTTTGATAGATTTCATCGTCCTTCCAAAAGATTAATGCGCGCTCCTCGAACGAGCAATTACTTTTTTCAAACTTTGCGCACAGTATCATCGCTCATGCGAGATGCTCGTTAAAAAATTGTCTATTTATCATCGTACTTTATCATAATCCATCTGCTTCCTGTTCTTGGAAATTCTCTGGGAAATTGTATTTAAAGTCGCCGTCTCTCTTACAGTGTGACTTGACTTATAACTTAATGCGAATTAATTGGCTCGTTGACAATAAGAGCAGGTGATTCCATTATTTCTCTCTCTATGTGTGTGTGTGCGTGGATGCGTTCTTGTGGTACTGTTCAAGGTTAAAAGTTTAAATAATGCATATGCGAGTAATGAAAAAAATATACCTAGTTTTTTGAGAATGATTTTTTCAGGTCGTTCCTCGAGCTGAAGAGAGTTATTTTATTGGTGTTTTGCGAAAGAAACGTGTCTGCGTGTATATACATATGCTTCTCCATTGTCTTTTTATTCTCTGAAAATATCGTAATAGCGACGAGAATAACTGCTAAGCAGAGAAAACCAAATACACGCGAGTGAAACGACGTAGAAATTGGGACACTCTATAAATAATGAAATTTCGTGTATAATCCGCAAATTTTTGTTTCCAAGATACAATCCATATTTCATTCTTTTCCTCGTAAAACGAGTGCTAAACTCTCGAAACATGCGTATGACGAGAGAAACACTCGATTCTCTCCTTTTTACAAATTTTCGATAAATCTCCAAAAGTTAATTGGTGAGAATAACCTCATTTCTCAGTGACGTACTTACCTTTGCACATTAATTGATCTTACTTAATATGAAAGTAAAACAAAAAAAGCACTTACTCTACTAAATCCAGAGTGCCGGTGGTCGAACGCATCCCGAGATCTGTTACTGGGTTCGAAAAAAGATTTGCTATCTTCGTCAAATTGTTGTTTAATTTTCTGCAAAAGTTCGTCACCTGATTTTCCGCGTAATTTATCGTTAAATCTTGGCTTATCTCGAAAATAGAATGACATTTCTCTTTGTGATTTGCACGCACAGATGTTAGAGTTTACACTTCAATTCGACTTCACAGGCTCGTAATGTTCAAGTTTCTTCTGTAGGTCGCTTTAAGCAAGAATTTCTTCAAGTAACTGTATCTGTAACGCTTTCATCAATATCATTACTCTATGAAGAGCCGCGTGATACTAAACGCGCGTCAATTCAATTTCGTGCTTCTGCTCCGAAAAGAGCTGATCTATACGCATGCGTATACATTTTACCGCGCATGACCATTCATTCAAATTGTTAAACTAACGAATCCTATCAAAAAATGATTTATTTATTGTCAAACTTGTATATTAAGGTGTGCGAGGTACGAGTGTAAAGAAAAGACGACTCCTTCCATACGAAACAATGTTTTATACAAAGAAATATTCAATCGATAACTATTTATATAAGTACACAATAATCAAATTTATAAGTAGAATAGAAATAAATTCACAACGAATAAGGCACCAAATCGCCATATCTATTTGTCTCTTTCTTTTCAGTAACAATCCATTAAGATATTTTCATTTCTTTGATACATCGTTGATATATCTTCCAGTATCGAATCAAAACTGGTCGTATACGTTTTTAACCAATTACTCTTTTGCTCTATTAAACCATCTAGATCCGTAGTAAAGATGAAACTAAGAAAATCTTTCTTTGATACGAATATAATATGATCGAGAGTTTTCTTCTTAGGTTCTTTAGTTTCATTATCCGTTTCAATGTCAACGCTATCTTTACAGATTGATGCTAGTAAATTTGAGTCGGTAGCATCAATAATTTCATTAATTACATTCAAAGAATCCTTAACGTCATTATCTGAATTTGCTTTTGAAACGCTGGGCTCTTCTCTCACGTAAGAAGTGTCCATGATGGCACTGTCTTTTGGTAGAGGTGCTTCTGGTAGAGGCTCGTTAAGTTTGTATTTCAATAAAAAGGTCTTAAACCTATTAAGAATAAAGGCTGATTTTTTACTAACTTCAAAATCACTATCATCCTCTAATGCAGACAAAAAAACCTGAAATTCGACAAGTATTTTGCAATGCAGTCAATGCACCAGAGTGTAAAAAGTATTATTACACTGAAAACTATAAGGTAATGCTACAGATAACTCACTCCTAGACACTTTTGTTTCGCCAATTCATCTAAAGCTTTATTAAGTCTTCGCTTAATTTCCGTTGCATTTAATGTTACGATTTTCCTATGTTCTTTCGAGAAAGTAACGTTAGGGAATGATCCGTCCAGCATTCCTTGATCCGTTAAATGAGATTTCACGAAATCTCTCCAGTAATCAAGCGCATTTGCCTTCACTTCCCAATGTAAGTCAAACACGGCTGTCACAGCCATGGCTCTTGACATTGTCTCTATGGTAGTTTTTCTATAAAAACGCGCAAAAATTACTATATTGTATTACATTTTATTAGAAAAAAATGATGTAACTACTTACGGCCATTTTCTATGAACATATAATTCTTTTACTAAGACTACTGCTTCTCTTCTAACGATAGCTTCACTCTCATTTTCAAGCAAGTGTAGTGCAGTTTCCTATTAAAAAATTACACAATCTTATAAAAAAAGAATGTTAAATAAATATAAAACTCATAAATTCAAAAATACACATAAATACCAGTAAATTTAAGGAAGACAAATTTTCATTCCATAAATTATTTATACTTATTGTACTTGTTATAAAAATAAGAGCAGATGCTCGTACATAGCTTTCACCATCATTTTTAGCTATATCTACTGCAATTGGTAAAAACTTATTGTCCAATAAGAGTTTTTGGAATGCGGGATATTCTGTAAGATCATTATTGCTGCAATTATAAAATAACCGTAATACATAGATCTTCGGGTTTAGGTACTTACTATCCTTAGAGATGACAGCAATAGTATTCAGAACTTCAAGCACGCTGTCTCTGACTTCCCAATTGGGATCGTGCAATCGTTTAAAAAGCGTTGGCCCGATTTCATTCATATGGCTATCGGAATCTACAAGTAGTGCTAAATTTGGTGGCATAAAGTTATCTATCGCAAGTTTACAAACTTTTAATGCTTTCACACATATCTGTAAAGAATACAATTGATTTTACAAAATTATAACAATAATTGCTAAAGCTGAAAATTTATATTTATATTTACACTAGACAATATCCCGGGATGATTAAGAATTTCTTGTGCCAAGGATAACACGCAAATAGTTTCTACACACTCTTGCCATTTCAATTTGAATTTCTCAGTCATCACAGCAAGCCCATTAAGAAGGGATGCTAACAGAATAGGATTATCAATTAATGGATCACCTTCTAATATTGATTTGAAAGCCTGTTTCCTCTGTTGCTCTTGAATTGGAGTAGTAGGAGTAGGCTCTGATGGTATTTGACTTAAAGAATCTTCTGTATACAACTTCTTGGTGTATGATTCTGGCATATAATTTTTCAATATATGACACAAAGTTTGAAATGTAATAACAGCCACGTCCTATAATTTTGAATCGTTTTAATATTTTTCATAATAAAACCTTTGAAGCTGTGCCTCAGCACCCTGTTTATTATATAAACTTACTCTGTCCATTATGTCTGTTATTTCAAGCAACACATCAATAGATATTTTACAGATTTGTTCCAAAGGTAAAGGCAGATCCCCTTTCCATATAGTATCTCTAATACTGTATGCTAATCTTTGAACAGTTGTGCATGTTACATCGAAAAGTTTATTAACGAACATATCAAAAAGATCGTGATTCACGTAATCTCGTTTTATACATACACACAGTGGTAATATCTGAAAAACAAAATGAGAAAAATGGAGAAAAAAATGAAAGAGAGAGAGAGAGAGAGACAGACAGAGGAAAAGTTTATGATAAATAATTCTTAAGAATACATATACTTTTTAAATGAGAATACTTAAACAAAACATACCATTAGAACTGTGGCTTGATGCTCAAACTTGTAGTGTTCTGGTAATGAAAATTCGCACAAAGCTTGAATTTTCTTCCAATAAATTAAAGAATATTTATTCGTCTTTACTAATTCAATTATAAATTTCTTTGATATGAGCATCATTGACACATATGCTAAGCCATAGCGGAACTTTTGCCATACATCTGCATCAATTTGTACATCGCGCCCTTTAATACCACGTTTCAATTTCATGAACAATATTAACAATAACAGCTTATGAACATACTGTAAGAATCTGGTACTGATAGAAGCTTCAAAAAGTGCTTTCACTCGCATTTCTAAATTAGCGTGCTCCTCAAACATTTCTGGAATACCATTATCTAAACTTTCAAAAATTGTATTCTCCAGAATACCAGTTATTAGTTCTAGCGTTGTACATAATAATTTATTTTGATCCAGATAAGTGTCTTCTAAAGCCTGATGAATCTTTGCATCGAAAGTGTTTGTTATTAATGGTTTAGCAATGGTCAAAATTATTTCCTTACAGATTGCTTTATTTTGATGCTGATATAAGAGAAATGTCCATAAAAATTGTTGGCTTTCACGCGTAACATACAAGGTATGATTCGATTGTGCATACTTAACTATATCCTTCCACGTACCTAAAAACAGGAAGATTATTATCTTCATAAAATTATTCAGCTAAATACATATATATCTTTTATAATTTGAAAGTATATTATACCAGACTGAACAATCCACTGTCTACCACTTGCATGATTCATTATATCAAATAACATTACGGTATATGCCATTTTAACAGACACTGGCAAATCATCTCTATTCAATTGCAGTATTTTGTAAAGATTATTGTAAACATCTTTTTGGTGCCAGTAGTGAAAATATAATTCATTGCGAGCAACAATTCCTACTAGCTTCAATGTAAAAGTAATTATAGCTTGTGGTGGTTTTATACCAGAATCCCATACTTGGAGACCCTTCAAAATCCACTTAAGAAATAATTGGCAATACTCATTTTTAACTGCGAATAAAATTGTTAAGCTTAAAAAAATAAATAGGTAAAAAAGTAAAAAAATAAAAAAATAAAAAAGTAATAAGAACAATAAAAACTTGATGAATAAAACTGGAGAAGATATAACACCTATTTAGCTTAAAAACTTACACTTAATATTTTCTGAAATGTGTGTTAATAAAGTATCAAGATACGTGGTTGATACAATATTATAATTTGGTAATAAGAAGAGCTCTAAAACACTTTCCAATTTCTTATTTGATTCAGACGAAGACATTATAATTTATATTTTTTGCCCAGATACAATAACTCATACATTTAGAAAGATGTAAGAATTAAAGTATAAGCCCCTAACATTCCTACAAATGAGATACTAAAAGTAAAACTGTACAGCTTTAAATAATATATCTTATAGAATAACTGCGTAAAGTGTTGGGAAACAGCGTAGATACTAATTATATTATAATTAAAGATATATACAAGTAGTAAAAACGTCCCATAAAATCGTTAAGATATCTGATAACAGAATAGATTATAAATGCATTAAACATATAATATTTTGACAGATAGAACAACATGTAGTTTAAATTTGATATTTCCCTAGACACGGCGTATAATTTATAGGCTAATCAAGGTTCTTATCACGTGCTCTTGTATATAGGCATATAGTATTTTCTTTTTCTGTCGGCAATATAGAACATTTAGTGGCGTTCTCTACCTGCGAACATTACCAATTTAGTAAGATAACTCTACTGACTTGTCTCCTTGGTCTCTTATCTTTTTTGGTTCTCGCAGATCAACAACCGTTGTATTAAGAGTTTACACAAAAATTGCAAGAAATTCAAATTATACGCGAGTTACTCGCAAATAAGAAGAATATAGATATTCGAATACCATACTGTAATACCATCTAAGAGAGAGTGAAAGTTCAGGTACTCGATAAATTCAAGTAGAATCTATTGCAAATAATGATGAATTATTTAAATAATAGTCAATAACTCTATGTGAAAAGAGAGAAAGAGAGAGAGAGAGAGAGAGAGAGGGAATAGGATTAACCATCAAAAATGAAATAGGAAATCTTGAGAATTCTGCTCATGAGATACATTATTTCTATTTTCAGATGTTCAGCCAAAATTTTTCGAAATTCTCCTATTTGATTAATAATGAGAAAGAGAAAGAGAACGAGAAATAAAAAGAAATTTAATGAAAATCAAAGAGTTAAAACCAGTTGGTAAATTGAATATATCTTAGTTTAGTTTTTTGGAGAATGTCAGTAATTTTCCTATAATATTTTACAAGACATTTCAGATCATATTTTAAAAGATACTGTGAATATTCAAATTCCTTTTCTACGTGGCATATTACAGTAAAATGCATTGCCATTTACACATTCCAAGATATTTAATATCGCTATCATAACTCTGTCTGCGGTCTGGAAAAATATGTATAAGGAATATCATTAATTTGCTGCGCATTCCAACAGAAGGAAGTGGAAGAAGCGAGATAGTAGTAAGTATTAGGTATATTCATGCGCGCGATATATAAGCGTGTATATGACTATGTATATCTATACGTATGTATGTGGGAATGTTGGATGAGAGATAAAAGCTCATGAACCAGTGGAGGAGCTTTGCGTTATAAGCAAAGGGAGCGTCGGAACGTCGGAGCGTCGCAACGACGCAACGACGCAGCATCGTAGCATCCTAGGGCTTACAAGCTTCCTGCTGCTTCTTTCGCAATTTTCCCCCGGAAGTAAGCGACAAACGGGGAGACGCTGTTTCTCCGCAGGGGTCTAAGGTCTCAGGTGATATGCGCGCACCCCTTTCTCTCCTCTCCCCTACTACTATTTCCACCCCTCTCCCCTCCTTCTCTCATCTATACATGTATGTATACATTCATAGCATTACTATAGAGGAGGAGACGCGCGGTATCTTTGGAATATTGTTAACAAGTTCTTTCTGTTCTGACACACAGGTAAAGCGTGGTTGTTTGCTTCGCGCGAATGTTCTCGTCGTGCCGAGAAGTACAAGAAGATGATGTCACCTCGCGCTCTAGGAATATCTAGCTTTACGTAAGATATAGATATATGTTAAATCAATGATGCCGAGCTTGCGCCTCGTCACGCCCGCGTGCTCTATAGTTGGGGGAGCGCGCGCGATGCCCTCCCCCATCTACCTTCTCTCTCCTCCGCCGCCCTTCTCTTACTTCTCGAGAAAAGCGCCGCGAAACTCAAACTACCCCTCGACGCCCCTGGACTCTCACCCTCTCGGAGCCTTCGCCTTTGCGTTCGCCATCTCCCTCTCTCCGATATGGACTAGCGATCTCCTCTCGTCTATCATCTATCATCTAACTCGCTCTCTAAGCCTGCAAACCTTTTCACGGTAGCAGAGCGGTATCAGTAGTGGTGAATTATTGGCACTGGTAGTGGTGGCGACGGCGACGGCGTCGGGGGTGGCATTCCTCCCCTCTCCCTCTTTTCCTCTCTCGTTTTCTCCGTTTGGCACCGTAGTGTCCTCATCGGCGGCATCTACGTTCTTCCCCTCCCTCGCAACTCGCCGATTCCCTGTTGCTCCTTCTCTCTACTTTCCCTTCTCTCCCTCTCCTACGTAGCGTCAAAATTCTGGCCACCCCTCTGCTTTGCGTCAGGACTATTCTTTTCTCCTATGATCTCTCCCTCTCTCTCTCTCTCTCTCGCATTGTATTAGCTAGCAGCTTCATCCCTTCCACGACATTATCCAACGTCGGGTTGAACTTTCTTTCATCCTTGTCCTTCCACCGATGGTCTTTCCCTACTTGCCAGCAAAGCATTGCACAGTGGTTGTATATGCGTAGGGTAGAGAAGCTAACGTTCACAGAGAACGTAGATCCAGGCAGGCAGCCAAAGCGTGTCCCTTCTGGTGGCGCGTCGAGGAAGGCAGTGGTGGCAGTAGGGATAGGGGTTGATGCTGGAGAGAGGGAGAGAGCGGGTGGATAGTGGGAGAAACAACCCTCGCGCACGCTTTGGTCTCTAGCGGCTCGCCGATAGAGGGGCCCCGAGTGTCCCGTCCACCCACTAGTAGTCGGCCTCACCCTCGGCGCCGCCGACCTACCCGGCAAATATACGCTCACACCCCCGGAGTAGTGGTTCTCCTGAAACGAGCGTCCTCGCTATCGTAGACGTAGTAAGAGTAATGCGCGCGCGCCGAGGCCCCTCGGCTCGAGGGTAGAGATGCTCGTACACCAGGTTTTCGCGATTTCCGCGAGGAAATACGAACGATACGCCGCCAAGTGAATTAATTTCCTCATTGTGGACGAGGTCCTGTTCTCTTCTCTTCTGCTCTGCTTCGCTCCGCTTTCTTCTGCTCTCCTCTCCTCACGCTCTCTCTCTCTCTCTCTCTCTTTTTGATCCTTGCTTCCTTCGTTTTTCCATCGACCCTCTGACCTCTCTCCCTCTCTCTCTCTCTCTCTCTCTCTCTCTTTCTCTCTCTATCTATCTACCCCTTCACCCGTTTCCCTCCTTCCTCTTTTCCTTTTTTCGCTTCTCTCCCTCTCTTCCGTCCCGTGTGTTGCGTACCTGTGCTGCGTCCAACGCTTTAACTCCCTTACCTATCCATTCGTCCGTCCTCTCGACTCCCCTCTCGTCTCTTTTTACCAGTTTACCAGTTTCCGCTCTCTCGCACCCTCTACTACTCCGTTACTACCATTACTACCAATACTACCAATACTATCGCTACTACTACCACCACCACCTCCACCACCACCACCTCCACCACCACCACTACCGTTACCATTACCACCACGAGTGTCCGCTGCTCTGCGCGTTATCGCGTGAATGTTCCTGTTAAGGCTCGCCGACGTGATAATCAGCGCTGAAGAAGAGAATCGCGCGAGTTCCTCGGGTAAGAGAGTCGCTCAACGAGCTTGCACGAAATGTTTCCGCCGCTTTGACGAGGAAGAGTTATGGGGATTGGCTCGACTCAAGGCAGGATTGCGCGAGCGGACCACCAGCAGCAGCAGCACCACCGGCGCCAACCAGGACGCGGCTCGACCAGCCCTTTCACCATGTACGAGACCCTACGGTTTTCCGTCAATTTCTCGCTGTTCGCTACTCGCGCGATCGCCTCGAACCTCTTCCTTCACGGGGGTGAAGGGACAAGGGGGTAGGTGCATGCATACATGTGTGTCCGTGTCCTTGGAGGATCGTCGTTTCGATCTCACCCTACACCCCCTTGGGAGAGTCGCCGGTATTTTCGCGTACCAGTGAATTGATTGATGGAGAGGAGAAGGTTCGCGCGCGTCTTTGGGAATGGCGGAAGTCGAGTATAATGGAGAGAGGAAATAGTCGGGTTGAAATGGGAGAAAGTGTGGGAGAAGGAGGAGGCGAGGAGGAATCGCGCGAGTAAGGGACGAACGTCGTCGCGTGTCATCGCGAACGCGTTGATCCTCTGGTGCAGCGACTCGCACGCGGTTCCGCATATATTTTCTCTCTCTTTCTCTCTATGTGTATGCGTGTGTGCGCGCGTGGCTGTGGTCGTGCATACAGAGAGAGAGAGAGAGAGAGTAGAGAGTGCGCGCGAATTGCACACACGTACGTGCACCTCGTAAGGCGCGTACGCCGAATTCAAGGAGTTCTCGGAGGAGGGCCGCGCGCTCACGTACTTATGTGTGGTATTTGTGCGCGATAGCGATAATTCCAGATGTAGCTCCAAGGGCATTGCTACGCTAACGAGGACCCTGTGCAAACTGCCGTTGGACTCCCGGAGGACGGGGGAGGCGGGAAGAAGCTCAAGGACGACCGTTCGAGGATTCCCGGGGATTGGACTTGACTTGGCGAATTGAAAGCGGAAGAATAAGGGCTGGCTCACAGGGAAGAAACGATAATGTGTCGTCCGTGTATCGGCAAGATCTTCGGAGTACTCTGCTTCGGGGTGCTGGTGCTTCTACTGCGGATAGAGTCGAGCTACCAGCAAGAGGAGGACATACCGCACAACGAGTAAGTAACTTGCGGGTGAATTCCATTCGGAACGTAGCCTAATTGAAATCGAAAGTGCCTTCGCAATTCCGCACGCCGATGACGGAGGGTGGGAGGGAGGGAGGGAGGGTGGAAGGGACTGGGGTCGAGTCCGCGACGAGGGGGTTGCGTTGCGTGGCGGAGCGGCTGCGGGAACGAGGTTGGGGCGTGGTGGGAGCGGGGTAGCACCCGCCGTCGCGTGATCCTGGTGGGGGAGGCCCGTAAGATAGAAAAGGCTGTAGGGATAAGCTGTGTAACAAAACTCGATAAAGCCAGGAGGAATAGTGCCCGCAGGATCACGAGAGGTACGTGGACGGTAAACCTCTGAAATAAAATACGATACGACTGTGGATAGACCATGGGAAGGAGAAGGGATTCCAGGAGGGTTGGCAGGAAGCAGGGATGGGGGTGGAGAGGGAGAGGGAGAGGTCCTCGTAAGATCATAGTTTGCGCGCATTCGCATAATGGAGGTTTGTCGATACTACGTCGAAACCTCGAGGTGCAAATTGCGCCATACCCAATACGATTGCTCCCAATGTTTTCGGCAGCTGTTTCCTCCTCCCCTCCCCCCAACTTCCCTTCCCGTACGATCGTACGATCATTGGGAACACCGGGAGTTCCCTGTCTCCCCATCACCCTCCACCTCCCTCCCCCTCCCTGCCTCGACAGTTTCCCTTTTTTCATTTTCATTTCGAAGCAAATCGCTTGATCCTTCGATGCACTTTGGCAAATTGATTATTAAGGGCTTAAACGTTTATCGTCCTTGTAAATGATTTAGTCTATGATGGAATATGAAAGTGCATTATACGGCTCGCTGAGCAGAACTAGAGATAGGCGGATCGTAATTACATTATCAATTGAATTACAGCTGCGTATTAATCACTGGACTGATTTATGATTAAATTGTTCGGATGCGGAGTAATTGAATTGCTGAGATTTTAGTTATTACTCAACCCCGAAATTCTTGCACACAATTGGCACAGTGCTATGGGATAATAGTAAAAGCAGCAGTAGAAGCAGCAGTAGTAGTAGCACCAATAGCACCACCACCACCACCACCACCACCAACAACAACAACAACAACAACAACAACAATAATAACAATAACCATGACAACTAATTACCATTAATTTCATCCACCCTTGATTCTTCTCCTCTACCCTTCTTGAGTCTTTTCAACGTGGAAGCTCTTCGGTTTCGTGAAATAGAGCAACGTTAAGCGGAGCAAAGTGGGAGAAAAAATGTTCTCCGTCTGAAAATTTTAGCAGCGTGCGATTTAAGAAAAAAGAAAAGAAAAGAAAAGAAAAAACACAGTCCTTAATTAGATAGGAGTAAAAGTTATGCGCGTTAAATGCATTTTTCCAGCTGTGCTTCCTCGAGGAACCAAGGGGGAAATGAAACCTTTTTCTAATGTCTTTATAACGCTCCCCTTATCCTTTATTTGGCCCCGCCAAGAAATTGCTAATAATTTTCTATAAAACTTTTTTATTAAAAGCTTTATCAATGCAGCCTGTGACAGTTTTCAATATTTGCCTTGTAGTATAATGAAAGTGATGGCTCTATCGTGGCTGTATAAATAGATCGTATCAGCTTATTATAGTTGCAGATTATAACAGGTTCATAACTATTAGCAAAAATCCAGCATAAATTATCGACTAAATGTCACGAGCCAAGAACTTTGGAAAGTATCAGTAGTAAGGTTTAACATGTATTATAAAAATGTTTGGAGTTTCCAATAAACTGATTACCAAAATCACAATGCGCTCTATTCAACATATCTCTCTCTCTCTCTCTCTCTCTCTCTTTCTCTCTCTCGGAGTTAATTTTAAAGCAGTAGATTTATGCGTAAATTGAATGAAAAGTAATTCTCTGACCCGAGGGAAATGAAGGATTTTGATAATAAGCTACAGGCGGTTTTCTTCATTCTCCGCTATCCCCTTCAATTCCTGATAGCTACGTCGCAACATTTTCACTGTCTATCACTGCAACATCCGTTTCTTTCTTTAATCGCATCTTTCACTTGTACTTTATCCGAACTAAGAGCAAAATTGCGTTTATTTTGCTATCGTGTGCATTTCCTCTTTGTTTTTCCAGAGTGAAAAATTGGGCCTTAAAGTTCGGCGTAGATCTCTGGGAGTTTGGTAGACAAGTGACGAAGATGAGCGAGATACAAAAGGTGAAAATCAGATTATCTATCTTTTTCTCTGTCCTCTGCCGTAGGATAGTCGAATAGGTTTGGATATTTTATGACTCTTTCCTCTTGTAGAAATATCATGGATTAGAAGACGATAAGAGAGATGTCGTGAAAAGGGACGGCCTGGTGCTTGTACGAGAAATGGCCGGAGAAGTGAAAAATATGATGGATTTTAAAGTGAACGCTGTTATGGTAAGAGACGCGGCTATCGCGCGTATTTTCTAGGTCTTCTCGTCTTGCGCTTGTTGTCTATCGACTAAAATTCGTGTTCTCGATCCTATTACAGAAATTAATGGAAAGTGCCGAGCAGGCAGCGGTATCTGCCCCGAGAGAAGGGAACGTGTCGCCAAAGTATTATGCATCTCATCGCCTAAGCGCGATTACATCGGATGGAAAGCTGTCGTCCGGTCCTCGAGAAATGTACATGGCTCCCAATCATCATTTTGACCATCTCGCTGTGAACCTCAGCCTATCCGCTGTTCTTCTACCCGCGGGTATAAAAGATACCGGTGAGAATCATTGCACACATATAATACTGCATATCAGATATAAGAGAAATCGAGATATCGCACTCTTATCCTTGGATGAGAACGTATGAGAATATCTCTCACGAAGTCATACGATTCCATCGAGGACGTGCTTTCCCAATAAACCACCGATTTTTGAGGAAATTTGTCATTTCCAAAGGAAAAAGAAAAAGTGTACCGTGCATACGAAGCACAGTGTACAGTTACTTACAGTTACTTTACAATTGTTGTTATTCGAAAGATTTATGCATGCAAGATTAAATTGAATTCCTTCTTGAAGAATACAATGATCTTTCTCTTTCTCTCTCTCTCTCTCTCTCTCTCTCTCTCTCTCTCTCTCTTTCCTTCTTTCTTTCTTTCTATTACTCTGTGGCAGATCCCGATGTTGCCACAGGAATACAGTGGACGGAATATCTGGATCCACTTTTCGTGAATAATTATGAAAATGACCCGACGTTGTCGTGGCAATATTACGGAGCTACTTCTGGATTCTTAAGGCGATTTCCCGGTAAATAAAGCTTTTTCCCTTTTAATGAAAATTACGCTACAGTACGACGATGGTTCACTGTCTCTGTGTCTGTGACGAGTGCTGATTTCTTTATTGGCAGCGATAACTTGGCCACCGATCACGGGAATACCAGGGAGAAAGCCTCAATCGGAACGAGTAATGCGAGACGTGTACGACTTCCGGAATCTAAATTGGTTCGTGGGTGCTGCGAACAGTCCCAGAGATTTGGTAATATTGTTGGATAGCTCGGCCTTTTCTTCGAGTAAAAACCAGCGACTGGCGATCGCCACGACAAAAGCCATTTTGGATACCCTTGGCCCAGATGATTACGTTAATGTCTATCAGTATGGAGAAAACGCCGAGGAAATTGTCCTTTGCTTCAAGGACACGATGGTACAGGCTTCTCCGGAGAACATTCAGGAGATCAAATCAATGCTTGCCTCGATCAAAGTTGAAGGCTCCTCGACGAATATATCGGCTGCGTTCACGACGGCCTTCGAAATCCTTCACAAATACAATAGGACGGGTCAAGGTAGCCAGTGCAATCAGGCCATCATGCTGTTGACCGCCGACAGCGAAGGCATTCCGACCGAAGTGATAAAACGCTACAACTGGCCCCACATGCCTGTTCGAATCTTCACCTATATGATTGGTGGTGATAAAAGTCCCGAATTGCATAATACAGCATGCACCAATAAAGGTAAATATACCTCTCTCTCTCTTCTTTCCTATTATCAAGTTTTACTCTTCTCTCTTCTCTATTTTCTTCTCTTCGCTTCTCTTCTCTTCTCAAGCATAATTTAAGAATTCAAATGTAAATTGGCTTGAAAATCGATACACGCGGAAAGAAACTTTGATGCTTTTCATGCTTTTTCCAGGATTTTATGCTCGTATAACAAAGTTGGAAGACGTTAGACCCAAAGTGTTGGAATATGTTAAAGTATTGGCACGGCCTATGGTACTGTATCAACACGACCACCCTATTCACTGGAGTCCCGCTTATGTTGGCGGAAAGGTAACTACTTTTCACGCCTAACTTATTTCCTCAAAAGTAGATCAAACATTATATTGAAAATACAATATTTATGCGAGACAAATTACTTTTCAGTTCTTAATATTCTTTTATTTTTGCAGAGCGATCGATATGGCATGGAGCACAGAGGTCAGCTAATGGCTTCTGTAACAGCTCCGATTTTGGATCGTAGAAATCATACGGTAATTACATTAAAGTATCCATTAGATATATCTATGTCTGCAATTCTGTGCATTTTTATCTGTTTCTTTATTTTACTATAATGATTGATTCAGGTGAAAACAGCAAACTTACTTGGAATCGTTGGTACTGACGTTCCCATTGAAGAAATACAAAAACTGGTATCACCTTACAAGGTACGCGCATGTTCTTTCATTTCTCTGCCAATATCGATCATTTTCATAAATCTCATTCTAATTTTCATTATACTTTTTAGCTAGGCGTCAATGGTTACTCATTTTTAGTTGACAATAATGGTCGTGTTTTGTACCATCCTGATTTGCGACCATTGGTGAGACTTCCTTTTCTTAATGAAATTGATACTGCCTTACTTTTACCGTAAAACTAATTGAAATCTCATCTTTCTTACAGCCGGAGAGTGTAGATGTGAGTGTGCATAACATACAATGAAATTTATATGATGAAAGACACATAAGTAAGTGCTTTATTACGGAGATATCCCATTTCTTTTGTTTTTAGTACGAGGACACGCTTAGGCCTTCTTACATAAGTGTCGATCTATCCGAGGTGGAATTAGCATTAAACAATTCGTATCTTCTTGATGTAAGTACTTTACTTTTTATCGATGAAAAGTTTTTCTCTTCGTATACTTGCACATTTTACTTGCTTATCTCACCTTTTTCATTTCTCTTGTTTCAGTTGAGACACGATATGATTGACCAAAAGGAAGGCGTGACCGGCTTCTCGGTTAAAATCCATTATGACAATATGGTAAGTTCTTCTTTAGTTCTACTTAGGAGTTTTAGAGATGAAGTATCTTGATTTCGTTTTCTTCTTCCTTTCAATAGAGAAGGGTCTCTATTCGACGGCATAATTATTTCTACAAGTCGATCGAAGGCACACCGTTTTCCTTGGGTTTAGCATTGCCCGAGGGTTACGGTATGTTTGAATTATTAGCCGAACAGGAAATTAAGCATGCAATAGTGAATGGTAAGTCTGATATAACTGATAGAAAAGCTTAGAAAAAACTCTTAAAATTATAGGATTCTGAATGATCTTCCTTGAATTTTCTAGTTACAGATTATTTTAAGGGAAAGAATTGGAAGGTACACCCAGACTGGGTGTACTGCGAATATAATTCGGCTTCTGATAAATTATTTGCTACCCCGGAAGAACGCATTTTGCATTTTCTTGCACGAACGCGTAGACCCGGGTGGAAATGGATGTCCTTGAGACCAAGGAGTCCTAGCTCGCATCATAGTCAAGCGAGCAAAATGGACAAAGACGCATATTACTGTAAGTGTGCGTGTATGTGTGATAGAGAAATATGATAAGGAGTAGGAATGACAAATTTATTAACGAATCCTTCTGTTTGAAAGGCGATAAAAGATTAGTGCAGTCTCTTGTTTTGGATGCCCTGATAACCGATGGGTTTGACAAGAGAGATGGAAACGCGATGCATAAAGCGGATAACAAAAAGTAAGTAAATCATTCATAGAAAGTACGTAGAAGCACGTTCCTCTACGTATTCACCTATAAAAATCGAGCACTGCATTGCACTAGCACGTGATTGATCTCGCACAGACCGCGGATCGTATTGCAAACAACGAGAAAATCAGTGCCTTAATTCTTGATTCTTAATTCCACGACGTTGCTTTGCCTAGGAGCGAATGACGTTTCGTAAACTGTTTCTTAAACTTTTGAGGATATTTTAAGGACATTTCCTTATCACTCTTACGAATAGCTAAAAATTATAGCCGTTCGTTCCGTGTAAAGATGATTAGTCAGATGCACTATGCACAACGTCCACTGTTTAATTTATGATATATTTTATTGCATATTTTTATTACATTTTATTATTGTGTGTCTCCACCGCTAGCCCTATTGCCACACTGTTGGCTCTACTGTTCAGGTAATCCATTATGCACAATTATTAGTATAAACTGCTTTGTCCATATTGCACGGTAATTTGCCATTTCTGCGGTATCTGTACAATTTTCACAATGTTCGATGATGTACACGCTATTTAATCGTATAATCGACAAATGATACTTCCATTCCTCCCCTTTCTCCTACTCTTTGTCTTTCCCATTCTCTTTCTTTTACATGTACACTTCTGTCCTTAAAAATTTTTCACTCATACGCTTGACAAACAGTTTTTATACGGCAACGGAGCTGTATATCGTATCGATCAATCATCATCATCATCAAATCAAACTGCGAATCTCATTCAAGTTTTAGGACATACTAATAAAATTAACATTAATCTACTTCAACGAGTACTTCATACAAGTACGGAGATAACTTTCCTTTTATTTCCTTTCTTTTTTTCTTCATTTCTCATGTTCACAACTATTACAGCCAATTACGTGTACACATCATAAATACAATTACGAGATATATGTTAGTTGAGTAAGAAGATAGTAAATGTTCTTCATGACTGTGATAGTTAGAAAAGGAATAGAAATATTCGTGCTATACGTGAATACACTGAGAGAAGTGCTAGAACCTAATAGGACATTTTTTCTATCATTTTAAGGAATGTGTGAATACCTATTAGGCTTACATACTATAAATATATAGATATATACTTAACGAAAATGTGTGTTATAAATGTATAAGGCTAATTATTGCATATATTTTCCTTTGAAAATCTCGAAGAGATTTCGTATCTCGTACCTCCTTTCTCCGCATCCTCATGAAATACAGAGTGTCAGGAAATTGTCGAACCCTTTTTTGGAGGGTGTTTCCTGACACTGTTCTAACAATTTTTTCTCCTTTCCGGACACCCTGTATATCTGTCCTGACTGTGCAAGAGAAGATTTCACAGAATAGAAAAATTTATCAAATTTTCTTCCAGGTGGTGAATATATTATATTTTCAGCTGAAACCTACTTTTAAGAAAGGTTCTAACACTACTTTTTGTTTTAGTAAATAAAAAATTTGACTCTATTCTAACAATTACAGTTATTTCATCAGAGTACCGAAGAGTAATGCTTACGTAAGTATTTATACATTAACAATCGCGTAACGATTGCGAGATTATTGATAGAAATTCTGTGGTACATGCATAGTGTGTGATGCAATATCTAGAAAATTTCTCTCAGTGTATTATGGAAGCATCGAAACTGATTAAAAGTTATAATCGAGAAAGCTGCTTAACACAATGCAGTCTAACATCGTTCATTATCTATGAATATACGGTAAACGTGGTGACGTTTACAAAACGCAAACGTGCAAGAAAGGTTCTTTTTCGGAAGGACGTGTGTACGATACGATAGACGCTGGAGACATACACAAATGTATGCCTCTAACAAAAACACTTTTGCATCGTCACTATGATACATTGTTATCCTGTTAAAGAGGCTGCGAGATTGCTCACACAAGTGTTTAACTTTTGCAGTAAAGGCAAAGGCAGATTCGATGTAACGAGGAGTTTCATCGCGACCAGGAGCGGTTTGTTTCGATGGCACGAGCATCAAGACAACACCAAGGATACGTACGAGGACCCGTAAGTGTTATTCAACTTGTACTTACCGACTTTTCGTCGTTTCTTTTTTCGACTCCGAATAAAAGAGCCTCTCGCATCCTCGTAGACATTTTGCCGATCTTCATGCCAGAGCCATGGACTCTTCTTGGTACAAACGAGCGGTGGATCAGCATTCCATCGAACCAGAGAGCTTCGTCTTCAGCGTTCCCTTTGATGCAGGTACTTTTACTTTACTTTGCTTAATACGCAACTCGAGATAAAATCTCGTGCATTATGAAATCTCTCCTGCAGCCGATACTCCAAATCCTCTGGTCACGGCAACACACGCGGTCTTCGTGGAAAACAAGGGGCACAAGGCACCAGCCGCTGTGGTTGGACTGCAATTTCAACATGCCTCGCTGGCTTCTCATTTCGCTAATATAACCTCAACCGTACAGTATTTTATTGATAGATTAAGGAAAATTGCACTTTTTTTTCGTAACGATTCTCTTAGGAAAAACACGATAGCGATCCATCCTTTTTAATATTATGGTAACTCAACGTTAATGATCTGCAGTGTACCGGCATGCCGGAGAGATGCAAGAAGAACTGTGCATCGGACGACTTGGACTGTTATATTTTGGATAATAGTGGATTTATAATCATAAGCGAACTTCATGAGCATACGGGAAAATTCTTCGGAGAAATAGATGGTACCATAATGGACTCGCTAGTTCAGGACAGAATTTATAGGTAAGCGTTTTTTCGGGCTTCTTTATGATACTAACGTATGCACGAATTTTCAAGGATTTTCATTAACGAATTTTAACAGGAAAGTGACTGTGATCGATTATCAGGGTATTTGCATTCCTCAAGAATCTCACCAATCGGCAGCCCCGAGAACGATATCGGACTCCTTTATGAAAGCAACAGCAATACTTGGCAATTTCTTGTGGAATTTGCTATTGAATTTCAGCCTACAGGACCTTTGGCAGGCAGTACTAACATACGCAGAACATACGATTGAATTAGACGGTAAAATTTTTAAAGGGAGGATTTGGAAAAGTTTGAAAGCAAGAAAAAGAACAATTGGATTTTCTCTTTTTAGACGACACGGTGTTTATCGACGATGATGACACGCAAAATTTCGACCCGATAAATCCGGGAGACACGGCGGATGGTCAAAATCACGAGAACGATGATTTTCTTGGATATCCGGCAGCTGTACCAGCGCCGGTCTCTCCTCCCACTACTCGTGCCACTTCCGCACATTATCCGTACCACAAATTGCGAACGTGCGAAAAGAAAACAGACCTCTACATCCTACAGCCAGAAAGATTGAACACCAGTGGCCAGAGTAGTCCACTCAAAGGAAAATTAACAAATTGTCACGTAACTGGTTGTGAAAGGTACGTGTATGCGCTTATAAACTACTTGGACTAATGGAACGAATAAATATACGAGTAAACATTGCTTTGATTTTAATCGACAGGCCGTTCAGCGTCCAAAAAATCCCCCATACGAATCTCATTTTGTTAGTGGTGGATATGCTGTGTCCGTGTGGAAGCAAGCATCTCAGTATCGATCCGATCGAGGCGATCTCGGAGCCGGGCACATGCAGCGCAAGGAGAGAGCGTCTGTATCGTCGGAGACCTCCCAAATGTATCAACTACCATCCTGAAGAAATGGAAATTAAATTCTGCGGTGGTGGCTGCCGTTCTTCCAGCTTCTCCTCGTTAAGTATTATTTCCCTAGTAATTATCGTGGCTCGGTTCACGTGACTTTTTATTGAATTTTAATAAGAAAATTAACTTTTTTCAAATGGTTCTAGAGTTGTTGTTTCTGTAGTTACGTTCGTTTATAAATCAATTAGCAAATCATTTTTGGGAACGTTCCCTCAAGGCAGTCTCTTCTCTTGATCCCTGTTTAAAACTTTTCATAGAAACAGACGAATCGTAAATTTCAACGAGTTTTTCGCTTCGTGCTTTGAAAAGGTATAAAAAAAGAAAAGAGTCTCGTACACTATTACTACTACTATTACTACTACTACTTACTACCACTATTACTATTACTACTACTACTATTACTACTACTAACTACTACTACTACTACTACTACTACTACTACTATTACTATGCATTACCACTATTACTCGATGTTTCTGTAAAGCTTTCCGTTACTCGTTGCACGTCTTTGTCTGTTATGTGCCGAGCTTTAAACAGGAATATGAGAATTCATTCGATCTATCAAAGGAATTCTCGAGCGCCGTGGAACACCCAAAATTGCTATAAACGAACTGGCCTTATGAAACAGTTACGAAAACTGTGTCCAAGTTATCAGATTGCTATGTAAGCGAACCATCAAAGTACACGTGAAATATATATATATATATATATATATATATATATATATATATATATATATATTATAATAGGTGAATCTATAACAACGTACAATAATGGCCTAGTTTTACAATTAGACTGGAAAAGAGATAGAAAAAAGAAAGAGAGAGAGAGAGAGAGAGAGAGAGAGAAGTAGCAAATAAAGAAATGGAAAGAAGATTGTATACGAAAATTGTTAAAATACGTATTTCTTAGGCCTGCTAAGTTACGTTGCTGCAGATTCCCTTGGTGTACTTGGGGTGCACACTAGAGGAAGCAATAAGAAGATAGAGACACATGCATATTGACTATGTGTTTGCAAAACTTTAATCTGAAAAGAAATACCCGTCTCTCTCACACTTGTAACACGGGGATAAGAAAAAGAGGTCGTGTGGTAAAATATCCTCTTTAAAGGGATAGTCGTTTCGTTTTCCGTCTGTGTGTCCGTTGTCTTCGTTATACTCAAAATGAACTTTCCTTCCCTAAACTGACGAAACTAAAACAATCACAATCAATCAGTCTGATTTGATTTGAATATTTCATTACTTGATTCAAAGTATAAAGTGCAGTAACCAATTGGATAAATCGTTCCTGTCTTCACACATACATACACAACAAACAAACATATACATATATACACGTACATTGTACCAATATAATAAAATTGTAAAAATTAGCAAAAAGCAATCTCTCTCTTCCTCTCTCTCTCTCTCTCTCTCTCTCTCTCTCTCTCTCTCTCTCTCTCTCTCTCTATATAGCTATAATTGTAGCTTACATACATACACACATATACACATACATATACGTACACATACACATACAATCACAGTTGAATACGTATGACGATTAATCAAAGAAAAATCTCAATTTTGTCTATGAAGGGATAATATTTAAGTTGTTGCAGAGAATTATTAAAAATGTTATTATATGCAATGGGGAAGCGTTCTGTTGCAGAGCACACAGGAACGCTCTTCATATAGAATTTATCTATGTAGGAAAATAAAACGTTGTGCGAACCAGCAGTTATCGTATAGTAGAAATTAGCGTGATTAATTAAATTTCTTCATTAATTATCGGATATTGTGCAGAGAACGTTGAAAGTACTTCGAGTGCCGAATGAAATATTTTATGGAGAAATCTACATCGAAGTTGATGCATTTGCTCAGTTAATGAACTTTTCACTATGTTGATAATATTAGTGTCGTCATTATTTCTTCTTGCATTATTAGTTTCGACTTCTTTACGGAAATTTATGCGACGAGATAATTGCGAGTAGCGTGTTGCATCACTATAGTTCCACGAGAAAAAGATTTATAGCGTAGAAAACGAAGATCTCGCGCCTCCCTTAGAGAATACTTTGTAAATTGATGAATCTCATCGGCCTCATCGAAAATGTCAAGTTAAAATTGAACAGGATCTGCATTCCGATCTGGACAATCGAACGCTACTACTTCCTTTCCGTCTGCTTATGGTCTAAAACAAACTGTAGTATAGGTAAAGTGAGTTGTTATCGAAAAGAATTGAAAGAGGCTTTTACGAGGTAATACTTACACGCTGTAAGAAAGGAAAGTAAAGAGTTGAAAAATGTCTCGATAGAAAGGGAAGATCTTTTAACGTGCGCAGAATATGGTTCCTTGCTTGAAAAAGCGTTTGGAATAACCAAAAGGGAAGGGGAAGGGGAAAAGAGAGAGAGAGAGAGAGAGAATAATTCGAATCCACTTTTGCAGTGTTGAAACTACTAGCGCAACTTCCACAGTTCCAAAGTGAAATTACATTTCTGAAAATCGCGTTTCCTCGCGCGGTAAGGTTTGCACAATAATGCGAGGGATTCTGAGAAAAGTTTCAGGAGTCAAAAGTTAAAGAGCACTTCAGCTCGTAAACGAGTCCGGGAAACTAATAAGTTTTTGCTTTGAGAATAAGGAGCGTGTGGAAATAAAGAGGGGCGTGGATAGATGCGTGAAAAGTTTACAAACTGCCAAAAACGGAAAGAGATCCAAAACGCAATGAGAGTCAAGGAAGAAGAAAGTCCATCAGGTTTACTTAGCCATGTAAACTCTCTCGTAGATTTCCCGTGGCACTACTTTCCATGGCTTAGTTTAGCTTTTATCGAGAATCGTCCAATTCAACCGAGAGATTGAAAACCGCGAGAGCATTATTGTATGATGCAATACACGCATAATCACTATACATAGGAAAAGGACTTTGAACAATAATAAGAATATCATCCTGATGATGATTCCCTGAAGCGGCCAAAGGTCGCCTGCTAAAAATCAGTACTTGATATTCTCAAACACGAATTACATCGATCATCGCTACTCCGATGATTCTTCTTGTATCCCTCGCGTTTACCTAACGAACATTAAGGAAGAAGATACGCCAGAGATTTGTACATTTTTTGCATGATTCATGAAATTGATATGCCGTTCTGTCTCTCTCGTTGATACATATTTTTTATTATTACGTGCGCGATAAATTTTCAATAAGAATGCGTGTAAATAAAAGAGACGAAAGAGAAAAAGAAAGTGGTAGCCTCACAAGCGATTAGCCTGAAAGAGTAATTTTAAATAACGAGTAACGAGTGAGAAATACATGGGGTAGTTTATCATATTTTCTTCCCTTTCTTTCTACGCGCGAAGAAGAAACAAAACTTGGATCGACGCTCTGACATATCATTTGTATTATATATAAATTGAACGTAAGCGAAGAAATGGGAACACGGAACAAGGTGAACACGCGTAATTGATCGATTCGTGTCAGACGTGGAAATTGGTTTATCGCGCTGACCCCTCCCCTTTCCACCCTTCCTCAGCTTTGGCAAAGAGGTAAAAAGAAAGGGGAAGAAAAACTTTGACTGATTTTAATTGAATTTGTTAGTGGGATTTCTGTAGTGAACTTACAAATGACTGGATAAGAGAGTAGTAGAAAAAGGAAGAACTATCGATTATAAGTAATTGCTAAAAATTGCACGACAGATAGAGGGGGAGAGAGAGAGAGAGAAAGTTCCACCGCATTGCTTTCTAATCTATGTTGTGTGCAGTGAAAAGAGTTTTTGTCATGAATTCTCTCCAATTTCCCCGCCCTTGCTCAACATTGACAATAAGAAAGAACAACGTAGTAGTTTGCGCTCCCCGCATCTTCCTGATTCGAGGCCGAAGGCTTGTCAGGCTACTACCACCTCTATTGAAACTCTGCACGTGCGTACGGGTAAAACGCACACTCGTTCTTATATATACATATACATATACATAAATAATGATAAAGATAAGAAAAAAAAAAAAAGAGAGAGTAGAGGAGAGGAGAGGAGAGGAGAAGCTCGTTAAACCTGGCTTTTAATCTGCCTGCGTGCTGTGCATTGACGATGCGCGCTCATGCGAGCTGCAAGATGATCCAGTGTGCGACCTCTTCGATCACTTTCGACATACCCAAAAGGGCTGAGTACGATCCAAGGCCGATCAAAGAGCTACTTTGCTCCAAATCCCAAAGAAGCGCGTCTCTTTTCTTTCTCAGAGTAATATAAACTAGTTTGCTAAATTTAAAGGGTAGCAAACACAAACGCAAACACCAGTGTTTCCTAGAAAGCACAGCAGCACTTGCGATTAGTCATGGCTGGGAGAGCTTGTCGTCGTCACTCTAGTACCAAAGTACCAGTGAGCACAATAATCCTTTCCTTACCGTATATTGTACAGCTTAAGAAACGAGCAAATAGAGTGTTGCAAATCAAATTGATCACTATATATATGTGTATGTTTGCGTGTGCGTGTGCGCGTGTGTGTGTGTATGCACGCGTATGTGCGTCTCTATATATACGCGCATATATGCATGCATACATACACGTGTATATATATATACTTATCTCGCATCTCTTGTTTGCATAAAAAATAATATACTTGTAGATTAATATCTATAATTGATTCGGGAGAATGTTTGGTGGACCGATGAGCTTTGTTCGATTTGCCAGGACGATTGATTTTGTTAAAATGGGTCGGCGATTCGAGTAAAGTTGCATTAGGTCAGTGCGATGATGAATTCACCGTAAAATAATGGACACTTATGAGAGAGCGCGCGTGTTAGGTAAAAAAGAGAAAGAAAAAAAAAACAAACAACCTTTATCGGCGCCGACAGGCGTTACTATGTCTTCCAATATTTGTATATTAATGATAAAATCGACTATAAATATATAGCTCTATACATTAAATATTATAAATATTTGAATATTATGTAATAAAGAATACAATGTAATTGTATGACGAGTATATAAACACGAGAAGAAGAATTTGTATTTTTCACAGGATTTTAGGAGGAAGACACGTTTTACTCCTGACATATGATTTTCAATGCGATATTGCAGGTGCATTTTATAAAACATTTTTCATTAGGGTGCACCAAGTGCAAACCAATTTCTCTAATTTCATCAAATTGTAATGATGGATCGGAAGATATTTTCTCAGCGTTAGACGATTAAATTTTACACACTAATTTAGAATCGCGTGGATACCGAGTGTCACGATCTCTTAGATGCACCAAACCCTTATCTACGATTAAATAGTGCAATTTTTGATTCGCGATTAAAGAGTATAAGAGAATATAAAGGGAATAAAAGCCTAAGAAAAGCGCTGACACTTTACTTTCGACTCTTCGATAATTGTTCGTAGACGAGATGATCAGTGCGCGTTATCGCAATGCATCACTTTTCATTTTTATAGAAGAAAACTTTAAGCTTGCAACATTAATTTACGATCGTCTTCTATTTTTCTTTCTTTCTTTCGCTAATGATCTCTTGTACCACCTTTTCAACTATAAATAATTACTATTTTCAAGCAAACTGTAATTAATCACGAATGTACAATACACACGATTTACCTTTCTACCAATAAAAGATACTATTATCAACGAAGAAACGTGTAAGCTGCTCTTGAATATTGAGAAAGCGCGCACTGAAATCGAATAGAATTGGATGAACGAGAGAGGGTACTCGCGTCTGTATGGATCATTCTCTCATGAATTCCTTCTGGACCTAACATCTGCGCAACAATGACAATGACAATAACCACATTACAATGATATTTCTCTTTGATGGCGCAATGTTGCTCTGGTAGGATGAAATAAGGAACAAAGTAACTCCAAAGAGATAAATCTATTCTTCGGTAGCATTGTGCAAACTATAAAAACACAAGTCTGCCATAAGCGGAAAGCGCAATGTTACTGCTGTAATAATATTGTTGAGAGAGAAGAAAAGAGAGAGTTCTTTCCAATCGTTCTAGCCCTTTCTATTCGTCACACTTTAACATTGCTCTTTATGTACATACGTATGTATATGGTTTTCTTAGCTTCTAATTTTCATCAAAGAGATGATTTCAATCTACGAACAATTGTAGTAGAATCTGTGGTAGATATTCACGTCGTACGTATAGTATCTTACCTCTGTTATGACTTTGTATTTGTAATAGCGGCATCACATGTACAACTCGTGCGAAGGAAACGCGAGATACGTTTGTATAATTGAGTAGAAGTCGATGATGATGATGACGATGATGATGATGATGTTGATGATAGAGAGCAGACATGAAGAATCACTCAATTCTTAAACATATATTGACTTGTTGTTGACTTTCAGAAATTCGATTATCGAAACTTCGCTTATCCGAGGTGTTTAACTTTAACAGAAGAGAAAGAAGGCAGAAGGAAGAAGTATTTTTTCCCTGTGGTTTATGTTGATCTTAATTATCGCGATGGCGGGAGAGAGCTATAACATGTGGGACATTCGTTTAAACCTGAATACATTAACAACTTATTAACAACTTATCGTTAGACCGTAATTCCTTCTTCGGATTGAGAGGAAAGACGCCTGTCCGTATAGTAACGCTCTTTGCTCTGATATTCATTACGTACGATCTTGAAGACTCTCCGAAATCTCCAAAGATCTCGTCGGTCTCTTCATTATATATAACTGTTGCATTCAATTATATCAAACTATTCTCATTGATATACAATTAAAAAGTTTCTCTTATTTTTGTTGCTTCGCGATGCTGTTCATGATCTTATTGTGTGTTTGTTTCATCACTTTAATAATCTGACTGAATTAACGTCTCTACGAAATAAGTTCCTTTCGCTCGTACGTAGTGCGTAATAGTGCTGTAAACTTTGATAGAGCACACCCAGGTTTCATCGTGTATCAAATCTCATTCTCCAATGGAGACATGTCCAATGTAAGCAGAGTATCAATTTTATAGATGTTGAAGATCTAACGACCAAATGTGAGTATTTCTAAAAAGACAAAAAAAATCTATTTAAATCTTATATTTATGATAGTCTAATTGTAACATTGTTTTATCGTGTAAAGAGAGAGAGAGAGTATGAATTAATGTTATAATCATGTTTTTATAATAGATGTATTCTATTGTTCGGGATGATAATTTTATTCCAGTCCTATTAATTGTCATAGAATCTATCATTTATCATTTGTCATTGAACGAAATTGAGCATAGTAATTGTTAGCTATAAAGTATTGTTATGACAATATACATATATATACACATAGAAATATATGCCTTCGCACCAGTTGTACACATGGACACATTTTTCTCGCGTATATGTAGCTCATCTCTTTCTTTCGGTTATCTACTATCCAGTATCATGAATCGATAATGATTATGGTATCACGTGGATAATACGTACTTATCACATTTCTTACTTTAGTCTCTGGTTTCATAAACTTCTTTCACATTCCTTCCACATTGATGCTCCCCTTACAGACCCAGAATAGCTTTTAAGCATTTTAATGTGACAATTTTATGCGAAAGTTCTTACAATTAGTAGTCGGAGTCGATCTCAAAGAAGACATACAATAGCTGATTTAACGATGACTGTTTTTAATCTAAATAGTATCTCTTTAACTACTACTAGTCTCTCGCACGTGTTTTCACGCAATAAAAATTATGTGCCATGACATCGATCGAACGAGTCATATTCTACTGACATCTCGTCATTGTATTTAGCCGAACGAATTTGAATGATAATGGCATATAAAATAGCATTAATCAGTTACCTCATATATCTATACTTATCCCATTGACGATTTTATTTCATTTGTACAATTTTAGGTGAACATAATAAGAGTATGTACCAATAATATTGAAATTCGTGTTACGGTTGAAGGAAAAGGTGTTTCACAATATACATATATATTATATGATCGTAATGATATATGTTATCATAATGCTTTAACAGTCTGAAAGAAACCGTCAGCAAAAATATCTTTACTTTAATGTATTCATCAAATGTAAAGACACAGTGACATCTACGATATATTGCAATAAAACAAGGCATAAAAGTTTTTATTGCTTTTTATTGTATCCCATTTTTCGATCAGTACTACAGGACTTTTACACGCTTGATAACGCAACATAATTATAATAATTCTACTTGAGTATATAATTGATAAATAGTTTTACTTAGAATAGAACCAATTTGTTTCTTTTGTGGTCCATATTTTAAGCCCGATAAGAGCTTTTCGCCACCCTCGCCAGCCTCTTTTAATGCATGAATAAGAATGCTCGGTGTTGGATATGAACTTACAATTGCACTTGCTTTATCCACGGTCATCCCTTTTAATTGTATCAATTGTCGTATGAACATCTCGCTAATTTTAAAATTCTGTGAACAACGAACACACGAGTCTATATAATACAATTTCTTATGCAACGATAACAAAACAGTATAGACATATTGTGATCTTTCGCATACTTTTGATTTTGACGCTGCTTTATTGAATTCTGTAAAGATGGGTGCGTAAATGGTAGTACAACTAGAAATATCCGTCTGAATAACATCAGATAGCTGACATTGCTTTATGGTTTTTTCCTATAAGTATTTCCATAAATCAAAGCTTGTACGTACTGGTTTACCAGATTCGTTTCATATAATTGCAAAGTAATAAAAGAATAGTTACCTTGTAACAACGAATTAAAAACTTGGTCATATTCGCCAAATATTGCATTGAGTGACTGTGATTGCTTGTGTAAATTATAAAGAAACCATCTTGCACAAGAGAATTAGTAGAAGCTTGCATTAAACTTGATTGAGGTATTCCTCCGGTGTAATGAGATTTGTCGTGATTTTCAATCATATAAGTAAGGTGTTTAAAACCTGTTTGTTTTAAGCGAAACTGCGAGAGCAAGCAAATTAGTGATTGTTTCTTACGACAGAAGAATATCATACCTATTATGTTTTGACTGTAATCTTATATATTACTTTTTGCTCGTGAAACCTGCCGTCTTTGATGCTTGACGCTAAATCATCCATTCGTTTTCGTTCAACGATGTGAGGTAAGACTATCTCATCTCCGGAGACATTACTTTTAGCGATCCACAAAAAATCACCTACGTTCAAACGTCTTACTTCAAAGACAACATTAAGTTTCGAGAGTTCACGCAGCGTGACATCGTGTTGTGGTTTAGTTTTTCCTCTACAATTTAAAACGTTATCTAAAATACTATCTTCTTTCTTCTAATGCAATACTTAAGAAGATTTACCAAAACACTTACCCTGCTGTTTCTTGAGTATCAACTAACAATATAATATCAAATGTATTTGGATATAAAGTAATTCCTACTTTTGAATTATTTAAGTCAATTTGTGATAAAATTTCCATTTCTTCCTTAGATTGTCTTATATTATAATTATTAGATTGCGAGGAGCTCCCATGTTTCTCTTTGTACATATTGACAAGTCTCAATTGTTGATCATATTCATCTTTATCATCATCTGATGTTTCCACAGGTACTGATATCAAATTAAATATCATTTCTTGCTCAGGAGTTTTATTATTATCATCATTATTCTCTGTTACATCATCCGATAATATTATTACTTCATTTGGTGCTTTCTGCATTGTACTGTCTGTATCTTCAGATTTACTCTTTGCAGATCCCTGAGAGCCATACATAGCATTTAGTTCTTCGTCTATCTCTGTATCTAATTCTGATATATTTTTTTCATCTATTGCTTGTCCACCAGAGGGAATATTAGTGCAATCCTTATGGAAGTCTTTAGAAGAATCATTAGGAAGAGGAGAGGCGTTGTCTTTAGCTTCTTCTAATAATGCATTTGCCTTTAAAAGCTGTACTTTATTGAGAATAAATTCTTTTAACTTTAACAATGGATATTCTGATATAATAAAATCTAATAGTTTTTCTTCTTTATTCAATGTAGCAAATATTTCAGTAGTAGTGCAATTACATTCAAAATTACATATTGCTTTAATCACATTCAGTCCTTCATTTGTGAGCGTATACTTAACCGGACTGTCAGCATCATAAATAAATTCAACAGAAATAAGCATGTCTAATGATAGTTGTAGAACATTGATATCCATTTTCAATCTTTTTAGCAAGGGTTTATAAAATTGATATAACTCAAGTAAGACTTTACTTTTAGAATTGAAACCTACGGACACAATTATTTTGAATAATGTGAAAAAGAAAAAGTAATAATATAAAAACTGTTGATATAAATATCAATAAATTACCTAAAAATGTAGGATTATACATTTCTTTGCATAAATATAACAGTACTAGAATATATCCATGTAAATTATCATTCCCTGTTGTTTCCACCTACAAATATATAGATATTATATCTATTAAAAATATATATAAAACTTGACTCAATAACTTTATAAGTTCGGCATACATAATTCTTATGAATACATTTGATCTTTTGAATTATATTTTTCTTAATTTTTTGTTCTTTTCTAAATTCTGAGAGCTTCTTATCAAGCATCGAGCACAACTTTTTATTGAAATGCTCCAATACAATACAATCATCTCCAGATTCTAACGGTAATGGATATTTCCTTAAAGAGCTTAATGCTTTAGAATAATAAAATTGCATACTGGAATTCTCCATTACAGCTCTCACTTTCCATTGCTGTAGCCAAATCTCAAATAATGGATTTGGTTTAATTTTTTTAATCATAAAACGCTTCATTTTTACATTATAACAAATTATACGGAAAAACTATAAAATCATATTATATAAACAAAACTGTACAATTTTAGAAAAGGATCTACATTATTATATTAATAAGGGTACATAGTTATAATAAATAATGAGTTACAATACTAGATTTCTATTAAAATTGTTTTATTTTGATAGGAACTACATTTGAATAACACATGTTTTCAATTACCATGGACATTGCTTTTATAGATGCTACACTCATTTGTGCATATCGACTTGGACTAGTCGAGGAGTAAACGTTTGATTGATCACGGACTGACATACCGCTTGATCGTACAGTTCGTCATGTCATTCACAACTTTTATGATCAAATTCGCATATTCGATCGATAGCAATTATTTTTTACTCTATTTCTAAATCTAATAATGCTATTTAATAATAATATTTTCTAGTGAAACAATTTTAGAGATATCTTGTGCAGGAAATGTGTAAGCGCCATCTCCAGTAGATAAGTATACTTTTACCAAATCTGAAAAACATTTATTTCTACTATTTCATTTCCATTCTTGCGTCGTGTCAGATTTCATGATCAATGATGCTAGTGTCCTATCCTTGTTCTTTCCTCTACTGTTCAATCAGTTTCCTATGCATATGACCACATATGACAGTAGTAGTCGATAGTAGTAGTGGCAAGTGTATAGAAAAAAGATTTGTGCAGCTGTGTCATTTGTGACGTTTATTGTCCATAAAATTTCGTAGTAACAAATGTTTAAATTAAAGCGGAAAACAGATGATCATATGTTACAACTGAGGCTTGTGCTTTGAAACTCTACTCTTACTCGTAACGTGTAAACTAATTGTGATGCTTGAAAGTTTATGCCACACGATACTTTTTCTCTTACGCCTGCAGTAACAAATTAATTATTAAAAAATGGTAAGTCGAATGATGTGTTCCCTTGTATTTTCACTTGGTCTAATTTTATTGCATTGATTTGATAATTGGAGGTACATAACGCTTTTCTATTGAAATTTTGAAAAGATCAAGTTTACAGGCTACTTGATACATTCTCCTTGATTTGCTGTACACGCAATGCATCGTAATTAATGCCACATATGCCAAACATGTGTTCAATTAAAATTTATTTGGGATTATCCATTCGGTTGAGATGTATGGTACCTACTCTTCATTCAATAAACTCTATTCATCTGATATACATGGTGTAGTACTAACTTTACATACAGAAATGGGAAAAAGATTCCTTCAATTAATAGGAAAAGATGGAGATTACAAGATAGATGCAATGACAGAAGTCTTTCATTAGTTCTTAATTGTTATTTCATGGAAAAACTGTGTCAATGGAATAACTTTTTAAATGGATCGAAAGAGTCCAACAGTATTAATGATTATAATGTGCATGATTGGGATTAAGTTAACTTTAAAATGACTGGTTTGTGCATGTACTTGGGAGACTTTGAGGAGAATGTAGTTTCAATGAATCCTAACAAACTACGTTCTTACGTTGCTTGTGTATATCCAAAGCAACAAATAAGGTTGACAAGTAAATGAGAAGGGTATTCTTTACTTGTAATCATTCAATGTACCATCATTAAAATCTGTACCATTAATAATAATGAATATTGTATCAATACACACACACACACACAGATACAGGAGACAAATTGAACATCAGAAACAATGGTTGGTTACTTGTGAAATAATTTCACAGTGCCAGAGTTCTTTATCAAAAGATTTTTGATAGCACATTCCAAAGAAAGACGAAAATGTATAAGATTAATTACGCACACCACGGTACGCGATCAATTAATATTTAATTTCAACTTATACTATCGGTGTAGGTAAGCAACTTATCACGTGACAAGATGTCATATGACGCGTGACAATTTTTGATGTGTACTGTGTGACTTTATTATTTCAAATAGAATAATCTCAACAATCGGTTCGTGGAAAGAAATAGAGAAACTATGCCAGGTGCGTGGATATTAGAATTAATCGCGCTTCACTCGTTTCAGTTTAAAAAGTTGTAAAATAGTTTAATTCGGTATCTCCTTGATCGATTGCAATTAGTGCAAAGTGAATGGTACCCACTTACAATGAGATCTACGTGTAATCTCTATACATGTAACACGGTACATGTGTGCGTAAGAATGCGCGCCTTTAAGAAAATCAAGAAAAATCTGTGGAAATAGGAAACTGATCTAGTGCTTAGCGTCGTGTCCGATACTGCCCGATATCTTCAGCTCCTGCGAAGAAAAACGAAGTCTCTTGCATTCGCAAAATGTTTTGCCACCTCGATTTCTCCTCTCCCAATCGCATTAAACGGGGGATTAATCGAGTTGCGAGCTCGTCGTACTTTCTTCTCGGTCTTTGCCGCCTTCCCCTTCTCTCCATTTCTCGTTTTGAGGAAAAACCCGCTAAAAACATATTATGTGTCATGTCGGGCCGTTTTATGCACACGAGTGGCATGGTCTGACACGATAGAAAAACGTATGCCGCGTGCCTCCTTCCTCCTCCTCCTCCTCCTCTTCCTTTTCTACTCATTGTTATTCTCTTTTTCTCTGTGAATTTAGATTGTCACAGTATTATGGAGAAATTTCCATTGAAGGGCACATCGTCACCTACGAGTAGCTCTGCAATTCCTCTAACAAATGCAAGTACAGTCACAACATATCAATCTGTTAATGCGAAGGTACGTGACAATTTCTTCATATTTTACAAGTTGGATTGTTGCTATTTAATCGGTTAATGGCGCGCACAATTGGCTGCCTCCTTCCCTAAAATTGATCGCTTGCATGAATCTGCCTCTGAGCGTGTCTCCTCGGTACCACCTGCCTCAATGTAAACATTGTAGTAGTAAGCCATTAATGGAACGTAGAACGTACTTGTTTGTTCTTTATCGAGAGACCACCACCCTCTCTTCCTGGAGGTTCTCCATGAAATTTCTCATTTCTTCCAGTTCTTACTTTCATGATAGCAGTATTAGTTTAGTAGTAGTAGTAGCTTAGTGGTAGCAATGCTTTCTGGTACTATAGAGAAGACCGTTGTCTCTCTCCTCGCCTCTCATACGCTTCCTGATAACTCTCAAGGGCACATTTACGCCCCTTCCGATACTTTACACCCGCGTACGCCAGCAGAGATCATTAAAACGTTTCGTTAAAGCTAAGCACCGCTTCGAGCAAAGAAACTCGCTCTCCCTTTCCCTATCCCATTTTCCACACAGGGAGAGTTATGCACTCTCTATGCACGGGCGATTAATCTTGCTCAAAGCTTGGAAGGAATTGAAGGATGAAAAGCGTGCGCGTTTCGAGGGACCATTGTGTGTATTTATGTTCGTATCTTTGGTTTTCTTTGGTCTTGTTCGTAAGCTTGTCCGTCGTTGCTTCGCAAGTCCTCGCATCTTCAAGTTGGCTCAGTTTGCTGCTTTTACACCATGTAAATGTATGTGATACGCTCTTTCCGAGTATTGCACTCATTTGCGACTGGTCTCTCTCACTTTTCTCTACTCTTTTCGATTTGCGATAGACGATCACGACCACAACCACGACGACGACGACGACGACGACGACGACCAGAACGAAGACAAGGATGACGTACCTCGAAGCATCAGCCTAGACAGATTTTGGAAATTACGGCGAAACTTGCGAGTTCGACGACACACAATAGCACTACGTTTATCAATTGCTAGTTGTCAATTGTCAATCGTCGATTGTCCTAATAGATCAATCAATTCGCAAATGTATCGGCTAAGAGATCCCAAGATGCTGTTGCCTGCACGCAAAACTATCTAATTCATAAAAAACAGCTATCGTCACCGCTACCGCTATCATCGCTGCAACCACCGTCGCTTTTCTCTGTACTAGTTTACCTTTTTTTTTATTACTAATCAATTAACATTTGTCAGAAGTGGGCACCCCGAAATTTCATTGAACATTTCCAATTTCCATTTAAAAGAATCCTCCAGCAACGTTGCGAATCTTCATGGACACGCTCATCTCTAAAAAAGCCTCACTAACTGCATAATGACATAACGACAAATGGTACTCGCTTCCTCAAGGTCGAGGATAGCCGTCTCGCGAGATTAATAAAATTTCCTTCATTTCGTTGCAGCATTCAAATGGCACAGAGCCCATTTACACAGAGAATGAGTGGTTTCAAAGTAGAAATATAGATCGCGAGTCCACTTTCACTAGCGACGAAGACATGTTGGATATCAATCATCAGACGTCGCCTCCGTACTCGGAGAACAATGTCTTGTCGGACCAGGGTGTCCGTTTGGACGACAACTCTTCGCACAGTGAGTTATAGTTATTAATAATAATAGAATGCAAGAATGATCGATGCAATTAAGAATCGCAAGGTTCATGAGTCGTCTCCTCGTGTTTCGTCTCTCTTATCGTTTGTTCACGTTGACGTCGACCGACGGGGGGCTGGGGTATAAAGGAGCCTTGATGTTGGGACTTTGATAGTTTCAGTTGATTCCGATGACATCCCGGGGATCGGACAGTACGAGGATTTCCACACGATTGATTGGCAACGGGATATCGCGCGAGACCGGATGCGACACCGGTACATCGTGAAGAAGAAACACGACTCCATCTGGGGATTGATCAAAGGCGCACACGACGCTTGGTCCGGATGGCTCTGCGTCCTCTTCGTCGGTCTCTTCACGGGAGTCGCCGCGGGTATAATAGATATCGGAGCTTCTTGGATGAGCGACTTGAAATTTGGTATCTGTCCGCAAGCTTTCTGGCTCAACGAAGAACAGTGTTGCTGGAGTTACAACGAGACCACTTTCGATGGTGGAAATTGCACACAGGTAAAATACGAAGGAGAGCTCTGTCCAATTCCTCTCTCGTATCTTCACGGTAGTTCTTGTCACTGCTGGATTAGATGAGAAAGAAATCAAAGTAAACGAGAGAAAAGAATAGAAGGAAAAAGAGCAGCAACTACAGAGTTCTTTATCCCCTCGGGGTTGTTTCTTTTAGTGGCTGACATGGCCGGAAGTATTTAGGCAATCAAAAGAAAGCGCTGGGGCTTACATCATATCTTATATATTTTATATCGCATGGGCACTCCTATTTGCCTCTTTATCCGCGTCGCTAGTACGAATGTTCGCCCCCTATGCTTGCGGATCCGGTATACCTGAAGTATGTATCATCCTGTTTCTCCCCTTCTTCCTTTTATCTCTTTTTATTTCAATTTTGTGCTTTTCAGATTAAAACCATTCTAAGTGGTTTCATTATACGTGGTTACCTCGGTAAATGGACCCTGATTATCAAATCCGTCGGTTTAATTCTTTCCGTATCCGCGGGTTTGAGCCTGGGCAAGGAAGGCCCGATGGTTCATATTGCATGTTGTATAGGAAACATATTCTCTTATTTATTTCCAAAGTACGGTAGGAACGAAGCGAAGAAAAGAGAAATTTTATCAGCAGCTGCAGCAGCGGGTGTCTCGGTTGCATTTGGTGCCCCCATTGGAGGAGTACTCTTCAGTTTGGAAGAAGTAAGTGGCATACGAATGTTATCGCTGCATTGTCAGTGCAATAATAATGATAATAGTAAAATAATTCGCATTTGTATCGCACAGGTCAGCTATTATTTCCCACTGAAGACACTGTGGCGCTCGTTTTTTTGTGCTTTAATAGCTGCCTTTGTTTTACATTCTATCAATCCGTTTGGAAACGAACATTCAGTATTGTTTTACGTCGAATATAATAAACCATGGATATTTTTCGAATTGATACCATTCGTGATGCTTGGTATAATTGGGGTAAATAGATTCTTTCGCTATACATCAGCATCGAAAATTCTTTATCTTAACTTTACCATTTTTTTTTCTTTTTAGGGAGTAATCGCAACATTATTTATTAAAGCGAATTTATATTGGTGCCGATATCGTAAGACTTCGAAATTGGGCCAGTATCCAGTAACAGAAGTTTTAGTTGTAACAGTAATTACTGCTGTTATAGGATATCCTAACCCTTACACGAGAATGAGTACAAGCAAACTTATTTATTTATTATTTAGTCAATGCGGGGTGTCAAACGCAGATATTCTGTGGTTAGTAAATCATGCGAGGTTGGACGACATTTAGTTCTAGGATCGTGAAGTGTATCGTTTAACTTTGTCCATCTTTATGTTACAGTGACTACAATCGTAATTTTACAGCTGTAAAATCAGCGATCGAAATTGCTGCAGCTGGGCCAGGTGTTTACGAAGCTATCTGGCTTCTGGTACTCGCCCTTATACTCAAGCTTGTTATGACTATTTTTACATTTGGCATGAAAGTACCTTGTGGATTATTTATACCTTCTCTGTGCCTCGGAGCAATAATGGGTCGTATTGTCGGTATTGGGATGGAGCAGCTCGCATACAATTATCCACACATTTGGATGTTCAGCGAAGAATGCTCTACCGGTGTTGATTGTATAACGCCTGGATTATACGCTATGGTTGGAGCTGCCGCCGTACTCGGTGGTGTTACTCGAATGACAGTCTCCTTAGTTGTAATTATGTTCGAATTAACGGGTGGTGTAAGATATATCGTTCCTTTAATGGCGGCGGCAATGGCCAGCAAATGGGTGGGCGATGCTCTGGGAAAACAAGGCATCTATGATGCACATATTGGCCTTAATGGCTATCCCTTCTTAGATAGTAAAGACGAATTTCAGCATACCACACTCGCTGCGGATGTCATGCAACCTAAGTGAGTTAATGTTACCTCTGGATAAATCACTTTTTAACCAATACATTTTTTTTTTCTTATGATCGTTTCCATTTCTTTTTTTTTTCGTTATGCGTAGGAGAAACGAAGCACTCCACGTTTTAACTCAAGACTCTATGACTGTAGAAGACGTGGAAAATTTACTAAAAGAAACTGAACATAATGGATTCCCTGTTATTGTGTCCAAAGAATCTCAGTATTTAGTTGGTTTTGTTCTAAGGCGAGATCTTAATTTAGCCATTGCTAATGCCAAACGTATGATCGAAGGCATCAACTCCCAATCACTCGTCATTTTTAATAATGGAACCAACAATCAACCTCATTCACCTCCACCTTTAAAATTGAAAAAGATTTTGGATATGGCTCCTATCACTATCACCGATCAAACTCCAATGGAAACTGTCGTCGATATGTTTAGAAAATTGGGCTTGCGACAAACTCTGGTCACGCATAATGGGTGAGTGATGTAAAAGTGTGAAATTTTCTTCTTTCTTTGACATTTGGTCATGACGACTTATGCTTTGCACGATTTATACAGGCGACTTTTGGGAGTTATTACGAAAAAAGATGTCTTGAGACACGTCAAACAACTGGATAATGAAGATCCCAATTCCGTTCTATTTAACTGAATTGTTCCCTCGGATTATGTCTTGTCCATACTTTCAAAATATGTGAAAATAAAAAGTAATTTTAATAAAATAGCTTCTAAGAGTGCAATATATTGGAGATTATTTTATCGTAAGTTGTTGATTTCTCAATATTTATACATATTTTCAAATTAAAAGAAGAAGACAGAGTAAGTAATGTACAGTGTTGATGCTAAAGTACTGAATAAAATTAAATACTAGGACGATAGCGAAAAAGTACTTGATTATTTATTTAGTAACTAAATACCTCATTTGTTTTCGCTTTTATTATCGATAATATATATATTTCTTATCTTTGATCTCTATTAGAAATTTTTTATATACTATCAGTGAGAGAGAGAGAGGTTTTCTTTTGCTTCTTTTTTCCTTCGATAAACTTCAATTTTTTTTTCAGATGAAACACTAAACACTTTTACAATAAATTTTATTGGTATGCTTTTTTCTTTAATCTAATCTTGTGTTTTACTTTGTTATTTTAATAATGCAATAGTGATCGTGGTATTGAACCACCTATACCTACTGTCTACGTGGAATGTAAACCTTTTCGTCACGATGAGTATCATACAAATTGTATTGGAAGATAATGAGATATCTGCTACAAATACTTAGGTGTATTATAAGTAAATAATAATTCATATCATTTTCCTTCTAAACAGAAGCCGATAGTATTGACAGATAGCGAAAATATGATAAATCTTATTGGTAAATAATTAAAAACCGAGATAATAGATTTGAATGTGATACGAATATTTAATTCATATCGGGTTACACGAAAGAGAATGAGATGCTTGTTGTTCAAAGGGTAAACATGAGAATTTATTTTCAACCATTCTTTTTAATGCTTGTTTTTTATCAGTATGTTAACTAAATTTAACAGAGAAAGAGAGATGATAAAATTTTAGGCAAATATTGTTCGGTGATAATGTGTGTGCTTTCATGGGTAATATTGATGAATGGGGCAAAAGAAAGAGAAGACGAAGGGCGAAGGAAGAAGGAGAAAACGAAGAGGAAAAAGGAATGAGTTGAAAAGACGAATTAAATGTACATAAGGGAAGAGACAACGAAATGACAACGGTATATTCCAGCTCGTCACATGGAACGAGTGACCATTATACCTGTTGAAGCGATTATCTCTCCCTCGCCTAGCTTGCTGTGTAGCATACGTACTGCATAAACGTGCTTCAGCCTCAAAAACTGATGAATTGGTGTGCACCGCTGTTTACATTGGCTCGCACTCTATTCGCCCGCACCTACATACGTATGTAAGAGTAGAGAGAGAGAGGGGCTGGGATAGAGAGAGAGAGAGAGAGAGAAAGATAGGATGAGTGAGTGTATAAGACTGGTAGCAACACTACACGCTCTGTCAGAGTACAGCCCGCTGTTTTACAGTTTACTACACTTGCTTCATTCTGCTCTATTCTATTCTTTTCTCTATTCTATTCTATCCTACTGTACTCTATTTTTCTTTTTTCTACTCTACACTCTTTTATTCCTTCTTTCCCAACCTTTCCCTTTCTCTTTCTCTCCTCTCTGAATCTAAAAGTCTACTTTAGTCGCACATGCCGGATAGCCGGTATCTAGCTTTTTCTCTCCCTCCCTCTTTCTCTTCTCCCCTTTCTTTCTTTCTCTATATGTCTCTCTACTTTTTGTGAGCCTTTCATCCTTTTGTGTTTAGCATCGAACGCCGCAGGCTGTAAAACAGCGAGGCATGAAAAAATCTTGAAAAGCGCGCTAGACAATCAGCTAGGATTTGGAAAACGAGAGAGGTAAGCAATTTATCCATTTTAATTGATTATTTTTATTTCGTTAATACGAGGAAGTAGCATGCTTAAATTATTGCAGCTATCTTGGTGATTTGATGGGAAAGTACAAGTTTTAGTAAAAACTGAACGCGCCAAGAATTCGAATACGGCGATAAGCTAATCTCATGCTAATTTGCGCGCGCGTTTAATACTTTAAGTACTCGTTAACAATGTTGAAACTGTTATATACTTATATTTGCTTCTATGTTGTTGTGCGTAAACCCTCGTTCCATTGCTCATTATGAAACTTATTGATTAGCAACGGTAAAGCTATTATTTGTAAACATCGGTGTTAACTGTTCTATTTTATAATGATTTGCAATTTGAAAAATCACGTAGGGTGCAACCTATTAACCCAGATTATCATTAACTTATCTACTCGCAGTTATCATAAAACGTCTATTGTCATTTCTCGTGTTTCTATTTTTCCTATTATATCATTACTTGCAACATTGAAACCGGATAGACTAACCAAATACCTTGACTTCATTATACAATCATCTCTCTAACCAGTATTCTTATCGTTTTAGCAAAAACAATGTTTTCATGCAAAACCTAAATTGTGATAAACCTCTAATTATATCGCACATTGTTAAATCTCTTTCAACTCGAGCGATTGAGAACCAATTGATTAGATGAATCTTAATCTTAATCTTATAAACAAAAGATTAACTATAATAGAGATAATTAATACTTTCGTTACATTTCACGCTGTCAAAATAAAAGTATTGGAAGAATTCATCGAGTGGAATATAATATTGATAATTAAAATGAAATAAAAATAATTGCGAGAGAGAGAGAGAGAGAGAGAGAGAGATACTCGACAGACTGGTTTACGGTGGTTATTCGAAGAATTAGGGGCAGCGTCATATACGACTGCGACACGGTGAAACGATCTGATGCTTTGGGAAGGGAAGTCTACTCTTGTAGTGGACGTTGAGAGTCAGGAAGCCGATGATATTGCTACGAATGAGCCTCTCTAAATCTCCTCTTTACGCCTCTCTATGCCTGTGCGTATACGCATATGTTACAATACATGTACGCACATTAATAAAACCACATTATTCCTGCATGATTTCAAAGAGCCGGTTGGGGAATCTATATTTCCCTTCGAAACCAATAGTTTTAATAATTTGCAAATCACTTTAGTTTTCAGAGGATACACGGAAATGTGGCTGTTAATGCTGATGACGATAATAAGTGCCGTTTTGGCAGGTGAACCGGAAGTCAGATTACCCGAGACTACCGTTGAATATACTCGTTTCACACCAGAGGATCCACTGCCAAGTCCACTATCCGGAATTCTTTATCCTCGCGAGAGCGAATCCAGAGAAGTTTGTACAATTTCATTCGAAGTATATGCCTTCTTTTGTTGCGTGCTTTACGAGTCATCTGTGCAAATAGACACGCGATATTACATTGATTATTTACATTGATATTATAACGCGTCACGATCAACATCAACGCGATGCATCTCGATAAACATAAAATTTTATTAGGTCAGGTCCCTCGATGGTTTGTGGGACTTTTTGGTATCACCCGCGGAAGATTCCCTAAAGGGCTACAGGGAATCATGGTTCTCCAATAATCTCTCCAAGGTAACGTAATTCCGCGGTAAACGAAGGTTCTCATGAAGAATCGTTTTAAAAGTATCGCTCTCGCTTGCGCTTCTAGGCAAGTGGCGTTATTAAAATGCCAGTACCTTCTTCTTACAATGACATCACGACATCCAGAGCACTGAGGGATCACGTTGGTACTGTTTGGTACCAGAGGACCTTCTTCGTTCCCATTTCATGGATCGGCCAAAGAGTGTGCGTCAGATTTGGCTCGGTTAATTACCTCGCTCAAGTGGTAAGTCATCGATGGGAAAGCTCCTTCTGTAAAGCTTATAAATTTTACTAGTCCAAGAATTTACCTTTTTCGATAAAAGAAAGAGCGTAAGAGCGAAAGAGGAAAAGAGCAAAGAGCAAAGAAGGGATACTTTTGCAGTGGGTAAATGGGAAGCTCGTGACAAATCACGAGATGGGTCATCTTCCGTTCGAAGCAGAAATATCTTCCTACCTAGTTTACGGAAGTAAAAACTGGATAACAGTAGCCGTAGATAATACTCTTCTTCAAACGAGCGTCCCCCAAGGCAAGATAATCGATGCTGCTACCGACAATGGTACAATACACTTGCAAACCTACACGTTTGACTTCTTCAACTATGCTGGAATACATAGGTGTAGTTTCAATGCGGTCCTACTAGATTCTCGAGACTTTGTTTTCCACCTTGGAACTAACTGACTACGATCTCGTTCTTTCTAGACCCGTACTACTGTACACGAAACCGCGCGTCTACATTGAGGACATTACCGTAAGGACCGGATTGATCGGGGACATGGGCATAATTAAATATACCGTACAGCCTGCAGGCTTGCACGAAGGTGAGACTCCAAACTGCAAGATATCTTTGCTGGATGCCGAAGAGAATTTAGCCAGCAGGGAACCATCCTACACACTATCGGGTACAATAAAAGTACCGCTCGCTCGACTATGGTGGGCCAGAGGTATGGATCCTCAGCCTGGTTATCTCTACACGTTGGAGGTAAGACTGTCGGTAGAAAACTCCTCTACCGTTGACGTGTACAGATTACCAGTTGGAATTAGAACACTGACATGGACGAATTCGAGTCTATTGCTAAACGATAGGCCAGTCTATATGAGAGGATTCGGTAGACACGAAGATTCTGTCATCAGAGGCCGCGGTTTTGACTTGGTCACGATGGTCAGAGATCACGAACTTTTGCAATGGGTCGGAGCAAACGCGTATAGAACAAGTCACTATCCCTATAGCGAGGAGGTTCTCGATATGACAGATAGGTTCGTATCTCCTTGAATCATAATTTGATAAACTTTTTTCCCTCTCTCTCTTAATTGATTTACCCTTCTTTTTATTCAATGATTATCGCAGATTGGGAATTCTCGTTATTGACGAATGCCCTTCGGTCGATACGGAAAATTTCTCGCCAGTTTTACTAAGCAGGCACAAAGAGTCATTGTCGGAATTAATTAGAAGAGATAAAAATCGAGCTTCTGTGATTATGTGGTCACTCGCTAATGAGCCCAGGACTCAATTGTTTGAAGCAGAAGAGTACTTTAAGCAAATAGCTTATCACGCCAAAGCGATTGATCCCACTAGGCCAGTTACCATCGCATTGTCCAGGGGTGTCCAGGAGGACAGAGCTGGAAAATACCTTGATATAATTAGCTTTAATCGTTATAACTCGTGGTACAGCAATACTGGCCGACTGGATATGATCACCGATAGAGTAATCGCGGAAGCTGAAGCCTGGCATAAAAAATACGGAAAGCCAGTCCTTATGTCCGAATACGGAGCGGATACTATGCCAGGATTACACGAGGTAAATCGATAAAACACTGGTTTCTTAGGCATCTGAATCTTTTCTTTGATAAATAATTTGGTGGTCTCGCTAATCCAATCTACAGTTGCCGGAGTACGTATGGAGCGAGGAATATCAAACTGAATTGCTCTCTCGGCATTTCGAAGCATTCGATCGCCTTAGGAGGGAAGGCTTTTTCATCGGAGAATTTATTTGGAATTTTGCTGATTTTCGCACAGCGCAGAGTGAGTTCGACCTTTCAACGATCAGAGATCAATTCTTCTTTCAAAAGAATTCATTATTGATTTCATTTTCCAGCTTACACTAGAGTAGGTGGAAATAAAAAAGGGATTTTCACGAGAGACAGACAACCAAAAATGGCGGCTCATCACGTAAGGAAGAGGTATCATTTATTGGAAATGGAACTGCATGGAACAGACATACCGCAGGATATTCAAAAATATATCGCGCCATGCTATAATCAGTATTGTGAACTATGATAAATCATACGTCCAACATTTTATGTCTTAATATTTACTTATTTTCTCTAAATTCAATTTATATCGAAAATAAATGTATATATGTGTAATCTATCGTGTTATTATTAATTTTTCCTTTGGTGTCGTAAAAATCACCACCTATAGTATCGACTGCATAAATTACTACATCGCTATTTTAATTCCTGAAACAGAAACTAGTCGCGCCTCTTCAAGACCAGTAGTCCAATATACGCATTATAGATCGCGCTATTAGTTAAGTAGTTAAAAAGTTTCTGCTCTAAACTTTACTTAAACCGCGTTAAACTTAGCAAGGGGTTAAGCTACGGTCTGATTTATCCGTGGTCTAATTATGGTCCGATTTGACAGTTGAGGGAAATTGATTCTCTCTTTATCTTTTAAAATTAGTAGGTTAACATTTTCACAGGGAAAATGAATTCTAGTCTTCGTAGAGTAGAAAAGTTGAGGGTATAATCGTTGTTTTAATATCAAATTAAAAATCAAGTACACGTAAATATCTTATTCACGTTTCTTGTAATGTTATTGATTAATATTGTAATGACTTCGCAGTCAATAAACAAACAGTTCGACTGTATCAAAAGAAATATAGAGAATATTGTGCCGTTAATGAAATTTCCAATTCTATTAGTGATTGTTTTTATAATCGTTCAATTGTTGCCATTGACAACTGGAGTAGAATCATTAGGGAATCCTTACGAGATATTAGGTATTTCGAAACGTGCCACTTTACAGGATATTCGAAAAGCATATAAAAATCGTGTAAAGGAATGGTAAGGATTGAGATTTAAGCAATACTTTTCATATCTCTTGTATCCAAGTATTACAAGATTTGCATATGAACATTTTTAATTATTTTGCATTCATCTGTAGGCATCCAGATAAAACTGATCATCCAGAAGCAGAAACCAAGTTTGTAGAGATTACAAAAGCTTATGAGGTAAAGCAATCGCTTTTATGTGTTTTTTTTTTATATCTACCATCTATACTTATTACAGCTTCTTACTGATCCTGAGAGGAGAAGAAAGTTTGATACCCATGGAATTACAGAAGAAGGAGTTCCTCGTCAAAAGAGGGACAATAATCAATACTCAATGCCAGATCCATTAGAAGAATTATTCACTGGCAATTTTAAATTTCATTACCAGAATCGGGACATCACACTTTTTCATAAAATGAGCATTACATATCGGTATTTATATCTAATTTTATAGTAAAAGTTTAACAGCGTGAAATAATATGTACTTTTTATTGATAATTGAATGTGTTATTGTGTTACAGAGCCTTTGAAAATGTTATTGGTCCTAAGACTTATCGCACACCATACTTAATTTTGTTCTATTCTGATTGGTGTTTTGCTTGTTTACAAGTTGAACCAACATGGAGGCGATTAATAGATGAATTGGAGCCACTTGGTGTTGGAATGGCTACCGCACATGCTGAAAAAGAGTCTGCTTTAGCAAGGAAACTTGGTATTCATTCTCTCCCTTGTTTAGTTATTACCATGGATGGTCGAACTAGTGTTTATAAAGAATCCCTCTTTAGTGTTCAAAAAGTTGTTGGTGCGTGCCAAAAATTGATGCCATTACTTTATTTAGTTTTTTAAATTTCTATTTCTTTAAAATTCTATTTTTGCAGAATTTCTAAGAGATAGATTTCAATATAAATTAATAAGTAATATAGATCAAGATAATATAGGTAATTTTCTATCTGGATGGGCTGATAACAGAATTCGTGCTTTAATATTTGAAAAACGAGAAACTCCGAGATTACGATATTTATTATTAGCGTTCCATCATCGGGATCGTGTCGCATTTGGTTTTGTCCAGGTAAATTTGCATACTGAGGATCCATTGGATTTATAGATAACAAACTAAACATCCAATTATAGTCAACTTTTAAAAATATCAAATATTTTTAGATTGGAAAAAAGGAGACCAAATCTGTTATTACAAAGTATAAGATAGCAGAAGAATTAAATACTTTATTGCTTTTCAATGAAAATACTGAGAAGCCTATGGCTTCTGTCAGTATGAAGGATATACCTACAGAAACAATGCATAATGTAATAGCAAATAATAAATTTCTTGTATTGCCAAGACTTTCTAATCAAGCGACAATGGATTCTGTTTGTCCACCGGAGTGGCTAAGACCACAAAAACGCCTATGTGCGATTTTAATATCACAGCAGAATAGTGCTCATGATCTGGCACGACAAAAATTTAGACAAGTTGCATTAGAATCGCCACATAGGTATATACACACAAATAAATATATATCCACAAGTGTCCTTGATACTAAACACATTTTTTACAGTCCCGAACGAGTGCGATACGCTTACGTGTTTAAGGATGCGCAAGCGGAATTCGTTTCAGCATTATCAACTGGAGAAGGTAGTCCATTGGATCCCTTATTACATATTGTAATTATATGGAGAAGAGACGCAAATAATTTAAAGTATGAATGGTTACCTACTGGTTGGTTCGATGCTATTCAAGATGAAAATCAATGGAACGAAACGAGACAAACTTTAGAGCAAACAATACAAAGACTTTTACGTGCTTCCGAAGCTTTGCCATATGCAGCAGTAGTAAGGGAGTTAACTGATGAACATGCTCAGGTATATTATGCATATGATATATGTTAGTTTACAGTCTTAATTATCGATTTCTCTTGTTAATTTAAATTCTCTTTCATAGGGTACTGTGGAAAGACTTATCAAACGAGCGCTTTTAACTGTTGATTATTTCTCAGATAACTTTACGAAAGAACAAATTTTACCTTTAATTTCATTACTAGCTACTTTAATGCTTATTGGTGCTGCTGGTTATGGCATGTCATATCTAGTGTAAGTGATTTATCCTTAAAAATGACTCACATTATTAGAAAAAGTTAATTAAAATAATAATTTGTCTAACAATATATATAATACAGAAAATTAGAGGAAGCAAATGTGCAAGCACAGCGAGCACAATGTAAAGAAACTGCCAAAACTTCTACACAGCCACAATTAAGATTACATGAATTACGTGCCGAAAAATATAATGGATTAGTACGTTTATTGAAGCCTGGATGTAGGACAATTATTTTGTTAGTAGATACTCAAAGCAGAATTAAACTAATACCAGCGTTTCATAAGGCAGTTTGGCCATATAGGTAAACATATATAGCTTTATTTATATACTATATGCATATGCGTATACGCGTGTCATTTCCTTTTTTATTTCTTTCTTTCTAGAAAAAATAAAACCCTCATGTTTGGATATTTATCGTTAGAAAGAGGGTTGGACTGGTATAAAAAACTCTTGTCTCTGAGCTTACCCGAACAAAAAGAGTTAAACATAAATGCCAAAAATTGTGTAGGCACAGTATTGTCTTTGAATGGTCATCGAAGATATTTTTGTATGTATCATGCTAAACATCCAGAAATTGGTAAAGGCAGAGGTTCCAAAGTATGTTCATAATAATAATATCTATGTTTAGAAAAAAATAGAGGAGAGAAGGAAAGAAAAATCTATCACGTAAAACATTTATTTTTCAGCGTATGGAACGAATGACAAAGCAGCTTACTCGAAGGTCCGAAGATGCAGAGGCTGGAGCATTTATAGGATTTGATAGCTCAAGTGATTCCGAACTTTCTCAAGAAGAGGTAAATAATGCATTTTTTAAGCGGTTGATTAAGCTATCCCAGTATTAATAATGTAATTATAAGAAACGATCTTACTTTCAGAATGAGAATAATATCTTGTATCATGAGAATTTGCTAGATGGCTTACCAATGTGGCTAGATAGATTATTTGAAGGTTTAACGCATCGCTATTATATTAACTATTGGCCAGAATTTACTGCCAAATAAACAGGAATGTGTATACTTTCAAAATGATCTTAAAACTGTTGGTAAGATGATCAATTTAGATAGTTGAAGAACCATGCTCAAACTAATACATATTGAGTATATTGGGTGGATAGAAAAAAAAACAACATTATCAGATTGCTATGAGTTATACAACATTTTTAAGTGTAATTTAATACGTACGATTTTTCAAAATATATATAATAACAGGGGGGAAAAATGCTAAATCAAACCTAAGAGTTAGATTTAGCTTCAGGAGATCGGTGAAACGTATACATACGTACAATGTATTTTACAAAAAAAGTACGACTTACCTATAATATAGTTTTCTAATAATAGAAAGTCTATATAGGGAACAGTGCTGATACATGAAATACTCTAGTCTTCATAAAAGTATTGAATAATTATAGTCGATATACATAAAGATTCAGCTTCAAAATTATGTATGTGCAAAGCACATTTTTTAATTCATTCATTCTTACAGTGTAAGTTTCATAAAAACCATAAGTCTATTTAATCTAATCATTTTTTTTCTCAACGTTTGAATAGTCCTCTAATATTTCATACGAATACGCGAATACTCGAAGACTTCTTATTCGATAATTTTAATCCAAATATATCTCTGATCATAGTGTGCTGTCAGTAGCTGAAAATTTTTAACATATCTATAAAGATGAAAGTTACTGCATTAGCATATATTATGAAAATTAGTAGAGATAAAGTAATTAATCTGAAGCATTATTATCCCAAGAAATCAATTTGATTATCTGTTGCATAATTATAAATAAAAGAGACCATAAAACTTAAATTTTATTAATAAAAAGCATATAAAATGAAGACAATTAACTTCAGTCCAAAGTTCGAATACTAATAGCTAATTTATAATCGCTGAATTATAAGCTCTTCAATTGAATCTGTGAATTGACTATAAATTTTACAGCACAATCAAGTTAAAATGTGAACAGTGAATATCATTTAAAAATTATAAGGTCCCATTCTTACTTCTTTAAAATAAGGCACACATATATATATATATATATATATATATATATATATATATATATATGTATACTTTCAAAATAAACGGTCCATACTTTATAATATATAGGGTTTTCGAAAATTGGCGGATCCTTTTTTTTCAAGAATTAGGAACCACTTCTAAAAAAAACAGGGTCTGCCAATTTTCAGACACCTTGTATAAATTATGATTTTGTTACTATTGATTTCTTCTTCTTGGAGTGAACATTATATAAATATTTTAATCTTTTATATAAAGATTAATTTGAGACGCAAATAAATCTTTTTAAAATTTATCCTTTTAATATTTTTTAATGTTTATAAAAAATTTGCTTATATATAATTTGAAGCTATATATAGTTCCTTTCATTAATTGCTAGTAAATTGCTTATTAACAGTTAAATATTTGCAAATGTGGAAGACACATTCTGTATATTTATTGTGATTCTTGTAATAAATATGTATCTAGTCAGTATAATAGAACTATTACAGATAGTATTGTGCTTTTTGAAGGCAAAATCTCTTGTATTCATATCTGAAATTTGACTTGACTAAGGCCACCTTAACTTATTAATTGACATTTAATAGAGTTTTAAGGATTTCTGATGAAACATAAATGAAATATGAGTGCAGATTACATTCTTTATATATATACACACTACATTCTTTATAATATTATATTATTTATACACAGTTATATTATTACAGAAGTAATTATATGCAATCATAAATGAACTGGTTGTATTTAAATATTAGTCCCATCTTCATAGCTTATGCTACACTTTATAAAATAAAATTTGTATAAAATTCAAGTGAGAATGTGAAAATTTACTTAAGTTCAAAAAAAAGGATAATAAATATAGGAGGAATAGAAGTTTTATACTTATTTATTTATCATCTAATTCTTTTGGTTCTTCTTTTATCTTATTTGCATAATTTAGATTTCTTAATACAGATTTTGCAAGACACTGTTGTAATACTGGAGAAATATCTACATTAATATCAATTAACTTATTGGTTATTTTTATTATAGTATCTAGTTCCATATTTCCTTTTTGAACAATTTCTGTTACTTGATCATGTTGAGATAAAGAAGCCAATAACATTAAACCATGTTCCTTATCAATTGCATGAGCGCAATTATCTTTTTCTATATTAACACACATTTCTTCTTCTTTATCTGTTGGATCCATCAACAATAAATCATCATACATGACCTATAAATTTATGTAAAATTAAGTTTTCAGATTAACACAATTATTCTTTCTAATAAATCATATACCATCACTTACTACTGTAGAAGCTGTAACTAAACCAAATATAGAAATACCAGCATTAGCTAGAGCTAAACTAGCTGCCATTATAGCAGCAGCTAAAGCTGAACCATTGTTATCTAAAATGACTGTATATATATCAATCTGAGAATTAGGATATTCTTCCTACAAATTAATAAGATAATATTAATATATTTTTAAGGACTTTTAATATATATACATAAATAAGATCTTTATAATTAAGACCAATAATGGACAAATTTAATACCAAATAAATAGCTGGTTCTAGTGCTCTCTGTAAAATTAGACTGTATTCTTTCTCCTCTGCATCTTGTTGATGTATTTTTCGTTTAATGCAAGAAAATGTACCATATTTGAATTCACAGTAAAGTTTTCCTAGGCTTGAACATTCTGTTTTGCTTGGTACTTCTTTGGGATCGAATACTGAACAAACAGCTTTAGTATTACCCAATTCAATGTATGCTGAACCCTTAGCTTGAGTAATTATTCCAGGTTTTAAAACTATAAATAGAGATCATTATAAAAATGAGCTAAAAATCAAAATAAAATGATATATGTAGGTAATAAATAATAAACACATTATAAACTTAACCTTACATATACTTCTTAATTCATCATGTCTACGTCCATCACTTCTTTCATAATCCTTTGATAATGATTGCTTTACAACATTAGTTTTGACATAAATATTATATGGTAAGGATACCTCAGGTCCATTAATTCTTTTAAAATCTATTGGCATTTTAGAAGTTCTATAATATCACGCCGAGAACTTAAAAAACAAAATGGTGCGAAGCAGTTCCATTCTTAACCAGGACAATGTATAGCAGCAATGATAAGCACCGTGATATATACAACTATATAGAGTAATCTTTTATCATTTTATCTATTGATATTAATAAGATTAAAATTGATATGAAAGAAGGTTCGTAATATATATATATATATATAGATTCGAGAGTATCCTAACAACAAATATATATGCTATAATTTCACTTTTATTAAATCATGTCTTATGTAAATTTGATACTTTAGATACAAATAAAAACATTTTTCTATTTATATATATCATAAGCATTGGGATGATATGCATTCTCCTGTTTCTACATGGTTTTTTTCCATTGAAAAACAATGAAAATTATGTTTCAAATGCAAATAGCATTCCTCAATATATTGAAAATATAAGGTAACATAATTCAAAATAAACATTTAAAACTTTTTTCATTCTTTTGTCCAAACATTAAAATGTACTTATTTTCAGAGTGCATAAAGATATTTTATATAAACCAATAGTAAAAAAAGTTATTATTTTGGTTATTGATGCATTACGATGGGATTTTATTGCAGAGCCTATGGGAAAAATTTATATGCCTTTTACACATAGTCTTTTAACTAATTCTGCTTGCTTAACAAAAACTACTTTACAGTCACCCACTGTCACAATGCCTCGAATAAAGGTATATATCTATCATACTAATCATATTACATTTTAAAATATATAACTTATCTATAATATAAAACAATATAATAATAGGCAATGACAACTGGTACAGTTCCTGGATTCATTGATATTGCCCTTAATTTAGGAGGCACATCAGTTGTTGAAGATAGTATATTATTACAAGCAAAAACCCAAGGACATAAGATTGTTTTTTATGGAGATGAAACTTGGCTTAAATTATTTCCATCAATGTTTAATCGTTATGAGGGTACTACATCATTTTATGTGACTGATTTTTATGAGGTATATGCTATCACTGAATGTTTATAAACATTTCTGATTCAATATATTTATTATAATTTCTTGTGCATTACAATATTAGGTAGACCATAATGTAACAAGACATATACACAAAGAGTTACAAAAGAATGATTGGACAATACTGATACTTCACTATCTTGGTTTAGATCATATTGGACATGTCAGTGGACCATTCAGTCCACTTATTAAACCAAAACTTTTAGAGATGGATATGGTGGTTCAACAAATTTATTCTAAAGTGTCCTATTGGGTATGTTAAAGTTATTTAATCATCTGTTCTTATTATAATATTGGTATATATTTTAGAATCAACATGGTAATTCTTCTTTATTTATTATTACTGGAGATCATGGAATGAAAGATTCTGGAAGTCATGGTGGTTCTACTACTTCAGAAGTAACAGTACCTTTACTTACTGTGGGCACAAAATGTTTACAAAAAGATATTAATACTTTTAGTATAACTCAAATAGACATAGCAAGTACTTTATCAGTATTATTGGGAATTCCAATACCATTTTCAAATCTTGGAACTATATACTTAGATTTAATGAATGATATGCCTATTTCAAATAAATTATTTGTACTTTACTATAATGCAAAACAAGTGCTTACTCACTTTCAAAAGCTTCCAAAGTATGATAGTCATTGTAAGTAATCAAACAGTTTATAAAACTCTAAAAACATATTTTATTCAGAACATTTTTTTTCAGATGCATATAAAAAGTATTTAAGTGCAATAGAATTACATGTCAAGTGGTTAAGTTTTACAAATGAATCAAATGTTTTAATTCAAGACATAATACAGACTTATCAAGATGCACTTCAAGGAATGAAAGAGCTGCTTATTAATAGTATGCTAGAATATGATAATTATTTATTGATAATAGCAATTTTATTTTTATGTCAAGTAAAGTATTTTTTCTATTTTTATATGCTTTACCTCTGTAGAGAAATATTAAAGAATCTTCATAATTTTTTTTTAGGTACTTTTTATTTTGTCTAACAAACAAGATAATTCAACTGAGCTCACTCAAAAAGTAATTCTTCATTTATCAGTGAATGCAATTATTCTCATAGTTACATTATTCAATGTTGAATCTCAAAGTAATGTCACTCTGTTTCGAATATTAATGACGACCGTAATGTTGGTTACAAATTGTTATTTTCTTGCTAAAATCAAATTTTCTAATGTATTTATTTTCAAAGTAAGTTAATAAGCTAAGTATGAATCATATTTATAATTTAAAAAAGTATTACCTATAAAAACTAAACTTAAATTTCAGTTTATTCAAAAAAGCTCTGATTATAAAATTCTTTCATTTTTGTCACTGGTTCAAATAATGAGTTTATGTAGCAGTAGTTTTGTTGAAGAAGAACATCAAACATGGTATTACTTTTGGGTAACACTCTTTATAGCATTGTTCTACAATAGCATAAAGACATTAAAAACATGTTCTATAAAGTTAGTTAGATATAACATACAATCTTAAGATAAACTAAAGTAACAAAATTAATTAATATATACTTATGTACATACAAATTACAGAAATGATACGAAAGTGTTATCAAAGCAAATTAGTATCAAATTATTATTCATATTAGTAGGACATAGAATTCTTAGAAAATTGAACAGTACTGGAGATAAATATGCACACTTACCTGATATATCTGGATGGCTAAAAGAACAGGAATCTAAACTATTCCTAACAATACTTCTTATTATTGGTAATATATTATTAATTTATATTGTGACTATGAATAATCTTATATAGTTACATTTTTAGCTTTACTACTTTTAATATTTATCAGTTTCCATTGTGAAAGTAAAAAAAACAAGCATTCTTTTTTATTTATCAATATATTTATTGCAATTTGTATATACATTCGTCATATGAGCAATAATAACGTTATGAAAATACCTTATTATCCTGTTACAAGGTAAAACATACTATTACAATATGTCATAATTAAGTAAAAATAATCTGTATGTATATTTATACACGTACATTTGTTTTGTTTTTTTCAGAGGTATAAAAGAAGTCCAAATTTTTTGGATTCTAGTCTTAATAATAACAATTAATCGGATTTATCAATTAATATTGATATATAAATATAATAATTTGAAATTTGCACAACATATATTTTCTTCCATAATACAAACATGGGTTACTATCTCTGCAATGCTACATCAACCACACAATGTAATATTATTACCAAGTCAGCTTATCTTTAATTCAGTGACTAATACAGTATTAAAAAATCTTGCAAAAAAAGAATTGAGTGTTTTCACATACACTTGGATAGGAAATGTTTTCTATTTCTATCAGGTAGAAACTTCAAATTTATTGTTTTTAAAACTAAATTTTAATATAACTTTTTTTTAGGGGAACTCAAATAGTTTAGCTACTATTGATGTAGGAGCTGGTTATGTTGGTTTAGAAACGTATATACCAACTATTACAGCATTATTTTTAATAATAAATGTTTATTCAGCACCTGTTTTGGCTTATTTCGCTCTTTTGTACTATACTGTATTAGAACAAGAAGATTTGTAAGTATTCAGACATATTGGAAAAAAGTTAAATTAATTTAATTTATAAAAAATCTTATTTGCAGTGTATCTGAAAAAATTGTTAAGATTATTAGATCTTACCTAACTTGGAGATTGTTATCATTGACTACATTTAGTATTATTATCAGTATTCAACGTTGGCATTTATTTGTATGGACAGTATTCTCACCAAAACTATTATATGAAGCAATGTATACATCAATTATGTGCTGTTTTATACTAATTACATTAATAACAATCATATTAAGCAGGATTCTACTTAAAATAAATAAAGATTTTTTTTGAAAGTCGACATTTTTTAAAAATTATTTTCAAAGTACCTCTTTAAAAAAATTTTATTAAAAATGCTTCAATTAAATTTGATTCGTGTATATATTAATAATTATAACAAGGTACAACATTATAGAAATAATTAAAACAAATGTTTTTTTTTTCAAACAATTATTATTTCATTTGATATATTGAAAGTTCTATCTATTTGCACTTTATACAAAAATATGAATACTTTTTGTATTAACTTTATATTACAGAATTCTTATAAAATCCAATATCCATGCATTAAAAATCTTTGTGTTCATATAAAGTTAAAATTCTTGTATTAAATAATATGTTTTGATAGTACATTCTAGAGCTATATATTTTATAGCTCTGACTTATAAAGAATTAATTAAACTATTGTAACTAATTTCATAATAAAAGCTATTTTCTTATTAAAGATAAAGCTAAATGTTATATTAAGGCATAACAATCAAAAACTTATTAGAAAATATTTTAAAACGCAAAGAATAGTAATGTAATTAAAAAATAAATAGCGCTAAACACAATATACACTTCAATAATTAACTATTAAACTATAACTATCAGACTTATTGAAAATCATATCCTCGAAAAATTTCTTACGTTTTATTTAAACACACTGAGTATTTTCCTAATGATTATTATTAATATTAATTACAGTGACTATCAAATTGTGTATAACATCAATATTAACATTATACATTGTCTAAAAGTCCTTGGCACTATATGGTATTATATTATTTAAGTACCTACGGCCTTATTTTTTCAAAGTCAACATATTAAAATGGAGAATTCATTCCAAGCTTTGTACCAAACTCTAATCTTGCTCTTTTCTGATATCTAACATTTATTCTGCAATCAAATTAAAAAATTAAGGATAAAAGAATAAGATTTATATTGAATATATATGAATTAAGCTTACTTGATCTCTTGCCATTTAATGAATTCATTGACAGCGAAAATGAGAGGAAGAGATAATAAAAAAAGCAAGGGAAGATTAAAAGATAAGTGCTCAATATTTTGTTCTTCTTCTGACCAAAACTGACAAAGCACCACTCCTGAAAATGCAGCTTGTGCACAGAGACTGCAAAATAAACTTAATCAATCAAACACCTAATAAAGTTATTTAAACGTTTATATACATACACACACTCACACTATAAATGCGACAATGACCCAAACCGAATTAGAAATTGGCTGTTTGTTCCAGATAGAATAATCTCGATGTACGAAGCTAATTGAAACAGTAACTGAAAGAATTCAATGTTTGAATATCGTTTAATTGGCCATTAAATAGCCTTTAAATAAATAATTACCAAGATGTAACACCAATAATGATAAAGAGAAATGTTGCACTGCCAGTATAACATTTGGTTTTGAGTCCCAACCACCCCAAAAAGTACCATTTACTTGGGGATAAATAAATACGCATTCTGAGTCCGGAGCAATATACACTGGACAAAGTGTTATAAATGAAATACACTGTGATAAAAGTACAGTTACTATAGTCAACATAAATTTACTGCCGTAACACCATAAAACAAATAATGCCACCTACAAATAATGAATTGTTTTCAAGAATTATTAAAAATACTTGTATATAATTTAATTAACAGTACACAAGTAGTTCCATTATCTGCATTACCTCCCCATTAATTATACATTGATTTTTTCCTGTTGCTCGTTGCATTATTGTAGGATCCATGGGCGTTGCTGTTAGTGAAATAGATAATAGTGGGATAATTAAACAACTGAGCCAGATCACCTGACCAATTGAAAATAATGGTGGTAATAGAAGAAACCCAGATATCGCTTGTGTAAACGATAATGTAACAATACAACACAACCAGAATTGTACGCAATTCCATAAACATTTCATATAATGCCGCGCCTAGGTAAAATATGCAAAGATTATAGTATGCATTTTTTACTTAATACATATTATGGTGTTGCTTTTAAATACCTCCATGATAAGATGAAAAATAGCAATTGGATCTTCACGCTTAACGCTCAATGAACAGGCGATTGAATTCAATGATCTACTTAAATCTATAGGCGACGGTCCTTGATCTTCTCTTGTAGTTATCAATACTGGAACCTTTTGACAGACTTGTGGATAAAGAGGTTCTACGGCTACCCTGAATGATAAATGAGTATTAACTACTTTCATAATGATATAAGAATACAACGTTGATTCAACTCACGCGGCATCAGCTTGCATAAATATTGGCATATTTTCAGCGTTTGCGGAAGATCCCAGTACGCAAACCACTTCACCATAATCCTGCATGATTCGTAGCATTTCTCGTGTAACTGTTGTATTGCAATCAGTAAATAGCGAAACAAGAAGTGGCACATTATCTATTAATTCTAAGTGAGGACGAATTTTATCAATCCCTCTAGGTAATTTGGCCTGTAAAAATTACGTTCGTACATTTTCTTCCTTGATTTTCATGAAGATTCGTTAAAATTTTATACTAACTCGATTTGATAAATCAAAATTTACTGGTGCACTTTGCTCAGTACTATCAGTAAGGCAGCTTAACGATCTCCATGCTTCTTGTCCAGACCCTAAATCGACACTTTGCACAAGGACACTATCTTCACTTCTTACAGTATCTTGTTCTCTGTTCTCCCAGAAGCACCGAGAATAGTTTTAAATTATTGTACATAATTATGCGTGTGTATGTGTAACATTTAAACAAAATCCAATATAAGACACAAACCTATGACTTATAGTACTTTTTGCCTGGGATGGACCAAAATTGTTCCATTCAGTGTGCTCATCTTCGAATTTAACAGTAGAAAACTCGGTGTTGATTGCACTCGGCGCTGACATGCTCATAGCTCGGCTATTATCCAAATTAGTACTAGAACATGGAATTTATCGAATAATTTCTTACTCCTAATCATGCTTAATGCCTAGACTTATTTCAACAAACACTTCAATTTGACATGAATTTTCAATGTTTTAAATCATGCTACGAATTTCTTTCGTTTTAACACCAAGGAAGTAGATTCGTTTTTTGGTAAGAGATCACTTTGTTTCTTGATTGGACTTGTTTTTGATTTATAAACAATATAATAGAGGCTATATATTATATTGTAAAATGTGATTAAAATTTTAGTATAAGCATGATAAAAGGGCAATGTGTAACATACCGAGGAGATACACGATTAAGCAAGTGGCTGGCCTCATCCATGCAGGAGTAAATATGCTGATGAGATTGTGATGAGGGAGTGGGTGAGGACATGGCTGCTGCCTGGCTCACCCACCAACCCACTGGACTCTCAGACCTAATAGCGGTGTGTTAGTTATATTTATATTCAGTAGTGTTTTTGTTATTACAAACCATGATACAATTAAAAGGCAAATTCAATACTGAATCTATATACAAAGAATTTGTATGTAAATACGTAAAACAGTTCAAAAAATTGACACAATTAAAAGGGTTCATAAAATAGTGTTAGTTATAGGGAAATAAACATTAAATGCATTGCACTAAACAAACATGCTAGTAAAGAGTAAGAAAGAATATAGTATAGACAAACATATACGATGGTAACAAGTTTGGATATCTCTCCAACCACTGCTGTTTCCTGTAAGGTACATGCATACTTAACATTCCCATTCAGTGTTATTTGGAAACATTTAATCAGTATTACTCGTATTAACCCATGTAGCCTCATGTAAAATTTATAAAACTGAGATGTTTATAGAAATCGTTTATAACTATCGAGAGAAAATAGAAAAGAAAAGAGAGAACAAAAATTTAACTATTAAATCGTAAAATCCTTCTTGTGTTTTATTATAATGTGTAATGATATATGTATATCACCAATGAAACTTTAAGAGATTAATTAAAAAGCATAGCGTAAAGCCATATGATATCTTTAAGATATACAAAAAATTCTTGAAAACTAAATATAACAATACCTGGCTCTTTCACTAAGAAGAGATATGTGACAATTCCATCCACTTTCCAAACCCATTTTTTCTGAGAATACGCGTGATCGTAATTCATTTTCTTTGCTGAAGTGAACAAACCTTATACAAGCTCTTTCCAGTTGTTCTATAAGTTGAACCTGTATTAAATAAAATTACTATTCAATAATTCTTCAAACTTTTATGCCAAAATTACATGAATAGCAGTATTTTGCACCATATCTGTTTGAGCCTGATACTGCATGGTAACCATTCCTATAAATACTTGATTGCACTGCATTTCAAAACAACTTTCAACGTCATTTATATCTTCATCTTTGCTTTCATTGCAAAGCAAGGAATCTAGTAAATAGATTTTATTACAGCACACATTTAATTTTAATCAAAAAACAAGAAACTAGAAAAGAGTATTACCAGTTGAATGAAATTGACCTAAAATTCCTTTTATTCTTGGATCAAGTACATTTCTAAAGTCCCATGGTAAAGGTGTCGGACTTCTATGCGGAGTATATAAATGTTTACTATCAGCAGGCAATTCTAAATATACATCAGATATCTTATTATTGACTCCTCGAGTTAATGGTCTATAAGCGAAAGCTGTGCAATACGAGGTTAAACTTGTCCTCTGATAAAAATCTTGAACCTTTTTTCTGTAACAGATAACGATGATTTAACTTATCAAAAAAGTCTATGTAAAATTAATAATTAATATAGATACCTATCAGATGCAGATAGAGGACAAAGATCATGCCCATCCCAAAACTCAATACAAGAATCAAGAATTATATCAGCTGTACCTTGTGTTAATAATTGTAAACTTCCACCACTACGTTCTTTTACCACTACTGCAACCATATGAGGAAATGGAAACTTCAATTTTGTTGCTATACTTAAAGATTTTGCAAATTTTATATCTCGACGAACCATTTCTGCTTGCTACAACATGGTATAGAAATTAATGTAGAAATTGAAGTTTCGCGTATCATTTTATCACCCTACATAATAATGATATTCACCACATGTCTAAATGTTGATAATTGTTGCTCCAATTGAAATATATTCTGAGCTTGTTCCTGAAAACCAATTTGCTTCGCTAATTCACACAAACACCTGTATAAAAATAAATAAAAATTAAAAATATTACATGTTATTTTTGAGATATTATTAAACAATATGAATAAAATAATAAAAAATCAGTCCCATGTAAAGCATTCACAAGAAGTCTTTTTTTTAATATCTTAGAGTTCCATTCACCAATACAAAAGATAACTACGAAAAATTAAGAAAACAAAAAAATAGCAATTCGACTGACCACGTCTGTTCAAGGCTTCCTGAATCGTCGACTAAATACATCTGTCTTGAACTTTGCTTTGTATCTTTTGCGTCATATTCGCTTTTACCTTGGATATCATCACCCTGTTTGCTAACAAATTTTTATAATCAAATTAAAAAAAAAAGTCCATTAATTGTCAAAGTCCGTATTTTTTAAAAATTTGTCAAATTAACATTGTCTTAATAAAGAGTATTGGTGAAATATTGAGGCTGTTTAAAGAAACTTAGTGAAACTTAAAAGAAATAATTACCGTCTATTTGTAACAGGAACAAGATTTTCATTATACAAAGCTTCACAAGTCACATGACAACAAAATTGCATATAGTGCTCTTGAGTTTCCATATTGCATGTATTCAATAAAATTGCTAAACCCAATGGTTTTAATGAATTTAAATGTTGCCTCCATGAGTGATCATCAAATTGCAGCCGAAATGGCAAAGCATGATCATGCGTTAAATCCAAAACTTCTGCCGTAGAATTTGACGTATCTATTGTATTAAAAATACATTAAAACGTACTGAATGATGCTTTTTATATTAACGTAACTTACCTTGTTGCGCATATGATGTTCGCGTTGAATCTTTAGCGTTTTCAGTGACTCCTGTAGATTCAGCTGTTTTATCTAAACTTGTGTTACTACAAAATTTATTATATATTAATATAAGTATGCAAATCTCTTAAATTTAATATTCTTTAATAATAAAAGTACCTTGAAGTTTGAGACATTGCATTAGCATTATTACGTAAAAAAAAAACTTTTTCTGCTGTAGGATTGGGCCATGACAATATACCTTTTTTATCAATACAGCACAAAGCCTTTAAATTAAAATTATTATTAAGAAAAACAGCTGTTGTTTGACTTTTATAGTATTAAAGTTATACATACTGTAACTGAACCTAAGACATGTAGAATACTTGCAGACCTAGACATCATATGTTCTCTGCCACACAATATGTTACAAAAGTATTCTTTCAGTTCCAACCAATTATACACTACATCAGGATGAGAAGGTCCAGAAATATCAGCATCTTCAAATGGATCTATAAACTATACACACGCATACATATATAGACATTTAAACACAAAATGGTACATAAATGAATTATTATTTACCTGCATCTTCTTTGAAGACTGATATAGTTTAAAGAGAGCTTTGAAACGAGCCATACCAAAACAATTTAAAAAAATCCAACACATAGGAAAAATTAATGGAAGAAGAGGCAGACTGACAGCAATTGGCTGAAGTAAGAACATTTCAGTCCAGTGACCAATGCCAAAATATTCTGACAGATATAAATATCGAAACAAATTAACAATTAAAACAATAATTAAAAGAATTGGATATGCTAGTTGTTCAATGCAACAAATCATTACTAGGTGTCTTTTTCGGTTATGATATGTAACAGGTCTATCAAGAGCTTGATCAAGTGCTGTTCTTAAATTCATAAGATAAGGTGTTTCTTGCAATTTATAAATTTTATTTTTCAATGGTATTCGTGCTTGTGGCGTTGAAAAAATTTCACTTGTACTATGTACTGGTGGGCTATACACTTCTCTAGCATGTAACACTGGAGCTTCAGGATCCTAAGAATATTAATTTTTATGAATGTAAGCATACTATGCAGATATACAATGTTAATCAAAAATTTATACATCATGTGGAATGCAGTATCCTGGTGCTTGTTGACCAGGTTTAATAACAATTATATCACCAGCAACTAATAATGCCCAAGGAAGATTAACTATACGACCATCACGGTATGTCCATTGTAATGTTAAACAAGGAGACAAAGGGCTACATAAATGTGGGTAGTTTTCAAGATCCCACTGACATATAGATTTTGCTTCTAAAAGAAATACAAATTCTTGTGATAAGTAAATCCATATTAGTACAAGATAAACAATAAACAGGGACAGTACCTTCAAGTTGTTCTAAAAGTATTTTAATTCTATGTGGTATTTCATTGTGACGCAATTTATTATCAGATATAACTAAAATAAAATTGATTACTACTAAAAAGCATACAATTAATCCTTCATAAGGCAGTGATGAGTACCTAAAAGATTATTTTAGATATACTTCATTAACTTGTTATTAATTAATAAAATAATTAGACTACTTCAAAATACAATTTTCACATATTTTAACATACCATGTTTCATTTACACAAAAAAATAAAGAAATAAGTATAATAGCATTGATCAAAAGAGCTAGTGCAGAAGTCCAGCAAAGTGTTGTATATTGACTTCTATGATATAGGGCATCTTTTAGCCAAGCTCTGTAACTTCTAAATAAGAAAATGATTTTATGTTTAATAAAGTTTAAGAATCAATCACAAAAACATATAAGAATTACTTGTTTCTCTTGCAGTCATCTTCATATTCTTGTAAAATGCGCCTGATCTCATAATGTAAAGTCTCAAGAGCAGCTACAGTAGATAAACCAAGAGTTTCCTTTAAAGTAGACTTAATGTCATCGTTTTCTTTTAAAACATTGTCATTTGAATGATCGTTTTCCATTTTCTATAAAAGGAAAAAAAATGACATAAGAGTGTAACAAATTTTTCTGTTCCCACAAATAAAAAATATAAGGTTATCGAATTTTTTATATGCACTATTTTAATTTCTTAATATGTTAATTATTTTCAAAAAATTTATCTTGCAAATATAATCAAAAATGATAAGAATCTTTATTATTATCATATGATATAATTCTATTTATTACATCCTGTAATATTCTCTACTTTAAATAGTTTATCGGCTAATATTTTTTTTCTGAAATTATTAAATAACTCACCTAAAATAGAGTAACTTAAAAGTATTAGTACTTTTTTACTTAAAGTAAAAAAAGACCTTATTAAAATTATACGAATCAATTATGATCATCTTTAAACATGAACTGTGTAAACTCCATTGCATTTTCGTGTCACCATAAATGGTACGAAAGTATAGAAGATATAAGTAAAACGAACAGACCTATTATTACGTATAAATGAAAACCATAAATATATATAGTCTCATCTCAAGTATATCTATTCTATGTCAAAATTTAGAAAATAGAGTAATTGTGTTAATATCTCTTTTCATTTGAATAGCTATAAAATCTGATAAATAGCTTTAGAAAATGCGTCTAGGACTAAGATTGTTTTTCTACCCCAATTACCACACACACAATATTCCATATAGATGCAGAAGGTAAAGTTTGGTTATTTTATCACAATCTTGTTTGTTTGATTATTATTGTTTATAACATTAAATCATTATTTTATATGAAAATATATCGTAAACTATTAAATCTTAATAAGTTTTTTTTTTGATAACAGAAAAAACAACCCTCAATTAAAGCATCCTAAAATAGAAGATTTGAAAAGAAGACATCATGAGTATCAAATTGAAGAGCAAAATATGCTTATTTTGCGTCATCCTTACCTAACAGTTGAACAATCAATAGGCTACATGCAAGAAATAAATAAGAATAAGTTTCCCAATTTTTTAAAGAAATACAAGGAAGAGAGAGATAACAAATTTTCTAAAAACATTTGTCTGATGGATCGTTTCAAACATTTGTGCAAGTCTGAAGCCTGGGATTAAATTATATTCATTAAACTTTTAAATAATATATTAAATGTATAAACAATTATAGGATTCTACATAAATTTTATGTTCGAAAATAAAAATATGTAAAATTTAATATATTGTTATATGTTGTAATTTATTTAGCAATAATATTTAATATTTTTTATTAAGTTTGGGAATATCTGAATGTATATACGCATATACATATATCGATATAATAAAATAGTACAAAGTAACAGAACAATTTTATTTTATTCTAGCTTTGCCTAGTTTCTTTCTAGACAAAAGTAAAAGTATAAGTGTATGTGTGTAGAATGAAAAGACGAATAGAAATTATATTTAATTGTATTTATTTAGATTTTTTGGATCATTTAAATAATCATTTGAAAAGGTAAATTAAAAAATCATAAGAAAATTCTAATTATAAAGCAAGCTCTGATATATTAAATAGGTATATAAAATAATATGCGAGTCTCTGCATAAATTTTTCAATCATAGTTATTATTATCATTAATATCCATATAATTATCAATAACTACAGTAAAACACAAAACAAAAATGGTGATATCTGTACATTTCTTTTAAGTGAATAACATAAACTTTTGAGTATATCAGTAGACTATGATAGGAAGAAAAACTAAATCATAATATTCACAGATATTTTACAAGATAAGATTAGGCGTTGAATTGGCACATACACCATGAGACCAGAATAGAAATGTATGTCCATCAATACTGACTACAAGAAGAAGGCAAAAGATTCATTAACTTTTTGCAAGGACTAAAATAAGTTTGTACGGTGCATGAGCCACATTCACGTCAATTATACTTACTTATTATTTTAATATTTGTTTTAATATCATCTCATTTCTCGCAATGATTATATATTTGTTTCTATCTCTAAACTGTACATATGCACAACGCATCTTTTACACTGTACATGCATACGCTTTACCACAATTTGCGCTGCCATAATGCAATCGTTTATTTTAGGGATAGACAGAACGTATTGACAAGAGTCTTGTGAATACCAAATATCCAAACTTTTTATTACAAAAAGGCAATTAGCGATAAAATAAAAGTTATATAATATCTTATTCGTTGATGAAATAAAAAGAATTAAGACTTATTACATCAAGGTGTAATAAAGGTGTATTCATTATAGATAGATTATACCGAATTCTCTCAGTTCGGTTTTTGGCCTTTATACATTATTAATTGAAACAACTATAAATCCTATACTTTTACAAAATTTATCAATTGCCGTTGCGCTAAGTCTTTAACACACGCACGCGCGCGCGCGTGCCCACGGATTAATAAATAATATATTAATTTCTTTCTTTAAGATATCTCAACTTTATAATGTTTTGATAAACATTAATCAATAAATAGATTGACATTTTTATTTCCTAGTATGTTAATACGACACGATATATATCGTAGAATGTGACGGAGGGTTGCGGACGTTTCTCACAAATTTTCACACAATTCTATTATAATCATCTGAGTGTTTCTCGGTATACGCATTTGATAAAAAGTTATAGTAATTCATAAAATCTGTATCGCAGAAATGACGTGATCTAGTATTTCTATTACAACGAAAGAAGCCTTTTCAATTTCTGTCAACATGTCACCAAGAAAAAGTACTTACAGTATTATAATATTAGCACCAAAAGTTTTCTCCATATTCTGGATGAATAGATAAATGTGTTCTGGCCATCCCTAATAGCTTGATATAACATTATTTTCTAGAGGCTTTACTCTCTAAATGCAGCGGCTTATATTGTAAAATGTATCATTTACACTACTTAAAACATACTTTTCCGCTTTTTTTTTCATCTGGTATTATATAATATTTTATCTATACATACAAGCGCATTTTTTTTAATTATGAAGTTAATATTGAAAACTCTTTATGGGATGGTACATAGAAAGTTTTAAGATATTAACGGGACAGGGGTATATAGAACAAAAGTAATGCTTATTAGTCAATGAGATCGGTCAGTCATACACATTTCATGTGTGACATAATCTATGTAATCTGCTCAATATGAAAGATAATACGATCTAATATCGTCTGTTATTATAAGTAGTATCAACAATATTAAATTATAGCGATTTTAATGAAGATGTGATGATAAATTTCATGTTCATAGCATTGGTATTAATAGTGTCGTAAATGGTAAAAAAAAAGAAGGAAAAAAAGAAAGAAAGAAATCAAGAAAAAAGCTAAATGAGTGATAGATGATTTTAGTCACAATAGTAAGCAATAAGGATAGTAGTGATAGTAGTAATAGTAGTAGTAGTAGTAGTAGTAGTAGTAGTAATAGTTTTAGCGGTAGGTATAATGATAATAGTAATAGTAAGAGTAGTAGTAGTAGTAGTAGTTGTAATAATAGCAATAGCAATAGCAATAATGAAATAGTATAATTGTTATAGCGATGATATTAGTAGTAGTAGTAGTAATAGTAATAGTCATAGTAGCAGTAGCAGTGATAATAGTAGTAGTAGTAGTAGTAGTAGTAGTAGTAGTAGTAGTAGTAGTAGTAGTAGTAGTAGTATAAGGCTAGCTATAATATTAATTAATAATAACAATTCAAGATAATTGCAATGATAATCATAAAAATAATAAAGAATAAAGATATTAATTAATATTAAAATCCTTTATAATTTACATAGTACTAAAGTATAATTATAATATAGTAATATGTTACATCTTGTAATAGAAATTATAATACACTAGTAATAATCGCTATTTAGAAAGTTTCTTTTATCTCTCTCATAAAACATACATCATACACACGCATACAACACAGTCGCATTCTTTACAAATAAGATTTTTACTTTCTAATTTAATTATTAATTATTACATTAATATAATACATAGATTTTTATATAGAATGTTATTATACAAAAAGCATTACATATTGCACGGACCAAAGTTGTCCCACTAATATGTTTGCAGTTTTCGTTTTCTTCTTTTACTTACATAAATATATACATATATATATGTAATATATATACATATACATATCCATATATATATCTATGTATATACACACATATTTATATATATCTATGCCTATATATACACATACATACATATTTATATGTATACGGCTACTTATACATATATATATGCATGTATCTAATGTTAAATAATTAAAATCACAGTAGTTTATGCCTTTATTGGCTCGCTCGTAACTTACAAATTATTATTAACATCTATGCTTATTTAAAATAGTTTAGTTTATATATAATGGTGAAGATACGCTACTTTTCTGTTTCTTATTTTATTAAATTCGACTGCTTTTTCTAAGGAAACAGTAATTAATCCCTCACAGACATTCCACACTCACACGTTACACACATGCATATCTACATTTATACAGGATCTATCGTCTACCATGACCAGTTATTTATTATTCCATTTACTTTTGGACTTTCGTAAATGCAACATAAGTAATATGTATTACTGGGAAAACAGTACTCGCTTCTCTTCTCATTTACTTAGTATATATGCACTATATATTTATATTTTCTGCTCTATGAGAGTACATCACGTTTGTAAAATATTAAAGAAGTAAAAGAATCTGTTTCTTCTCTTGGGGGATTTTTGTAAGAAACCAAAAGCACATACACTAAATGTGAAACGAAAGATTAATAAGAGGAGCCTCTTTTTTTTCCTTTTTTTTGAGCGATTAAATCTGAGAATCTCGATGAAGATCAAACGTGGAAACTAAATTACAGGAAATGTTAGAGCAATATACCCTGTATAGAGATGACATACGTATATATCATCTTTAAAAGGAACGAATATAAGTTTTTGTTGGTATTATAACATCGCACGGTAATTAAAAGATTGTTATGACAGACTGAGGCCTGTAATTGATGAGCTTGTCAGAAAGACCAAGGGTGACGTCGGTCAATCCCACAAACATTAGCAGTGGCACGCGTACTTTAAATTATTTTATATTAAAAATTAGTTACTTGTACCTCTGTTCAAGCGATATAGAAAGACATGCTTGGTGATAATTATATTGACCATGCTAACCTCCCTACATCAACAGCCCCCAATCTCATTGTCGATTAACGATGTTTTATTTCTGACACTATCAGGTTATACTGACAGGTTGATTGTCATTGATACTTCGCAAAAGAATTTTTTAATATTTGTCAATATTCCAGATTTTTATTTTAATTATATTACTATTTATTAAAAAATCACCCCAAACTTCAAGCCATGTATCAAGAAATGTCTTTCAATTTCTTTCCTATGTTGTAAAACGAAACAATACATTTTTATAAATTTGTATATGATCTCAAACCGTAGCAATAACGATGAGCAAATGGGCAATCTTCGCAACACGATGTAAGAGGTCGGGAGCTATTCTCGCCAAACTTTCATTCGCGAAGTCACAAGATGGAAAAATGTGTACCACGTACGCAGGCTAAAATCAAATTAATTTACTTTTACCTTCAATTTTCTTTCGATAGTTAAACTATCTCATTTTTTAATCTCTCATATATACTTGGATCTCAATAAAAATGTACATTATTACACAAAACTCACCTGTTGCGATCCCGGGAGAGGTATATTTACAATTCCAGCAGCTTGCTTTTGGGCTAAATACATGATGAATCGAGTTTGAAGATTCTCACTTTGTTTCAAAACGTCCACCTCATCGCGCCCACAAGGTAATGCCAGTAGCATACAATGTTCATTATCAATCTAGACACACACAAGCGCAAAATAGTAAAAATTGTATTAACAGAATCATGTTATATTAAGAAGAATCATTTTGTGTATACGCACCATCATTTTTCTAGCCACGCCCTCAACTTGAGTAGGCTCCAATCGCATTCTTTGAGCAATTCTTAATGGCGGTGTAGAACCATCGCTATTACAAGGTAAACTATCTCTTGCTACATTAGGATTTCCGAAAACGAAATGCATTTGTACTGCAGCTTGATCACTTTTTAACGCCAATAAGCCTTGCCACATAACTGGATAACGCTGCAGTAGCATTTGGAATGAATCTGCTTGGGAAGATACTTGGGATGCATGAGGGGGTGGTGTGATAACTTGGTGTTTTTGAGATCTATCTGGTGTTATAGCTCTATCGGTCGGGGCCTCACTCGCCGCCATAGGATATTGTGACCGCAAATGTGCTGGTGGAGGATCGTAATAGCTTGCTCTAGCACCGGCCGGTGTACCGCCTAATGCTGGATTGTTTCCTGTACCATACTGAGGAGGTGGAGGTGGTAAGCGCGTATTTCCATGCATCATATAAACTTGTGCTATCTGTGGGCTATCCGTTGTACGATCTTGAGGTGTTCTTGTACTTCGACGTAATTCTAATGGAGGGCTATGATTTTCTTCTCCGGCGGCTTCTAATTTTGGCTCCAACGGTAAATGAGGGGATCTTGTGCCTGGGATATGATATGATATACGTGGCGCAGTTAATGCTTCTTGTTGCGCACGTAGGTACTGATATTGTAGCACTTGTGGATGAATATAATGTGGTGGTAATTCTCCAGCACGAGAAAGTCCATAATGACCAACAACGTCGCCCTGATAAAAAAGGAACATTGAAAGATTAATATTATATATATATATATATAAATAGGAAAGTAAAACTAAACTTACTTGAGAAGCATTAGCATGATGATGAGCAGGTGGAGGCAGAGGGGGGCTTTGGGATCTATGCGGAGTGGCTAATCCGTATGGACTTCCCGGTGGTGGTACTGGCCCAGTGTTACCATGCTACATATAAGAAAAATATAAAATTAGTTTACTGACAATTGATTGCAATAGTAATGATGATCGATCATTACTTACCAGAGATGCGTCATACGTAGGCATGGGTACCCCTCGCGTTTGGGAATTAGCAGTTGGAACCATAATACAGCCAGATATCGACACCTCTACTTTCGGAGGCTCCATTGCAGCAGAAGGCTAATCGATGGATAAGCGAATGATTAATTCATATGAAAGAGCATAGTATAAGAAACATCGAGCAATCTTGAATAAAGCATACCTGAAGTTTAGTGACTGAAGATCGAGTTGAGCCAAGGCCAGACGAAACTGATTGAGGATTGATGAGATGCGACTGTGCAAGAGTGTTTACTACTGAAACTGGCACCATTGTGGGGACCACGGCTTGTAAAAGATGAGTCTTTGGATTGATTAAATGTGGCTGACTATTTAAAGTTTTCAAAGTAACGGGTTGCGTAGGAGCCTGATGGGTCCTTGGAGATGAAGTTACCACCGTAGTACTCGAGTGAGCATTGATCGGCAATTTTTGTGAAATATTAACTATGGTAGAAGTTTGTTGTATCGCTGCTTGTAACAAATGCTGTTTTGGATTCGGTGGTGTACCAGCAGTATTATTTAATACCGGTGACATTGGTTGCCCTTGTTTCCCATTGGCTACCGACGCTTGATTTTGTTTCGTGCAAGGACTTAAATTTGGCGATACTACTCTGTTGGAAGGTATTTGTAATTGTAATCCTTGAACTGCTTGTACGGGCTGTTTGGCTACATTTTGTACTATCGTCTGATTAGGCAAATTAGAAACTGTAGACTTTGTAATAACAAGTTGCTGCTGTATCGGAGTTGCTAATTTACTAGCGTTTAGGACATGAGCTTTTAGACTAGTTGGTTTCGTTTGCGAAGTACATGTTGGAACACTTGGTACAGCTGTTACATTAATAGTCGTTACTGTATTTACGGTTGAACATATATTTCCAGATTGAGCAACAGTCACAGAGGTAGTTACTTGAGTTACTGGAGATGGTGGTTTTGTTATTACACTGGTCTGTAACTGTTTCGATTGATTCAATCTCGACTGAGATGAAGGGAAATCCGCAGTTTCCTCCTCCTTCGCTTCATCCGCCATCGACTGTACACTTAACATGCTTTCCGATCCTGACTTTTGTTTTTGGAATTCATTATTGGGACTAGCGCTAACAGCCCTAGTGATGGAAGAACGAGAGTCGTTAGTTTTCATGTTAATTAAGGTTTGGCCTTGCGCTGCCGACGAGACTGGTATATATTGGCCCTCTTCCGATTCTCTCATAGGTATTAGCATTCCGGTTACTGGGTCGATCAAGGTGGTTGGTTCAAATGTCGCTGATTTCTGACTCATGGCTGTAATAGCAATTTTTGTTTCCTCCACCTTAGGAGCGTCACTTCTAAAAACGTAGGGTTCGTCCTTATGATGAGTATCCTGCGTCGATCCATCCGCCTCTTTCATCTTCTCTTCACAATTGTCTTCGTTGTTCTCAGAAGTTGACTTTGTCGCTCTTCGATTGCCCCTTGGAGATTTACGAACTTCTAGCATCTGAACGGATTGCTGCTGATTTACTTGTAAATTGCGCGAGATGGTATTGTGCCTGGTGCTTCTTCTAGTAGCGTGTATGTTTCCTGAAACAATTAATTTGTTTGCAGCCGAGCCACGAACAACATCTTCAATTACATCATCCACAGTATTACGATTACCATCTTTTTCAGCTAATCTTTTCGATTTTCTCGTATTAGTGGTAGGAGAAACGAATTCCTCGGTAACAGCTTCTTTAACGGTAGCAACGGGCGCGGTAGACTGAGCAACTGGTCCTGTTGTCGTTGTCGTTGTCGTTGGTCCAGGCGATTTGATAGTCAAAATCAAACGTGGCCGGCCAGCGTTATCCTCCTCACTGTCATCGTGAAATTCGTAAACGTCCGCTGGTAACTTATTCTTCTCAACGTGATATTTGCCACCCCTAGAGACTTTCCCGCCTCTCTTTTGTGAGACGGTGCAGTTATTTTTATTCCCACGTCTGGTCGTGACTCCACCTCGACCGCTTCCTCGACGATTCTTCGACCTGCCACGTCGGCCCCTTGCCGATTCGATTTCAAGATTTTCCGATCCTTCGTCCTGCTCCTCATTCGACGGGAAACTTTTCTTGTTCTCGTCTTCGAAAGACTCCGAAGAGTCGAACCAGTCCGGGTCACTCTTGCCCATCTCATTGGCCTCGATGTTTCCAGCATGATGTTCCTCGCTACCGTCGTTAGCTTCACCGTCGCACAATGCATCCACTTTCTTGATGACGCTCTCAATGTTCACTTCTTTCGCTGACCAGTAATCGCTGTCTTCCTTGTTATCGGCTGGTTCGTCCTTCAGAGCGGTAATGTCGATTGAATTGATCGATTCTTTCAAGGATCCTTCGTCTCTCAACTCGTTAGACAGCTCCAAACTATCGCCGCCGTCTTTCGAGAGAACCTCTTCCTTGATCTCGACCAAGGGCTCAGATTTTATGGCAATGGCACATTCGAACTTTGACTTCGAGGTAGGTTCAGGTGCGTCCACTTTTGGAATGCCGAGAGCCAAATGTTTCTCGAAACTCGCCGCTGTCGTCGTTCCCTCTTCCTTCTTCTCCTGCTTAAGCGTAACGTCTGCATCCGGTGGCGATGTGGAATTCTCTATCTTCTCCGTTTTTATCTCCTTGTACTCGCATACGTTCTCTGAGTTCAATTCCATCGGTTTTTGATTTTGATTAATGATAATTTTAAGTGACTTGGCGGTCACCTCCGTCGGTGCTACCACCAGCGATTTTTGCTGTTGAATCATTGGCACGATTTCCGGCTTAACTTTGTTCATTTCTAGATCTTGATTAAGAGGAAGCAACGTCTCAGCTGTCGAGCCTTGCGCAATTTGATTGCTTCTCGATAATTTCGGTTGAGACGACATGGTTGGAGTTGCCACTCGAGTTATGATCGTTTGCGCCACACTGGACACAAGAGGCAAATGATTGGGGAGCTGCACTCCTTGAGGTACGGATGATTGCTTTTGATTGGCGACAGCCAACGTCGTCGGAGAAACAATGGCCTTCTCACCAGTTGACACTGCTGGGACGTTGGTCAACTGATGAGACGCTATCGGAACAGCTGGCTTGACCAGAGATTGAGTAGGCGAGGAAACCGACGGTGGTCCTAAGGTATGCAAAACGGATTTGTGAAGTAATTGCGGCTGACCGTGGGCCACGATCACGGGGCTTGGTGTAGCAGAGCGTGGAATCTGCGTTGTCAGTAGAATATTCGCAAACTCTTGCTTTTGTTGCTTCGGCGAGGGACTACCGTCTAATGTGAGTGGAGTCGATACTGGCTGCTGTTGCTGCTGCTGCTGCTGCTTCTGCGACCTGGCCGTCAGTGTGGAGTTGTCCGTGAAAGCGCTTGACTTCTCATAGACCAAATTAGAGGTACTGGCATTGATCTCGATCCTGGCCGTTTCAGGTATGAAAGTCGGTGGTTGATTCGGCGATGGTATTTTGGGCGACGTTGATGCCTTATTCACGATCTCCGGCATAATGACAGGCGACAACTTTGATTCCTCCTGTCTCTGCGCTGGCTCGTTCGAATTGGCAGGTATCACCGTTTCGATAACGGATTTCCCACCTATCGAGCTCGATTCCCTCAAGCTCTTTCCTTGAATTCCAGTTGGCAAAGGTGTGGGCATGCACGGCCTCGACGGTATATTCAATGTTAGCGGCGGTAAGCCACCATGAGGATAATTAGGTACAACGGCTCTCATTCCGGGAGCATGCTGAATTACTGGTTGTTGACTACCAGCTGTTGAATAGATCTGTTGCGTTACCACCTCTGACTTTTGTATGGAGATGGGCGCAACTATCGCGTTTCTAGGTGGCGGCGATGGTTTGCTCACGGCAACGTGGGAGCTCAGCCCCAAGTTCCGATTCCACTGGCCATTGGGCGAAAGGGGCTGCGGAATACGCGGTGACAATTGCGAAGCGATTAAGGGTGGTATCCTCGATGGGACCAACGGTGGTAATGGCGCCATGTTAGGACTGGATATCGAGCCGCTGGAGATACTCTGCAACTTCGGCGATGCTTGTCGTAACGGGACCATTTGAGTTTGCGGTGACACCGCCAGTCGTTGATACAGCGGTTGAACGCTGGTCTGAGGCTGTCTCAGATTAGCTACGGTGACTTTGACCTTGTCGCTCATCATGGAGACGCCAGGAGGTACGACCGAGGAGGGTTTGTACTGCTGAGAAGACGGTGAGTTACTTTGATACAATTGGACGACTTTTTCTTCACTGACGACATTAGAATCGGGACCGTCGATCTGCCTGTTCTTCGAGGGCTCGTGAACATCTCCCAGATTCCACGATTGAGCAATCACCGAGCCGGAGGGGCTGTGCGCTTTTGCATTAGCATTAGCATTTGCATTTACATTTGCATTCACATTGGTGGTCAAGTGACTATCGAGAATTTTGTCCGTTACCGATATGCTAACGGTGGTGTTTATGATCGCTTTCGTCGGTGATTTATAGAACGACGGTATGTCCGGTGTTTTCGGCGGTTGCGACAAATCGAAACTCTCGTAATTGGGATCTTCCTCGGTGTCGGTGTCGATTTGCAAATCGTGCTCACTTTGCGGTGTTTCTGGTTTCAAGTCAGCCTCGACTTCTCCCGCGGAGGCATTAAGACTCTCGACCGCTTGCTGCATCTCTTCGACGTCCTCTTGCGGGGCCTCCGAGGATGGTTCGACGCTGTCGTTCGCTTCCGTCTCTTCGTTCTCTCCCTCGTACGAAAACTCCTCGGTGGAACCGCCGAAGGTCTCCTCCAACAAGGCAGCTACAGCATCCTCGGTTTCCTCCTGCGATATGGCCACGCGAGGTTTGTCTTCCGCTTGAGTCGACGAATGTGCGGCGGTAACGGCAACGTCACCCCGGACACCATCGTCCCTCGAACCACGCGACTGACCACTACCGACGTTCTTTTCCCGTTCCTCAGGCTCCGATATGCTCTTGATGGCGTTCTCGTGAATGGTCTCGTCAATGTCGATCCCGAAGCCCGGTATGAACTTTTCCTTCTTCTTTTCGACGGCTTTGGCACTGATCACTGCTGCACCACTGACGGTGGTACTGGTAACATTAACGATGGACGTGGTAGTGACCGATGCACCTGTGCATGATGGTACAGGCGCGGTCGTCGTAATAGCCGTTGTTGTCGGTACTGCCGTTACTGTTGCCGTCGCCGTTGTCGTTGCCATCATCGTCGTCATCGTCGTCGTTGGCGTCGTTGGCGTCGTCGCCACCGCCGCTGCCGCCGTTGCCATTGTCGTCGTCGTTATCGTCGCAGACGTTGTCATCGCCAACGACGACGACGTCGTTGTCGTCGCCGTCGTCGTCGTCGTCGTCGTCGTCGATATTTTTGGTATAGGGCTCAATAGGGTGTCTTTAGACTGTTGCGTCAAAGTAGGCGACGAGGATTTCGAAATTAGCGGGCTACTCGCTCTCGGGGGACTAGACTCCTCGGTCCCTAGATACGGCAATTCGCCTCCCTTTTCTTGATGATGGTGATGATGATAGTGGTGATGATGATAATCCTTTTTGCTGCGCTCCTCCTTCGACTTTTTTCGCTTCTTCTTCTTCTCCTTGACTTTCTCGGGAGCGGAGGATGGCGTGGTGGTCTCGACGCTGTCGTTGTCGTCCGTAAACCGGAAGACGTCCTGATCGCAAGACTCCGCGGAGGCAGCCACGGAATTTGACAAGCCCAACAGTTTCGCCTCGATCTCCCGACCCGCTTCGACCAAGTCTACGCTGTTCTCGTCGTCTGCCTGGTGTCGTCGCTTCTTCTCGGACTTTCTCCTTATCCGTTCTATCTCCACGGTTGGACTGTGCGCTCCATCGCTGTCCGATGGATAATCATTATTCTCAGACTCGCCGATACTAGTCAGCCTGTTGAAGAACGTGTTTGACGAGGCGTCGTCAACGTCGTCGGACAACGGGCCGAAGATATCCTCCATTCGTTGAGAATCCCTCGTTTCCTGTCTGTTTAGCCGCTTCTTCCTTGATTTGGCCTTCTCGTCGTTGTTGCGATCTCTCCTTTTGTCCTTCTTATTTCGTTGTCTCTTCTCAGCGCGAACACGTTCCTCGCTAGCGTCGATGCTCGTCGCTACTGTATTTTCCGGCTCGTTCGCGTGATTCTGACAAGCCTCCGTACCAGTACCAGTAGCGTTTGCTCTCGACTTCTCGATGGACAATTCCGATGATAGCTCCGATGACTTGCCAACGTTCTCTTCGGCTAGAGAGGAGCTCTTCTGACGCTTCTGCTTCTTCTTGTGGGACTTTTTCCTGTTGTCCCTCTCGTGGTTGTTCATTATCGGATGTATTATCGTGTGAAAACCAACGGAGATGCGCTCTTCGTCATCCGAGGTTCTCGATTCATCTTTGGCATTGCGGTGTACGCTATTGACATTGATCTGGCCGCTCGAAATGTTTTGCTTCTCTTCGGTATCGGCAAAGCCAAGATCGACGTCGCTCTCGAGGAATCTCTCCGTTCTAATCTTATTGTGAATTTTATTATTGAAGGATTCCTCCTCTTCGCTAGTGTCGGAGTGGATTCGCGAGCGCGACCCTTTCCTCGACAATGACTTTGCCCTTGCCGAATCAGACTCGGACGTAGCCTCATCTTCCGTCAAGGCCTTGCTACTAACCGAGTCACCGTCCCAGGAGGTACTTTGCTTCTTCTCCTCGCGTCTCGCACGACTCTGCTTCAGTTGCGAAAATTTGTCCTTCAAACGTACTTGACGCTTCTCTTCTTCAAGTTTTTGCATGTTCTTGGTCGACCGTGCCTTCACTTTATCATACATACTGATGTAAGCAGGCTCGTCATCCACAATATCGAAAATGGAGTGCTTCTTAGGTTCGTCACTATCGGTATCCGTTGCCGATGGATGTCTTGGTGCTTGGACCTCGTGAGTCGATAAGGCACCGTCGTCAATGTCGCTATGCAAATTAGAGCTAGCTTGATGATGATGATGATGATGATGATGATGATGATGATGTTGTTGCTGCTGTTGTTGAGAATGAGACGAATTGCTAGTTTGATCATTCGGCGAGGAAACGTCCACAACCACCCTCTTCGACAATTCCAGTCTCGAGAGAAACTCCTTATCGGCCTCGTGCAAAGCGACTCTTGGACTACGCTCTCGCGATTCTTTCTCTATTCTGTCCGGCCTACTACTGCTACTGCTGCTACTACTGCTACTACTCTTCTTGCTGCTCTTTTGCTTTTCCTTGCCGCTTTCCCGACTCAACTCTCTACTGGCGATATGGACGATATCGTTGTGAAGATCCTTCGAATCGTGAAGCTGCTGCAACTGCTGTTGCTGTCCACCAGCATTGTTATCTTTAAGATCTCTGGTTTCTCTGCTGCTTTCCTTACTCGACCTATGCGAGTCGCTGCGATGCTTTCGATCTTCCGATTTTCGATTTTGACGAGAACGATCCTTACTGTCTCTCCTGTGCTCGGAGGAGATCTTCATGCGTTTCGTATCGTCTTCGACCGACCCTTCCTGCGAGGAGCACCTACGCTTCAAGGACAAGGACGCTGGGGATGCAGAGACATGAGGCGCTGCGACGTTCTGATAGAAATGATTCTCCGATTGCCGCTTGCCCTCGTCACGATCTCTCCTCTCCTTGTCCTTCTCCTCGCGATCCCGTCTCTTCTCCCGTTCGCTCTTGTCCCTTTCTCGTTTCTCCTGATCTTCGCGTTCCCTTCTCTTTTCACGCTCTTGCTTCTCTCTCTCCTCTTTGTCACGTTTCTCTTTATCCACGCGTTCGCACTCGTCCTTCTCTCGTTTTCGTTCTTTCTCAAATCTATCCTTTTCTTCCCTCTCACGCTTTCTCTCCCTCTCAGCGCGTTCCTTCTCCTCTCGCCTTCGCTCTCGTTCCATTTTCTCGCGATCCTCCTTCTCGCGCCTTTCCTGATCCTCCTTCTCCTTCTTGAATCGTTCCTTCTCCTGCTGTTGCTTCTCGCGTTCCGCGCGAATCTCTCGTTCTCTCTTTTCCCTTTCATCGCGATCCCTCCTCTCGCGTTCTTCCTTATCCCGGCGATCCTGTCGTTCTTTCTCCTCCTTTTCTCGCTTTTCACGATCGATCCGTTCCTTGTCCCTCCTCTCCTTCTCTCGCATCTCATTGTCCTCCTTCTCCTTTCTCTCGCGTTCCCGTTCTTCCTTTTCCTTTCTGTCCTTCTCCTGTTTCTCTTTGTCTATTCGTTCCTTTTCCCTCCTCTCTTCATCTTTCTCTCTCCTCTCGCGCTCTTCTCGATCTTTCCGCTCGTGTCTTTCTCGATCCTCTTTCTCCTTACGCTCTTTCTCTTCTCTCTCCTTTCTTTCGTACTTGACCTCTTTTTCCTTTTCCTTCTCCTTCGTTTCTTTATTATGACTTTCGGAATCGATATTCTCCACTGAATGTAAAAAGTTCGTTTTCTCCTCACGATCCCTACGATTCTTCTCACTGTCAGAATCGTCCTTTCGCAATCTCCTCTGACAGTCCTTAAGTTTGCTATATTTGCCTTCTTTGCTATCACGGGAATCTTTGTTTTCCCGACTACTACTATTATAATTTTCTTTCCTTAAACGTGAACTTGACAATGAGAGTAAGGACGAAGAGGACAGTGCGTTTGACGCAGGCGACGAAGATGTCACGATCGAAGAATTGAGGGTTGTAGAAGCTTGGTGATGCGTGTTCATTGGTGGCGTTACACTCTGTGAGTGCACAAATGTTGCTGTCGTGTTTGTAGAACTGTTCGCTATGGTCGTTGTCGCAGTTGTAACGGTTGTCGTTAATGTTGTCATAGAAGATTGAGTACACACGTTTAAACTTCGATTCGTTGAAGCACCGTGTGCGTGAAAACTACTCACATTACTGCTAATATTATTATTATCAATATTAATATTGTTGTTATTGTTGTTGTTGCTACTGCTGCTGCTGCTGTTGTTGTTGTTATTATTGTTGCAACCATTATTATTAATGTTACCATTACTACTACTACTATTATGATTATGATTATTATTATTGTTATTACTACTACTACTACTACTACTGATGCTGCTGCTGTTGTTGATGCTGCTGCTGATGGTGGTGGTAGCGGTGGTGGTGATTATGGTAGAGGTGGTGTTGTTGTTGTTGTTGTTGTTGCTGTTACTGCTACTAAGATTATTCATGGACGCTGTAGGATAAGTATTGCTAGTGTTTGTTATTGTTCCAGTGCTAGATCCAATTGGTAAAGAAACTGGTGGCAATTCAGGGCTAACTGTCTTTAACGATGTTCCTGGCGTTATCGGAGTGGTAGGTGTTGGATGTATACAGTTATGTTGTAGTGGGGTTCTTGGATCATTCTTCAATGTGGAATTGTTTGAATTGCATAATGAAAAACTTGTTGATACAGTAGACGAAATACCAATGTGACTTGTATTGGAAGATACGTTACTCGCATGTACCGGCGGATGACTAGGAAATGGATACTGTAAACAGACTTTACTACTGCAATTGGATCCCGAAGTGACGCTATTTCCACTGTTGATTATTGAACTGACGCCTATCACACCAGTAAACTCTTTAGGTTCGTACTTTTCACTGAAATTCTCCAACCTCTTTGAATCTTCATCAAAGACACTTCTTTTAGCTAGAACTGATTTCACGATATCCGATGGTTGCACTTCGTGTAAATCGAGATCTAAAAGTTTATGCCTAAACCTGAACCGTTCTGACGTTGTCGCATCGAGTTTGGCTAATGCATCACCACCCGCAGCGCTCAGAGCTCTCGATCCAGACCACTTTTCGTATTTCTCATCGAGGGAACGTATCCTCTCCTCCAAACTAGGCGATTGGGGAGCTGTTTCACTATCAGAACTCGCGGGACTTGGACTAAGGTGACGGGGCGGTGGCGAGGCTGGTGGTTGAGGTGCCGTGCGAGGGCTGGATGTAGTTGAGGCGTTACTCGTGCAAGGCGGACTAGTCACTTTGAAGAGGCTCGAACTGTTGGATCGCGTATTACTGCTACTGCCACTGTTGTTGCTACTACTGTTGTTATTACTGTTGCTGCCACTGTTGTTGTTGTTGTTGTTGTTATTGTTGCTGTTATTGTTATTATTCAACATTTGCGTCGCGAATCGTGGCAAAGGCAAGGATAGCGGGCCCTCGTGATTTCTCTCGCGAAACCGTCTCGGTTCACTTGGAATTAGGTTCTCCGGTCTTTCATCCACAAGAGGCGTACCAGGTCTAGATCCATCATGATGCTCATGATGCCTGTTCAAACAAGACGCACAGCTTTAATGATATATTTGCACTCTTGGTGTAATTTAAATTAATCGATATAATGTCAACCTTGTGACAAAAGGACCATATCTCATCATATCGTTCCTTAGTTACTTGGACTAATTATAAAGGAGAAGGCAATTAAACTCACCTGCTGGCTGCATCACGACGACGCTTGCAAGGAGCTGGGCCCCTTCCATCGCAACTACCGCGCCTTGAAGCATGATGCACTATCACTTTTGTATCACTCACTCGTCGAATATCCACGCCTTTTCGACCTGAATGGGAAGTAACTAGAAGGGAAGCGATTTCAGGTTCATCGTCATCACAAAGCAAACCAGAATTTGCACTATCTAGTTTAATCCGTTTTTTCGGTGCGAAAGTAACTTCGTCACCACTGCTATGACACTCTTCGAGTTGTTCCAACAGATGAACACGTTCCTTTTGAAGGTGTCGTATATCGGGTGGAGGTAAGAGAGGGGGAGGCGGAGCTGGCGGGTCGACACTCGTAATGACACTCTGGACGGTGTGTCGACGCGACGGAGGAGGACAGTCTTCGTCATTAAGTTTGCTGTCACTGAGAACACTACTTTGATAATCATCATGACTAGCGGCGCTGCCTTGACTAAACTCATCGTAGCTACGGAATCTCCTCGCCAATGGCTCGTTGTAGTCACCGTCGTAATAAGAGTCTTGATATGACCGTCGACTACTTCGAGAAATTGCGGTTGGATGAGCAGGGCTTGCACCCGGCGTGCTGCCGCCAGAGGTTCTCGAATAACTGGTTGTTCTCGATCTCGGCGGCGTTTCATAACGCGTAAATCGACTGCTGGCATTTGGCATTGTTACGGCTGAATCAAAACTGCTGCGCTCACGTCTGTAAGGTAGACTATTTTTGATAAAGGAAATTACTTATTAATTTCTTCAGTTGACACAATTAGTCGGCTAATGACATTTAATTAATGATAAAAATTTGCAATAAATCGATGAGTAATCGATCAACGGAAAGTAAAAGACGTAAATACATACGAGATATCAAAGGTCGACGATTGAGATGGTCTGGTGTCCCATGATTTTTCATTAACAATTCCTTCCTGCCGCTCGAGGTGTTCGTAAAATGTGTCTTGACATTCTCTCGAGGCAAAATCTACTTGAATGCGACGTCCACGAAGGGCCGCTCCTCTCATTTCCTTCACAGCGTTTTGTGCGCAGCTGATTTGTTCAAAAAAGACCAAGGCCTGTCCTCTTTCTCGGTCCACTACTACTTGCGTTACTGGTCCAAATTGATGAAATTGTATGTTCAGATATTTTTCCGACATACAATCTAAAAAAAAAATAGAGAAAGATTTGTTTAATACTGAGAGGAGAAGGGGGAGGGGAAAGATATATATATATATATTTAGACAGAGGAGAAAAAACAGCTAACCTCCAATTCCATCGACCCAAACACAACAAGTGGGCATCGATTTACCGAAACCTAGTTTGATTCGATTTGCACCTAAATGTTCGCCATCCATTGATCGCATTGCCTTAACAACGCTTGCGATGTCGGAATACTGACAGAAAGCATAACTGGATACAGCGCCCTGTTTTTTGATATCAATTTCCTGAAAGATAAAAGGTAAGGATGTGCCATAGCAGTGTATGCTTTACTCAGATATATATTCAAAATAGGTGTACTCACAAGAATTTCGCCAAATGTTTCAAAATGTTTCTTAAGCTCGGACGCTGTTACATCCTTTTCCAAATTCCCTATAAAAAGGGTCCTAGTAGCTTTCGGATGATATTCATCCAATTCGGCTTCATACGGCCTGAATTCATTATCCTCCACATCGTAGCCTTGATAAGGGGCGACTTCAATTTTACAGCCAAAGAAAAGTTTATCGTGCGAAACTTCTAACGCTTTTTCCACATCTTCGGGTTTTTTGAAGCAAACCAAGGCGTACCTATCGCCAGCCGCTCCAACCACTTTGACCCACGTCACTTTGCCATGTTTCTTGTATTCATGGAAAAGACCATCCTTAAGCGACGTGTCGCTACTACGAGCTGGCAAATTCCGTACACAAATAGCCAGTGGCCTTCGATCATCTGAGACTGCGGCAGAATTTCCACCACGATGAGGAGAACTACTAGGCGAGGTGCTACCACCGGAACTGCTGCCAGCTGAACTACCGCTACGACTTCGACTACTGCTACTGCTACCGGAACGGCTACTGCCACTAGGCGAACTACTACCACTTCTTGATTTTCTACGCTGTTTTTTATGTTGACGAAGCGCACCACTGCTACCTCCGCTCATACCTACAGCACGAAACGAAGAACGTGTGTTAGAAAGCTATTGATATCCATAATTTGACTATTAATTTCTTCGTTTCTTCCTTTACCTGTTTCATCCTGGTAAACGTCGTTGGAAGCAGGCGAGGGTGGCGGCGGCACGGAAGAGTACCTCGAGGAAACTGATTCGTAAGTAGACCACGATGTGGAGGATATACCACCTCTATGACGATCTAAATGAGACGGAGGCGGAGGCCCTGAAATGTAGGGACCGGATCGTGGATAGAGTCGATCCCTCGCTCTACTAGATGTCACGTGGTAAGAACTCGAAGGTGGAGGACGTCCACGCGGCATATAACCGGCTGGATCTGTCGAGGATGCGTCGGTTGGGTGGACGGTAATACCACTTGACGAAACGACGTTGCTACCAACGATTCGGTTGCTTCGCTCGTTTCCGTAGAACCCGCTGTGCGAGCTTCGAGACTCGAAAACCTCTGACGAGCCTCTATCTGCAGCAATAATATTGTTGCCGCCGCCGTTGTTGTTATTGTTGTTGCTGCTATTGTTGCCGCCACCTCCACTGCTACTCCCGCCGCCGCCGCCGCCGCTGCCGCCGCCACTGCCGCCGCCGCTGCCGCTGCCACCGTTGCCGCTGCCAACGCCGCCGCCACTAGCACTGCCACTGTTGTTGTTAATGCAAATGTTGGTACCGGCACCGCTGCTGCCACTGTTGCTGCTCCCGATGCCGATGTTACCACTGAGACTTCCTCCGACGCTACCAATGCTACCAACGACGCTGGGTCCGCCGCTACCGCCGCCACCTCCGCATCCTCCCCCAGCTCCACTCGTTCCGTGATCGTCCGAGCTTCTAAAAACGCTATGTGTTAGATAACAAGTGCTCTAAAGATTTCAAGTTTCTCGTTATAAGCATAATTAATGGAAAAGCAAAGACTAGCATGAAGAAAAAGAAAAAGAAAAAGAAAAAAAAAAAAAAGTTAATCTCTCTCATCTTACCCGTGGGAGGGAAATCGATGTTGAAGGTGTTGAGGTTCGTAGTATTGAGTAGTGAGAGTTCGTTCATCCATTGTGTGCTCGACAGCGTGAGCCTTCGCTGCGGATTTGATATCCATGAACGCCACCGTCGCTGATACACCCCTACTGTTAATCGACGGACCACCGCTCGCTCCACCGCCATTGCTACCGGAACTAGAACATGAACTTCCTTCAATGCCTTCACCGAGGGGACCTCCGGAAGTTCCATCCACGGGACATTCTTCGCCTTGCGGCAGCAGCTTGACGCTCTGCACGCGTCCATATCTGAAAAAGTTTCTTCAATTAATGACAATCCCACTGCCGAATGTTATGATTTTTACGAAGAACAGAAATCAACGGAGAAAACAAAAAAGCTTTCAATCGCACATCACATTTTATTTATTTTATTCTCAATAAAAAAAAGTTCATCGTACATTCATTATAAAAAAAATCATCCATACATACCAAATTAACTTTTTATTTTTTTACATTTGTCAAATATAAAAATATAAAAAAAGAAAAATCTAAATTTCCTTAAATTTTCTTTCTCTCTCTCTTAAATGCACGCTAAGAGAAATAACGAAGCAAACTAATAAACAGGTTTAAGCCAACAACACAATGGCAAAATGAATTAAAACATGTAGGCATGTTTTATTTATCAGGCGGTCTCCTTTCTAGCGAGTTCTTTATACTTGGGATAAGAGGCAAGGAAGGAAACTCGGTAAAAGAAGTGGGGAGCAGAGAATTTGTCTATAGATCGTTGGCGGTGGTAGAAGAGAGTAGCGATTGGTCCATAAGCAATGCAGGATATGCGCGCAAGCGCAACGTTCTGGACGCCTTAAAAGTATTCCAGGGAGTCGCTTGTCACCTCTTGCGCGAGTTACACGTTCTTTGCTTTGGCTCTCTCTTTCAATAAGAACACCATTTCTTATTTCTCGCCATTTCAACAAAGTCAAATTTCACTGCGATTACCAAGTAGATAGTTTGCGGCGGACAGGCAACATTATGCGGAATATTAGCGGAAGCGAATTTACGTCAAATTTACGTGATTACACTGACAATATAGTTAGAATATTTATTAATCCTGGTTCGGGCTCCAGAGAACTTTCGATGTGTTTTATCAATCTCTCTCGTGCGAAATAATTTCGCAAGACTCGTCAAGCTCAACAAGCATACAAATAAAAAATGGAATAGCCTGTGGTTCGTCAAGATAAAGAAAAAGCTATAATGTGATCTCTCCATTTATACCCTGAAAGATTATATCCGATCAGTTCTCTCTCTCTCTCTCTCTCTCTCTCTCTCTCTTACCACACGCATCAAATAGGTCAAAAGTAATAAATTAAAAAAAAAAAAAAAAAAAAAAAATCACCCGAAAGTTTCCACTATCCTAACTCGAATGCTGTTTGCCAATGATGTTTTACACCGACTCGTCGAGCAACGAGGGGATACACTTGTTCTTTCGAATTGAGAATTTCTATGAGAAACCGAAAAAGAAGCGAAAAGAAAAGAAAAAAAGGCTAAGCAAGTAACCAAAGTAAAACTAATAAATATTTCCTGAAGCATAACCGTTATGTCTACAAAAGTTCTGGGAGAATAATCGACTCTCCACCTCCTATATCTTCCATGGATAAATCGCTAGATAAAGAAAGTACTTTTTACGTGATGTGTTGTTGTTGTTTGAATAGTGCAATCGGAAACCGACTTTCGAATGTATTAAAGCACGATTACGATAAAGAAAGTAGAGACAGAGTGGAATGGTGAATTAAAGAAAGCAAGTATCGAGCTATTTTCCTAGTTTGAAAATCTTGGCCGTTAGCTTCTTTCGAAGAAGACGATGCTCCGATGTGTCGAAGCAAAAGCTTTTAGTTTCTCCACATTATTTCCTAAGCGTGTACTCTCATCCAAAGACAGAGAGAGAGAGAGAGAGAGAGAATTATTCTTTTTCTGATAAACAGTTTGCCTTCGCTCATTATATCAAGGAGCTTACATATGCGTCATATGGTACACAATCAAAGCTACTGAAGAAGTTTTTCTCTCTCTCTCTGTCCCTCTCTCTTACATAGATTGGATGTGACCCTGTTCTATAAGAGTGCATTTGAGAGAGGAAAAAGGAAAGACTACGTGCGTAGTAGTTGTATATACGCGTAGGTAGGTGTGTGTAGGGTACGTATGTAGGTTTGTATGAGAGGGGTCGAGGATATGTAGAAGAAGGGGACGACCCGCGTGCCACGGTGGCTGGCTGGCTGGTTGGTTGGTTGGCTGGCTGGTTGGTTGGTTGGTTGGTTGGTTGGCTGGCTGGCGGGTTGGCGGGCTGGCGGGTGAGCCGTGAGCCGTATTGCCTCTCGTCCGGCATCGCTGCTTACCGACTCGTCGAGGAATTTTACTCAGGTAGACTCGCGCCCAGGCTTCTTTCTCAACTTTAACGTTTCACTCGACAAACAACACGGGTTTTACTCTTTAAGAAAGTATGCTACCATTCAATGAGCCAAAAATCTCTAGATATAATTTGTGAATCCTTATTTATCGAACCTCTTATCTTCTCCGATAACGCACAGTCGAGTCTCTTCTTAATTCACTTTTCTAGCCAATAGCTGTTCTCGCTACCATACACTCAACTTCGATACGAGTATCTTCGAGGATTCCCCTTATCCCTTATCGTTTCTCCTTCTTCTTCTCTCTTCGCGCGGGACAGATACGTGGAAGAACGTAATGTGACGTGCATTAAAGAAATTTACTCAAACTACCGTATACAATGCACGACGAACGCAACTTTTCTTTATTTCTATAAAGAAATATAATCTCTTTATTTCTATAACTTTGTTACCCATCTCAAATAAGAGAGAGAGAGAGAGAGAGAGAGAGAGAACTCGATATTGAAATAACTGATATGAATTGCAAGCAGAAGAACAAGGTTATTTTCTCATTCTCTCGTGTCGATCGCCCCTATTCGTTTATATACATATTCGGGTCATCCAGAATATTTCATTTATATCCTTTGCAACTGCTGCGTATTTGGAGACACGTTGATCAACGTTATTTCAATCGGAGTAGAAAAATAGATTTTCAACAAGATCGTATAAATAAAAATGGTGACAATGGTGGTGCGACGAGGAAAAAGATGAGGAGGAGGAGTGGAGAGATACATGTATCGAGGGAAAATTATCCTGTACTTTTTATTTCATGCTTTGTGATCGCGGCACTGAAGAAAATACAGTAGATACCGAGGAGCAAGGCCAAAAAAATGAGGTAGAGTCCGCTCTTGACAGACAACACTGAGGAGAGGCATAAGCAAGTGCAAGTAAGCAAGCAAGCAAGCAAGCAAGCAAGCTTTCAAGTAAAGCAGAGTCGAATCAATCGTCAAACTGTATCAGAATGATTCGCCAAACTTGGCAACACTGGTATGACTCAGCTTTGCTCGATCTGCTTCCCTCTTCCTATGCAGAAAGGCCAACACTACGCAGCTGACGCCCTACCTTTCCTTCAATAATCCCCTCCTCCAAGCTACAGTTTGACGCTCTCCTTCTTCCTTTTCACAGAGAGACATACGTTCTGTTCCACCCAACCATTTTACCAAACATCTCACCAACCATTTCACCAACCAATCCAATCACCTCTTCTACCACACGCCATCCATCCCACACTATCCATTCATTCAACTATCCTTCATCCTATTCTCTCTTGTCGAGTCTATTAACTGTTTAGATGATCTTCGTACGCCTTATTCCTTTTATCATTGCTTCTTTCCTCTCTTCCCTTCTTCTTCTACTACTCAATCCTTTTTTATTATCCTTCCCTTCGGTAAGTACAGAGCTACTTATCTAGACATTGATATTCTCTTTCTCATTCGAGCGGTCATCTTCAAACGCTTCTTTTAACATTTCAATTTTCCATTATTTGCACAGGTTACTTACAAGAATAAGAAGATAATCTCATTGTTCGACACATTGTAACGCACCACTCATAATTGCCAAGGGTTCGGGCTTATCGACGACCACTTTGCTTCTTTCTTGAAGCAACCTCGATCCTTTGATCGATAATGATAATCGTTTCTCGATCGCCATTCTCAAATATTACATAGTATGGAAGACTTTAATCCGCTCGCTGGATGCTACATGCGAAAAATCAGACTCGAGGTACGTGTTACAGTGCCGATGTTCCATTCTAACAGTCGACAGACGCTGATAAACAAGGTCACGCCAGTTTAAGGTCAAAGACGTGTAGGGTCGTTTCGCCGGTTAGCACCATTCTTGGTTGTGTGCTCTATCAATCCATTGTAAATTATCTAAATACTTGAAAGGATAATTAGGGATATCTATCGCCCCTCTAATGATAGGGACAAAGATATCCGCTCTTGTGTTTGAAGAAATATAATCGAGTCTAAGAAATTCTAGATGGATCGAGAAGCAACGAAGGGGTAAGATAAATAACAATATAAATAAAAGTGATAAAAAACGAGTGGAAATCCCCTCGTTGGTTCAAAGTTTTCTACCGGCCAAGTTAAACAATTTCATTCTATGCACTTATTTGCTTTTGTGCAAATCAGAAAAGGTACAAATCTATGGAATATTATCATCGCACGTGAGTTTCCGGTAGAGACATTTAACGTATTGTCAAGGAAATTATGTAATCTAGCTAGCCAAGCACAAACTTAAATTGAAAACACTCTTTCAGATGACATCGACATTGTTTTGCAGAGTTCCATGAAGAATGTATATATATATATATATATATATATATAAAAGTTACGTATACGAGATTAACAAGACGAGCTTTGATAACTCAACAATCCACATATCCCTTGATCCAAATGTTCCAAACTTTTCAGGTAAGTTTCCTATCCTATTCGTTCTAATCTGTTTTGCTTCTACTAAAGTAAATATTAAAATTAGTCACAGGTGTACTATTCCACAAACAATGACTTTTGCAAAGGCACATAATGGAAGAAGTGATTAAGGATAGCAGTAGTTTGTTTTTTAGATGTGTATATATAGGTAGAAATAAAGAAAGTAAAGAAATACGAAAAGAGCGCTATAGACACGATAAAGCGATTATTAGAGCTGGCAACATTGGAGACCGCGGACGACAAGCAGACATAGACTATCGTAGGAGCAAGCGAGAGAGGAAGAAAGCAAGCAAGCAGGCAAGCAAGCAAACGACCGAACAGAGCCACCAGCAGGCAAGCAAATACAGACAAAATGCTAGATGTGGCAACGTCGAGCACCTATTATGTAACACCCGGCAACATCGCTGGTTTATACCGTGAGGTGGCTGCAGTGGGTTGGGGTAAAGGGCAGGGGGAAAACCGACAAGAGAAATAATGCTAATGGCTAAGCATGCGAGCGAGCGAGCGAGCGAGCGAGCGAGCGAACGGGCGAACGAAGTAGCGAGCGAGCAACCGACCAAGCAGTCAAGTAGCCAACCAGCCAGCTGGTATGGCATGGCATAGCATGGCACGGTATGGCATTGGTATGGCTAGCTTCCTAACGAAACTACGTCACCTTGAGAGTAAGAGGACATTTGGGCGAGAAGGAAAAAATTCCACATTACCTAGGAAGAAGCGTTTTCCCCATATTGTTTCCTCCCTATTTCTCACAAAATACGTCACAGAACAACCACCGCCAACCTCGTCCCTTCCTTTTCACCACTCTTTGTTCCTTGCACTCCCACCAATTCTTTTCTCCAATTCATATTTCAACGTTCTTTTTCTTCATCCGTGAATTTTACGCATCTAATTGGAAAATTCTTTGCCAATACATACAAAAAACTTGGAGAAAGGAAAATATTAATATATAAATGTCAAAGGTTACAATTCTTGAACTTTATGTACGAGCAAGGAACTTGCAAATATGATCTATGAAGACAAAATTGATAAATTCAGATTTTAACTTATAGAATTCTCTCGAGCACATTTTACATTAATTCATTTACATGATTATTAGCCACTCTATATAGAAAATCGATTGACCGACGTCGTAAGAAACTGAAAGCTGTTATTGCTATATATTGCACGCTTGTACCAATGTCAGCAGAACTATGTTACAGATCCAAGAAACTGTCTAGGTTTGAATAAGCGAGAAGTTGTTAGAAGAAAGTGCTAGACAAGAGTCTAGATAAAAGAATTTCATTTACCATCTAACAGGATTTCCTTCTCTTTGTTAAACGACGATTATGGTTCAAGTGTAAATCTGGTAAAGCGTATACACATCAGATGCAAAAGTTGCATGTGTGTCACGCGACTCATCGCAGCTACGCACGCGCAATAAATACATGAAAAAGACGGTAAATATGCGCGGTAAAGTAAGGTTAATGTAGAGGGGCGGGTCGTCCGAGAAGTGAAAGAAGATAAATAGAAAAACATTTATATATATATATATATATATATATATAACTTTTAGAGATAGGTTGGTTGGTAGCCTTTTTGCTTGCTTTTTGCTTGCTAGGAAGAAACGAATGAAGGAAAAGATGGAACGTTTAAGAGAGAACTGAGATAGAAGGAGTGAAACGCTAAGAAGAGGTTCTCTCTAACGTTGCCAGATCTCTGTACCATGTGGAGAGCGCGTAGAGCATGGTGAGCCGATGTGGCAACGTTGCAGTGCGATACGATAGAGAGCTAAGAGAGATGCGAAGAAAACGTCATTATTTTGACCTGGAACGCCGATGGTAGATATCGCAATATGGTCAATAGTTTGATCGAGAAATCTTGCAGGATATTTCTGTCAATCTCGAATACGGTTAGTTCAGTCTTGCCTATCCAAACCTATTGTTTTTTAAGGGACATCGCTGCTGCTGATGCTGTTGGCTTACTCTCTTTTCTACTCAAACTGCCCCACTTTACAAATTACAAGTAAACATGTGTATTCCGTTGGATTTCACTTTGCATCATTCGATGCAATTGTTAAACACACAAAATTATATACAAGCGTTACATATTCTTATGCTTAATTCATACGAAGTTCAATCATTTCACTTTATCCTCCAATTATGAGTAACGGTAGATCTTGGAGATACGGATCAATTGAAAATAAGAAAAAGTGTATTTTATATTCTGCAAACTTATCAAAGGTTGAGTGATCTCATCAACGATCCTATTTACCAGCTTACGTACACAGTCGATTAGTGAATTTCCTTATTTTATCTTGTGTAAAGAAACAAAAGCACATTCACGTTTTAAATACTTAAGATGCAAACTAAGATCAAATTCATACTTTCACCCACGAAAGCTCTCTCGCAATTTCACTCAAGTATAACTTTCTAAAGTCATAGGCGAAAAATTCTTTTTGCAATCAATTGTTTAATGGTTATAATTGTGCGTGGAGAAAGAGAGAGGGAGGGGAATACCTCCTGTTCTTATTGAATTTATGGTAAAACCATGGGATTCTTTTTGTAGAACTAGAAGTTTTTTAGTTGCTTTAAACAGGTTTTCTCTCTCTCTCTCTCTCTCTCTCTCTCTCTCTGTTTAAAATAATCGTCGAATAACGGATAGCGAGTAATAGTCGAATATGAAAGATGAGGGATGCGCATCTCGCTGGAATCGTTTGCCTCTACTCCCTTTATTAATAAGAAAAAAAGGACTGTGCACAATCGGAATAGAAAAGTTTTTGAAGAAACGGGCCAAAGGAAAATACTGGTGATAGAATAGAGGTCGGGTGGGGCGCGACAGAGCAAAAAGCGACGTCGTGGAAGGGAGATATGGCCGACCACGCGCGATCAATATACCAAAATACGCCGGTAGCCGGCACACAAATGTACGCACGCGTGTCTGTATAAGCGAGTGTGAGCGATTGTACCTATGAACACACACGCACGTCAACTACACACGCTTACTTTCATTTAAATATTCATTTTTTTCTTGGATTCTTTGACATTTATTGTCCAACTTTGGTATTGATCGAACACGTTTCATTTGCAGCTTATCTCTAATAGACACCCAAGGAGTATGAGGAATTTAGAAATTTTGACAAACTAACAAGAAACAAGCATTTTACAATTTCGTACAACATGCCATATACAAATATTCATTGCACACTACTCTCAAGCCCAGTACATACAGGTAATTCGTACAACATATACAGAATAATAGAAATACATACTATTTTACAAATGAGTTTCTACATTAATATTAACTCTTCAAGATTACCAATACTTTATTTAACCAATAGTGCTTTGTTCAATTTATTTACACAGATCAATGCAGTTTTAGTTGAAATTTCGTTTAATCATGAATATTATGGTAGATAATTTAAAGGAATCCATTGGGTTTTGATGCAACTGAGAGAGACTGATTTGCTTGAGATGAAACCAAACGCTAAAATTATAAGTAGCGATTAGCTATGATTGGTGATTTTTGTAAAATGTTCGCAGTCGCTTGGAAATAGATTCTGGAATTAAAAGTGATTATAAGGATTAATAGCAAGGTTAATGATAGCAGTAAATGAAATCGTCCTGAATACACGATTATTCGATTCATTGGCAATTTCAAAACGTAAGGAATCAACTACTTAGCATGATTCAATATTTATGTAAAAAATGTGCATTTTATAGAAATTTTCACGGATAGAACGTACTCGGGAGCCGCAGTTTGAGCGTCACTGTCGAGCAATAACTTCGCGCCGCGAGTTCTCAAAATGGCTGTCCTCAGCTATTATTACTTCAGGGAAAAAAATAAATGACGACGTGCTCACGCTACGAAGAGGAGAGACAGAGCCAAGGCCCTCTGTGAATGTACGCCAATATAAATGTGTGTGTGTATGTGTAAAAGTCTATATGTATATCTATACGTTAGAGCGCGCCCGCGCGCGCTCACACATGTGTGGTACCCCGTACAGGAAATCTCCCTTATTCTTACTAGTTTCGTTTCTCTCTCTTACTTTTCCCTCACTTTTCTTGGCCTATCTTCTGATTCATGCCCTACGAAATCAAAAATATCAAAGGTTATTTTTCTTTCAACTAATTTCTTTTATCCATAAAAAATTCTCTGAAATTTTTAAAGTTAAATAAGAGAAATTGATTTTGCACCAAGAAAGAGAAGAGGAATCATGCAGCATGAGCAAGCAAGCACAATATTTAAATAGTAAAATGGAAAATAGACTACACTGCTGCAAATTCGATGAAACAAAATGGCATACTTAAAAAGTACAGGTCACACACAACACACTTGTATTAAAACAAAGGTTTCTAATTTTCAACCGGTAGAGAATGAAAGAAAGAAAGAGCGGGAGAGGGGAAAGAGAGGGGAGACTAAAGGAAGGGGAGGGGAAGGGAGGATAGTAGGTAGGAAAGAGGGAGAGGCAAGCGGGTAAGAGAAGAAAAGAGAAGAATGAGAGAATAAGAGGAGAGGGAGGGGAAGGAGAGAGGGGGGAGAGAGAGAGAGAGAGAGAGAGAGAGAGAGAGAGAAGCCGTGGAGACTAGAAAGCGGATCCGCTTACCGTTTGAAATGCTCTCTTATGCGATCCTCTCGGATGTTTTCCGGCAGATTTCCAACCCACAGGTGACGTGTCTCTCTAACCATTTTGCTCCGAACTCTTCATTTGGGATCGGATGTTGTGGTATCGTTTCAAGGCACTGTACAACGACACACAACTTGGTCGAAAAATAAAGTAACACCAACCACGACACCTGCAGCACACCACACTACACGGCAAAGAAACTCAATAGAGCCGGTAAAACTCTCCTAGCTTGGCTCTATTCACCTGTTTCTAATACAAGCACTAAAAGACGTTTCCTTGGAGAAACCGATGAGTAGCGACGTCGTTATCAACCGAGATCATCACGAAACAATCATTCTCGCGCGATTCCCGTCTGCTTCTGTGTGTGTACACATATATCCGACCGGTAGGAGGACACGGTGGAAATTTTGATAGACGACCGTTTGTCGTTATGCACACATGCACACATAATACACTCTCACTCGCGCATCGTTGAAACAACGAGGAAGAAAAAAAAAAGAATTCCTTTTTGCTCGTTGTCTCCTTTTCCTCCTACTCCTGCTGATGGTGCTGCTACTACTGATGCTGATGCTGCTACTGCTGCTTCTGTTTCTGCCTCTTTCTTTATTCCCTTCCTTCTCCTTTTCCTATTATTTTCTCAAGAAGAGAAAATCACAGGTCGGAGAAAAGGATGTACACTCACAAGTATTAGCACAAGTAACAATAAACAGATTATCACTAGTCACTAATTAGAAAATGATGCTCCGTAACAGGACACGAGTCGCCAGAGGAGTGTCGCGGTGAGGTCGAGGGGGATGAAAAAAACTGAAGAATATTGGACCTATCGCGATACAACTTTTTCGCCGTAAAACATGCCGATGTAGCAGAGGAGGATACTTGAACAACAGCTTGAAAGCAACGACGAGCACCACCGGTGGAATAAACTACAAAAAGAATTGGCACAGGCGTCGTACACCACATTGTATACCACTGAATTTCCAATAAAAAAAAATGCGACTATTACACGTCACATCAAACACTTTGGACACGATCGCACGGCCATTGCCGATCCATGCTGCCGCATGTTTTCTTTGCGTATACGGTGGTACACTCGCGTAGCGTAGCGTAGTGCTATGCTGTGCTGTGCTGCGTTGCGTTGCGTTGCGTTGAACTGGGTTGGGTTGAGTTGACTTGACTTGACTCAACTCGAGTTGAATCGAGTTGAGTTGAATTGATGAGTGTGTTGCTTCGCCTCACTTCACGTCACGTCACTTCACGTCACGTCACCTCACGTCACGTCACGCAGTTACTGTTGCTTCTTCTTCTTCTTCTATTTTTTTTTTTACCTCTGGTACTTTTATTTCCGCCGTTGATGCTGCTCTTACTACTCTGCTACTGCTAATAATAATATTACAGCTATTATTCCTTTTTATTCCTTCTTTTCTAAAATAACGCGATAAACTTTACTTATTCGCGAAAAGAGAAAAAAAACTCACCATTGATTTGCCAAAAAAAAGAAAAATTCAGCACTTAATCATCTATACGTAGAGTGAGAGAGAAAGAGAGTAAAAGGGAGCGAGTGAGTGAGTGAGTGTATGCGAGAGAGAGAGATAGAGAGGGAGGGAGGGAGAGAGAAAGAGAGAGAGAGAGAGAGAGAGAGCAGAGAGACTGACTGGCCTCCTTTTCTATCACATAAATAAGATCAATGTAACGGCTCTTATATTTCAACTTGAGCTATACACACAGTTGCTTTTCTGGTTCCGTTTTATTTAGTTTGCACATTATCAGTTTAATAAGCAGCTTTTATAAATGTCAAATGCTTCTTTTCTTTTTTTAACACTTTTTCTTAATAACATAATACACACTGGGTTTTGTATCACTGTTTTTCAATCACGAGGGAAAAAAATAATGAGAGAGATCGAATTATTACCCCCTCGTGCTCGTATCGTCATAACGCATGCGGTTCCTTAAGAAACTATGTGACAACTTGAAAGATCCAAATGAGAAAATGAGAGATAATGTCGATCGTACACATTGATCGCGCAGAATGCGCGAGTTCTATTACTGGACACGGTCCACGTTTCAAAAGCTTTCATTTAGTTTACTCGTGAACTATGTAACGCGGATGGAGGAGACTTCGCTCCTTCTCACTGCACTACACTACTTAGAGTGACGTCACCGTGGCGGGAGCATAACGAGGCTCGCTGGCTAGGCGTCTTTGGCTGACCCTGTGGTGGGAGATCCACATAGGGGAGCGAAACGAGTCTACCCTCGGACAGTGTTCTCTCCCTCTCTCTTCCTCTCTTCAAACTACCTACCTACCTACCTACCTACCAACCAACCAACCAACCAACCAACCAACCAACCAAATCTCCCCCTCTTCCGATTTCCCGCCACTCCTTCCCCTTGTCTCGACTCACCCTCTTCTCACCCTCCTCTCTCTCTCTCTCTCTCTCCCTCGTTTTGCTTGCTTCGCTTCCTTGCTTCCTTGCTTGCTTCCAAACGTGATAGTCGTTCCTCCAAGCGGTGATGCGTTGCCCACTTCCACCGTCGTCGTATCCTCTCCCTCTTCTTTTCTCTATCCCTCTATTCCTCCCACTTGGACTTCCCCGATAGAGGGGCTAAACTTTTCGTTTCGTGCTACAAAGTGGGGAGAACTCATGGAATCGAAGCAAGGACAGGTAGGGATCTCCGGACTTTATTGCGGGAGGGGAGGGATAACGGGTCGAACGAGCTAACCCACGATCCCTGTGCCATCGTCGTCGCTTGCTTCCTCGCTTCCTCGCTTGCCTGCGTTCGCCCCTTTCGCGAGCAGCAGAAGCAGCAGCAGCACCACCACCACCACCACCATCACCAGCACCAGCAGCAGCAGCAGCAGCAGCAGCAGCAGCAGGCCTCTCCCTACTTTTTTCCCTACTTCCTCTCTCTTTTCTCTCTATGACACCACCTGATATAGCTCTACCTCTCTCACTCCTTTGCTACCTTCATCCTCCATTACTACGCTTCTCTCTTTTCTCTCGCAAAAGAAACCTCCCCTTCGGTGCTTTCCCCCCATCTACCCTTCCCTTCCCTCCCTATCCTATCCCGTTCCATCCCATCCCATCCCATCCCATTCCGTCCCTTCACTCTCCTCCTGCCACAACACCATCTCTCTTTTTCACATACAAACCTACACACACAATGACACTACTTACTTGTCGCTCTCTCGCTCTCTCGCTCTCTCGCTATCTTGCTATCTCTATCTTTTAGTTTCTCCTCGTCATCTTACTCACTGCTGGCACTATTCTCTGTCTCTTACAATAGACCTCACTCCTCTTCTTTCTTTATCCTTTTTGCTTTCTTACACGCTCTTATTCTTCCCAGGGCTGATTAGAGGATACCTATATCTCTTGTACCACCGGGACCTTCTATACAAAATAAAAACGAACAATAGCTATTATTGTCATAATAATTAGTTACTTGTGAAATTGAAGAGAGAGAGAGAGAGTGGCTAGTCTCCATCTCTAATCGTATGATTAAAATATACGCAAAGACAATTGATACAAGTACTTGTAGGAATATGGTAGTCTAAGGAAGACAGTATTCTCCTCTATCTCAATAATAATCGTTTTATATCATTTTTTCATGAATCTTACCTTTTCAGAGGTAAACCTTTGCTCCATCATCCTTTCCTTACGGTATCTTATCAATTTTTCTGATAATTATTACTAGATTTATCGATATACGTACAATCAGAAATTGAAATAAAAAATAATCTTCATCCTTATCTCAATCGATATATACACTAATATATATTGATAAATTTGTACGGAGAGAATGCTCGTCTCTTTTATTGGAAAAGCCGTATCTAAAATTTCTTTCCATTTACGAATATCAAACTTTTCTTGCATCGACATTATCTTTGTCGTAACAATTGAATATTGAGTCGGATGGCTCGCAGTTATACCATAAAGAAAAGGAAACTTTATATTTACTTGATATACTTGTACCAGACATAATGTGCAACGTAAAACTTACAATTATACTGAATTGAACATTTCAATTAAAAGTTTTTGCTTTGCGAAAATCTCTTATTCATTCCTTCCATCAAATATTAAAAAGTTTAGCAAAATATAGTATACGTGCAATTGAAGTAATCGATAATCTCTGATTTTTTCCATTAATTCTCAATAATCTCCAAAATTTTCAATGAGACCGGCTAACACTCTCTTCTAGAATTATGATGCGTTATAAAGCAATGAAGAGAGAAAAAGTGAGGGAGAGAACCTTACTGAGATGTCGCGGCATAAGGCGACATCTGTCGGATTTTTGTAATACTCCAATCTCCATACTTGTGTGAATTTTGAATGATTTAGCGGGCTCGACTTAAGCAGGTGATTACGGTCGATAAAATATACAGTTGTGTAGCAACTTCTGATGTTAATAGTTTTCGTATTGGTTTGCATAGTTACCAAATTATAGTCATCGTCAGCCGCTAAATATCAAGTTAGGCTCTCTTGTTCCGTTGCAGTAATATTCGCATCAATATAAGATCAAGTAAAAATGGAAGAGTCCCTGACTAATTCATCCGACTTGGAAGAACGAAAATTAAGAAGGAAGTTTCGCATACAACATCGTTTCGAGGATTCTCACACGTAAGAAGAAGTCATTGTGTCACTTTTCACCAAATAAATCTATAGCATTTCTATAAAAAAATCTTGAATTTTATAGAAAAACATCTATCGAGGATGAATCCATTCTCGATGAGTCCATTATCAGGAAGCAGTTGCTCGAAAGCTCGGAGATTTTAAATAAATTACTCTCGGAGGGAGACGAAGTGGTATATTCTTTTTTTTTTTTCCTTTTTTCTTTCCTCTAACGCTGGGCTTATGCATTATGGCAACTGTACCATTATAATTCTATAATTTGTCTATAATTTGAGAAACAAGCAAACCCTTGTTGCAGATAACGTGCGTGAAAATTGCCAATGATGCCAGAGAAGTATATCGCAGAAAGGAAGAGACCGAGAACAGAAAGAAACTATTGATTAAATTGGAAAATGAGGATGAAAAATGTACGACACTCTATCGTGATATCGTTAAGCATTGGCCTAATATCATTGCGTGTAACGATCCTCTGAGTATTCACACAGAAATAAAATTGCAATACGAAAGATGTTCGGAGGTGCTCTCGAAAAAGGACAGTCTCATAACGAAACTTCGCGAAGAATTGGAAAATGCCGATTCGAGATACGAGGAGGATCAGAAAAACCAAACTGACGACATTACCCACTTAATCGAACGAATAGAGAATCAAGTGAGTTTTCATTGGGAGAGATGCAAAGTTATACTTTCAATATTACAATCGATCGACGAGTAACCTTTTGTACTTCTTTAGTTTGCAATAATGATCAATGGCTACCGACGGGAATTATTGTTCATCAATAAAGCGGTAGACGAGGAGAGGAGAATTCTTTTAGAAACGGTCAAAGATAAATGGAACGATCTGTACGAAAAAATCCGAGCGTTTGATTGGGAGGGCATGGAAAAGAGAAAGGACATAATGCGCACGTACGAAGTTACAATTGAAAAAATCATTGAGGAACACCAAGAGGGGTTTCGAGCAGAAAGAATAAAACTTGAAAATGAAATTGACGATCTACAGCGGGAGGTACAACGAATGAAAGCCGTTTGCTTGACGAATGTGCAGAAACTGGAATATAGCTATTCCATTCTTAAGTGTCGCGAGGAAGAAAACATAATGATACGCAGTCATCAGAAACGAAAGATTAATGAGTCTCTGTGGCAATATATCTCATTGATTCAATTAATTTCATTAGTGTATTAGCGAGACGGGAGATTAAAATGCCGCCAATATTTGCAGACTGAGAAATGTAGTGAAGAACCTAAATCAGGAGTACTCCAACTTAGAACAGAGCATGGAAACAGAGATCAAAAGACTGTCCGAGCAAATTTTAAAATCTTGCAAATCCATTACGGAACTTGAGAAGAAGTCTAGTTATTTTAAGCGAATCAATCACAAACGATACTTTGATATTTGGAATATTAATATTGAGAGCGCAAACGAATTGTTGGAAAAGGTATCGAAGATTGAAACTATACGAGTAAAAGACTCTCTCTGTTTACTATTCTTTTTCCGTTCTCAGATACTTTTCGCTGATCGAGTGGTCCACGAGAAGGTATTGGGCCTAGAATGGCATAAACCAGAAATTAAATATCCATTCTCTACGAGTAAAATTCATTGCGCTTCGCTGTATCGTAAAGTGAAGTCTTCTGAAAATCTCAATGAGAACAGTCTCGAGTTACATGCGAAGAATGTACCTGACAAATGTTACGAAGGTACTGGTGATCTTAAAGAAATTAATACGATACGACAAATACTCAATCACATCATGAGACTGATCTCGGATGAGACTGGCTATCTTATTGAGAATGACTTTCGGAAATTGCTCGTGCCTTACACGACCCACGAAAATACAATCATTCGCTTGGATGATATTTTCAAAGTAAATTATTCTTTTTCAAACTTTCAATTTTCAATTTCTACGGTTGATAGTTCTTGATTTTTAGGCTCTGAATATTAATTCAAAAGAAGAAATTTATCTTATGCTGAATTTCTTTCTGCCGTATGCTTATTGTCCAATATGCAAGGCCGAGCTGGAAGAAGACAAGTCTGCTTCCGACTTAATGAATTCTGACGATACCTCGACTTCAATGGTAGAATCATCGTACGTAAGGCAATATGTGTTTAATAATAATAATAATAAAAATATGTAAGAAGTACACACATTGCGTGCTTTTTATTTTACAAACAAAACACTGATTTCTCTGTATCACAGAAGCTCGTCAATTACTTCGGAATCAAATTCTAAAGAGAAAATGAGAAGTTACTCCGCCTCCTCTGAAGCGTGTAAAGTAGTTAATAAAAATCTGCAATTATTGTGCGAAAAAAAGCATATGCTGCAAATTCAAAGATCCAAAGTGACAAGAGCATTGAAAGAATTCATTGGGCGTTATAAAAATATTGGACAAAATATTCCTTCCTCTACTGATGAAAAAACCGAAACGTGCCATGAATTAGTTTCGCAGAGATCATCGGTGCCTGACATTGCGGTCTTTTGGCAACAATATCGTGAGGTTTTTTCCACAAAAAAGGAATATTTCTGGAGCATATTATTAACGTGCCTTCAAAAGTATTATAAAATTCTAAAAGATAGATACGAGCTCAATAATGAAAACAGATGTCTTGCTAAGCAAAACGCTGAATTGGAGCAATTATTGAAAACATATTTACGCAGTACAAAGGTAGGTAGATTATTAATTGCTTAAGCGACTGATAATTTGTTCCACTGCTATCATGGAAAATTCGTAAATTTCAGTCAGAAGATTGTAAATCGTCAGAAAAATTAACACTTTCTGGACGTACTATAACTTGATATCATACATCTTTAATGCTGACATACAAGACAATTTATTTAGTACAATGTGTATACACGTGTAATTCTCCTATGTCCTAATATTGTATTATTATTATTACTACATTATTAAAAAAACGAATGTGTACTCTAGCTGTATTTTAGCATTAAACCAATAAGTATAGATAACTTATTTTTAATTTTTAAATGCTAATGTGTGTGTTAATTTTATAAATAAAATATATGTTTAATATCCTTTATTGTATAACTTTTTAAGTATAATATAAAAGATCATGCACATAAAAAATATACAAATACTGTAATGTCAATTAGTAAAAGAGGCTTTGACTAAAAAATTCATATTAATATAAGAATAAAATACTGAGTAAAATTTATAAGCAGGACTATATAAAATATGTACAAACATTTGATTCAGCCTCTCAAATATATGAAAAGTATTAAGAGAATTTCAACAGTATTACACTACGTACTATTGTCACAAAAGGTTGTGTGACACACTTTTTTAATTTTTTTTATAATATTTACTAAATTTATTTACTTTGTCTAATTAGTAGACTGAAAATTTCGTGACAACGGCTTTAAATGATCTTTTACAGTTGAAGCTGGTTTTCTTTTCCAATATGGAGTAAATCGTTTTCCCTTTGTTATGCCTGTTGTTTTCTGTTCTTTAGATTTTCTTAATACAGCAATATGTTTTTTTGATTTTATATGCTGAAAAACGATTATGGCTAATTTTTTGTACTACTCCTTTATATATATATATATATATATATATTGCTTATTTTATAGAAGAATCAACAAATAAATAAATACCGTGTCATACTGTAAGAGTGATTTGAAGAGCTTATTACACAAATCACAGGAAAGGGTAACTGGTGCCTTTGGAACAGACTCCTGTTTATTGGATGTACTTGTCAGGATGGAATTATCTGTTGTTAACAATCCATTGTCGCTCCATCCACCTAAGCATCAATGTACGATCAACACTATCTATATATCACAGTTGCAATAGTATAATCAAATGTGATAATAAATCAGCTTGAACATTACATTCATGCTGAAGAAAGAGCACACACACATACATATATATACACAAATATATATATATATATATATCAATAAATAAACCATATCATACTTCATACATTTTCACCAAGCATTAATATGAGAAATTTACAAAATAACCAAAATAGAATATGCATCGTAGTGTTTAACAAAAAAAGTTACAATGTAGACTCTTTCAGGAAATGTACTTACTTTATTGTTCTTTCTAAATATATAAGTATATAAATATATTTTTTTAAGTTAACGAGTTTATAATATATAACATTTATTTCAGTAAGTATAAATATTTTCAGTTCAAAGTAACAAAAATAAATAAATATTAATAAATAAATTGTTAATAAATAGTAAATAAGTAACAATATCAAAAATCCAAAAACACTAATAAGCTGTTTGCTATTTTACAGCTTTGATTACTACCTCTTTAAATGAATTAACAGAACCATAAAATGTTAGTTTTCAAGCAATGGATTTAAAGAAATAGATGAAAAACACATGTAAATAGCATTATTAAGCAAGCAAATATAAATAGGATTAAGCAATAAATAAGTACTACAGCATTTTTTTCCACTATTTTATCCATGTACACATTGCGACTACATCTAAAGCCATATGCTACTGATTTCCTTACCGCAGATGGCTTATTACCTTTCAATGCTTTTCTTTTATGCCGACTTCCTGAAATATAGCACAAAAAATTCATTATCTCTATTATCAGCCCACTTTAATATTCATATGGAATTCATGTATATAGAATGTAATCAAAAATACATTTTACCATTTAAATGTGTTTGTAATTGCTGAATTGAGTTAAGACATACATTACAGACATTGCATCTAAGTCCATTTGTATCTTGATCTTTGGAAAATGGAACTTGTGTTTCCTCTAGAGATGCCATAATGTTTTTTGATCTCATCTATTAAAGAGAACAGGTTAGTATATCAGCAGATATAGAAAAGCTATATTTACAATTATACAAACTGTTTTAGCATGCCGTGAACCCTGCAAATGTGTGTCTAACACAGCTTGGCTTGTAAATAAAAGTTCGCAATCATCGCATGAAACTGGTGGTTTTCTTGTTGGTAAATTGCCCATTATATTATCTACAACTGCCTTTGTAACAGGGTCATCATTATTAGTAGGGCTCATTACAGTTTCACTTTGTACATCCATTTCTAGGATAAAATAGATTATAAATTAAGTATACGTATGTAATATATATACGTAATATGTGCATATATATATATTTGTACACACACACACACAAGAGAAATGATATTACATTGATCCATTACAATATTGATATAAACTTAAATATAACTTAAACTTATTTTAGGCTAATTTCTAATTATATACTTTAATGCGTCAATTATTTAAGTATTACCTTTATTTCAATCAATATTACAATATTCATATAAAATATACATGCTATTAATTTTACAAGTACAGTTTCTATTCTACTTACTTTTTTCTAAAAATATAATGATAAATGCTGTCACGTCGTACTATTATGAAAGAACTTTTTCTAGCATTGACTACATTGAAGTATTTAATACAATATATATAAGTTTCCAAATAAATCGTTCAATTCCAAGAAACTAATTCAAAACATCTCAATCGTATCATCAAGTAATATGTAATGCTATGTGATACTATGTATGTATATGTATGGTCGTAGAAGATACGATATACAGAAGGAATACCTCGATCATTCAAAATGGTGTAACAATTAAAATCAATTTTTCAAGATTCTAAATTTTAAAATATCTTAAAAGTAAATAGATTTTTATTAAATTGATTTTTAAAAAACTTAATGGAATATTGAAAGTTGTAAAACAAACGCAATATCCTATATTAATACTTAAGGTAGTCTTTGCAATGAGGATTCCGTTTAAAGAATTTTATTTATACACACACATACGCACATGTATATATAGATACACAGTGAGAAATAAGTCGTGTATATGTATGTTGTATACGTACATGTGTATGTAATAAGAAATCTATCAATATGTATTCTAACAGATGTCACTATTATAGAAATCAACTTTGATGAAATTCAACATAACATTCAGTCTCCTAACGTTGTAAAAGTTTTTTCTGAACTTTTAATTATGGAACAGTTAATTATATTTTTTCCAAAAGAATATGTTAGAGAGAATAATAATTATATAATTTATTGAATGAGAGAGACCTTAGTAAAGGGACAAGTTAAAATCAATTAATTCTATAACGAGAAATAGGGAGGGATTGAAGATGAAAAGGGAAGGGGAAAAGCGGGAAGAAGAAAAAGAAGAAATTGATTTTACATTATGAATTAAAATTGATTCTCTTGACTTTAATTCAAATATAATTGAAAGAGTTTATAATATTTTATTTATATTCTTTTTATAAAAAACTGTTTAGAGAGAGAGAGAGAGAGAGAGTGAGTAAATAAAATTTTTTAATGTGTTTATAAAAAAAAATGAAATTTAAATATTTCATAGGAACTTTAGAGAAAAAAAGAGGAAATTCTTTGATAAAACGCGAGAATCGCGGAATTTATAAAGATCAACCAATTAGAAACCTGTGTGACTATCGTCATCAGATCTAATGTGGATCTCCACACTTGTATATGTAGGTCTATGTAGGTACCATCGCGAAATATAGCTGCAGCCATCTTATATTTTGTGTCGGAGAAAAACAATTTATCCGTACAAATGTTTTGTTATTATCCGTGAAGCCATTCGACGACAAGAAGCGTACGCTTCATGAGGCGTTACGTTTTTCAACATTAATTCGAACCATAACATTAGCAAAGGTTTGTGAAGCAATATTTTTTGCCTTCGCGATTGGAAATATCGTCTTCGCTTTCATACGGTGTTTAGTAAATTCAGTGTTTGAAAGCAAAATGATTGTTTTTTTCACGCATTACTTCCCTAATTGAATAGCTCATGTTTATTCGATAACTTATTATAATGAACAATTTAAGATGAAATTTATGAGGTCTTGAACTTTTTATGAAAAAGTTATGCAATCAGCTGATCACTCAGGTATGTTCTGTCATTTGTCAAAAATAAACGTCGATGTGATTATACCATTATGACAGTTACTTTTTACATGTTAAATTTAAAACAAGCTTTACAACACACTTTCACGTTTTGTATAATCTTTAAAAAAGTAATCGATAAATGTCGCGTATGTGCGTGTTCGCGCGCTTATCTTACCAAAAATATGTAGGTCTGTCTGTGTGCGTATGCGTGTGTGTGTGCATGTTGCGCATATGGTGCGTGTTTGCAACACACAATGTGTATAGTGTGCAGTGTATAGCTTATATTATATGGACATAATATTTTATTGTACTATAGGTGGATTGGTACGTAGGATATGAGCAGTTTGTCAAGCGCAATCTGACTCTGCTCCCTCAACAGCAAGCAGTACAAGAAGAAGAACTTGAATCTGAGCAGCTGGTTCAACAGCAGCAGCAGCAGCAGCAGCAACAACAGCAGCAGCAGACTGACATAATGACATCTATGTTCGAACAACAAATAAAGAGCGAACCTATGGGGTTCTATTCTGTTGCTTCTAGTCGATCGGATGGCTCTAATTCTATGGTAAATTTGTCTGATGAAAGAGAAGATTTATCTCAACAAGAAGGTCACTTACAACCTCAACAACAGACAACTTTGCAACTTGGACAGCAACAAAATCAGCAGCAACAACAACAGCAACAACAGCAAGCGCAACAAAACCAGCAGCAACAACAAAATCAAAACATTCAGCACGATGGGCCGACGCGCCAATCGACTGCTCAGCAAACTGTAAAGGAGGGTTCTCGATCAAAACCACAGCCCTGTAAGGTCTGTGGAAAAGTATTGTCATCAGCATCATCTTATTATGTGCATATGAAGCTCCATTCAGGCAATAAACCATATCATTGTACTGTATGTGAGGCCAGTTTTTGTCGCAAGCCATATTTGGAGGTACACATGAGGACTCATACTGGTGAACGACCATTCCAGTGTGATTTGTGTCTAAAGAGATTTACGCAGAAAAGTAGTCTTAACACTCATAAACGCGTACATACAGGCGAAAGACCATATGCGTGTGATATTTGTCAAAAACGTTTCGCTGTTAAGAGTTACGTAACTGCACACCGGTGGAGTCACGTCGCTGAAAAGCCATTAGTTTGTGAAAGATGTTCTCTCACATTTACATCCAAAAGTCAATTCGCCATTCATATCCGTACACACACAGCAAGTACTACTTATGAGTGCAATATCTGTGGACGTACGTTCGTCCGCGACAGTTATTTGATACGGCATCAAAATCGAGTACATCGCGATATGAATCAAAGTAATTCGAATCATAATCCTTCGACTCCACAAAGTACGGGTGATGGAACGCCTGGTACTGGCTTTGAGAGTCCAGTTTGCGATTTACGTTATAACGAAGGACCTTCGTCATTGGATGGCCTTAGCGGTAGCAAGGGAGGCATTGCTGCCGAAATTGCTAGCCTCGCTAAACAAAATAATCTACAGCTTCCCTTACCATTGTTGCATCCGCAAACTACCAACTAGTGTTTAGACGAGAGTATATCTCAACCTCTGTTCGAGAGCCAGTCATCGCAAGTAATGTGCCCTGTAACAGTTCCCTCACCGTATACATCTAACTCCTCTTCCCACATTTCCGACAGCGAGCATATGACGGCGCAAGGTGTGCAGTATCAAGGTGTGCCCGGATTGTCTACATCACTAGATAATACAAACTCTCAATATTACTCGACCCACCCATCTTTGGTAGACAATTCGGATTCGTCTCGGCAACATCCACATCAGGAACAACGCGATGGTTTTGGCATACCGCCGCCAGGGCTTCATCCTGCACTTTATTTATATGCACAGTACTCGAACACCAAATCATCAATATCATCAGCATACCCCAATTATGTACAACGCAACAATTGTTAGAGTTTTGCGCGATACATGCTATCACATAGATTAAGTTCAAACTAAATTTATGTAGAATATAATAACAGAGCGACGAGACAGCCTCTCGGAGTGGTGAGCCTCCTCATTCTTATTTTATTTGTTTTGCGATTCATCATCATCATCATTGTCATCGCCATCTCATTCTCATTATCATCATCATCATCATCATCATCATCATGATGTACCGGTGCTGCTAATTATTGAAAGTGCCTATTTACGCATCGACTGTTTCAAAACAGAATAGGTGCGAATATCTTTCATATAGCCTTACCCCTCTATTATTTCTATGAAATACCTTAAGAAATTTTTCTTAACTTTTCTTTCTTAAACTACTCTCAACACTAAAATTCTTCACTAAATTCAATTTGTATAAAGTTTATCGTATTTTGATGTAAGATCAAGTCTTATTAAGAGATATCGATTCAAATTGCTTGTGAAACAGGTATTCTCTACAGAGAATATAGAGAATACGTGTAGAAAAAATAACACAGTACCGGTCAAAGAGGCGGTCTCTGTTAGCTTTGTTCATAATCGTTCAAAATTCGTTTTTTGTGTTGATATTATATATATATATATAATATATGTATATATTATCTAGCAAGTTATTTTATTATAGTGACTACTAAATGCAACACTCAAGTTTTGCCTGGTTTTGATCACGTCTATTAGTGTATACATTTGTATAGATATACATATACAGGTAGGGTATAACAATGGCATATTTCATAAATTTAAGGGATTACAAAGAGATTCTAAGATGACTTTTCATTTAACATTTTTTAATCCGAAGCTTAGTTTTCAAGAATATTCAATAGTAAAGGTATACTGTTAGCTGGACAGAAGGAAAAGGAGAGAGAAAAATCATCTGAAACCTCTTCACAACCCCTTAAATTTATAGAGTATTTCGTTGTTACGCGTTATCTACACACGTATTCACACACATCAAATACTAACACAACATACAAACACAACACAACACAATACACGTAACACTACACATTTATATTATTATATTTTTAAAGGAATTAGTCACTTGGATCTGTGATATAGATAGTAATTATTGTCTACAACATTTTAATCTATTCATTTAATACTTTGACGATATCAAAACGAGAGAAAACTAATTTTATGGAGTGATCTAGCCATTAAAGTTTTCAATACTATTAGTTTCTATTAAATATTTTTTTAGTAGAAATAATTAATATTATTTCTTTAATTAGCTGATTGCATAATAATTGCTACTTGTACTATCGCTACCATTGCATCTCCACTGATACTATTCTATCAAGATATACGTGTGATATATATATATATATGTATATATATATATGTATGCGCGCTTATGTGGCTTGTGTGCATGTGTCGTACGTGTATATATGTATGAGCGTGCGTGTATGTATGTGTGTGTGTATAAACATATATACATATATATATATATTTACATTATTGCTATCATTATTATTAATGTTATTATCAATAATTATTTTTCTCTCCAAACACTATATAATTATTATGATTTCATTTAAGAGCTATAGTTATTTGAAAGAAATTCATATTTTCTTTTTACTTCTCTATAAATTCATTATTCTTTTTGTAGTTCATGAAATACACTACAAAAACAACACACGCGCGCACTTACACATACGTGCGTAGTATACATAGGTATAGATATATCGCTAATAGCTAGCATTGCTTTTTAGTGAAAAATATACCTGTGAAGAGAGATTTTTTATGTAGAATGCCGTATTCGCTTTACATCAGTTTCGTAGGTGTACTTACTTTTCACATATCGAAGTGTTTAGACAGAAGCAACAATCGTCTATTACTCGAGTGCCCCGACAACTGTTCTATTATATTTCTTTCACTTCTATTTGGTCTTCTGCTTCTCAACGAAACACTATTTCGACAGTAGTAAACATTAATTAGTCCATGCCTAATTTCTCTTACGTTGTTCAGTCGCTCCACTCGGTTTTTTTTAAATGTTCTTTTAATTTGTATTCTCATTTTCTCTCTCTTTCTCTATCTCATTTTTATTTATATGCATGTGTATTTTAATAAATGTTAACTACTAAAATAATAGTTTGTTAGGGCAGAAAGAATATATATATATATATATATATATATATATATATATATACATACATATATATATATATGCACATATATAAGTGGAAAGGATTAGAATAGAAAAGAGGTGAAAGTACTCAAATGGCAAACAATCATTGCTTCCGTTTATATTGTACACGGATTATTGTATATAGCAGTACATGCGTATGTATGCAATGAAAAGTTTAGAAAGGTGATGATGGAATGTACGCGATTTCCATCAATAACAATGAATTAACAATTAAATAGTAACACATTGTTGATTTTTTAACATTGTTAGAGATTAAATTAAATATTCATGTCATAAGCTCCAAAATAAAAATGGGGACCCATGACATAAATAAATAAACAATATGTATGTATATATAAATACATATATATATATATATATATATATGTATATATGTATGTGTATTTATATGAATGTATATGTATATATGTACACATACATGCACACACACACACACATTCACAGACGCAAAATAATTTCCTTGGAAATGGTGTCAAGATATTAAAAATAATAATGTAATATATCTCGAATAGTTTAAAAAAAGAAGAGATTCTTGTATTAATATTTTACAATAATTATGCAGTAAAATTTATTGACGCCATTTCCGGGAGACACCCTGTATATGGATATATTCATTTACATCATGGCATAAATTTACACATACAATAATACAAATATAGACTACCTTAAACTTTTGTAGTAAACGTCTTGCATACAAATCGTACGACGAAAATGAAATTTTAACTAGATGATAGATGTGATTTAACGGGAATTGCTAATGATCGCGTTTTTCATAGGCGCTACATGATTTTTGTATTAGTTATATACACGAAAGGTACAATGTAAAATATAATTTTACATTAGCATGTGCCTCAAAAATTTTTGAGTTTATTTATTCTGTCAAGTGTTTACTTCTGCGGAAGGAAAAGAGTTTGATCCAAATAGGTTCACCTAATGGCGTTTGATTGGAAAAGATATGTGTATAAAAAGTATGGAGAAAGACTGAATATTTGTATGTAATTGATTATGTGAAATGAAAAGTCTTTTAAATCGGAGACTATCATTTCCATTTATTTGGAAAAAAAAGATTCTTTGTTACTATAATTGAAGAAAAGTGTCGGTATTACACAAATTGTTTTTAAAATGCATGCAATCTATAAGATGCGAGTATATATATATAGAGCGAGAAATAAAGAAAGAAGGAAGGAAGGAAAGAAAAACAGAAAGATGGAAAGAGAAACTTGGATTTGAAAGTAATTCACTTAAAGTAAAACGTATTTTCTCCCTTAATCATTTATCAATACATTTGATTCTTCAGAAATAAGGTGCAATGCGTGAAAGCAATGGTCTTCATATCGGCTAGTCATTGTGCAGCTCCCCATGATATTAATTCTACTACAGTGCTGTGATTAAAGTCTCCTTATATATTTTCGCGTAACACCTAATGGCGATATAATATTTTCGAGCTTACTATCGCAACTATGTAGAGTAGTTAGCTACCTCTAAATGTAGCTGAAGTAAACAGCAATCCCTCTATATATGTAATTGGTAATATGTACAGCGTCTTAAATCATTTCTATTTATTTTGATATTTTTCCACATTGGGCAAATGAATATTGGACCAATTTTGCCATATTAGGTATCTATTAAAAAGCCATAAAAGTCATACAGTGGATAATTAGTTATTTTCAACTAATAGAGTCTGTGATGTTTTCTTAAAAGGTTTCTATGAAAAAAGCATCCAATACTCGCGTTATTTTACATTTTAAGCCGTATAATTTATGAAATAGTTTTAAACGATTTCCACATATTTCATTTGCTGCAAAATGAGTTAATATTTGTTTTCGTAAGATTTAAAGAGTAACCTTTGTCAGAATAAAATGATTGAGATTGCTTAGGAGAGAGTCAAGTTTATTCAGCTACGTATAAATTATTATTTCAAATATATCGTCTCAGTTTACTTTACAAGATTACATTATTATATAGTTTTATTATAAGCAGCATAATAAATTGTAATTGATTAAAGAAGTAAGCAGCGTAAGCTAAAGTAAGCTATCAAAAATTAGATAGAACAATTGTGGTAGTCTTACATATATCAAACCGATGAAAAATATATGAGGATAAAACTATCATACTAGATTGCTTTAGGCATTCGATGTATCGTTATGCAATAGTGTCATTACTCCGTTCGAGAGAGAGGCATGAATTTATTTTTAAATTCATTTGTATCCAGTAACATCATACTTTTTTGCTTTTAGATTTATGATTCGTCTTTTTAGTATTAATTTTATAATTATTTCTATTACGCAAATTATCTCTGGTATTTGTGATATAATAACGTAAACTTAATTAATACAAAAAGAAACAGAATATAAATCTTTTAGTATTTAATTTTCATCGATGACTATGGATGATATTTTATTTTTTCAAAATTATTATCGATATTCCTTTTTAAGTTTATGTTATTTCTTTTTCGAATACTTGTGTACAATAGCTTTGGTTTTCAATACGTGATATTATTTGTAAAGCACAAAGTTTCATATTCCTAAAGGGTGCGACAGAAATGATGACGAAGAGATCTGTATAAATATATATATGTGAACACACGCGCGTGTTCGTCTCTGTGTGTGTGCATGTGCGTGCGTATATCGTAAGTGTAAAGTTATTTTTTAAATTTATTTTTAATGTTGCGCGGTAGACAGAGGGTTGCGATTTGCACACACCCAGCCACTTTACATTTTATATATAAATCAATGGGGAAAAATTAGATAAAATATTTCTGAGATTATTTGCCTTTTCTGCGAATCTGAAACTTTGATAGCGTTTTTAATTTATAAAATAGCTTTATTTTCAAATTATAAAATGTTTTTAATTTTGTCGAAACTTATATATCAACTTATCAAAAGTATATCAATTTCATTTTTAAGTCAGTATTAAGGATGTATTGAATTGTTATTTATCTTTATATATTTTCCAAGACGAACAAATATTATTCTTAATAGGTATATAAAATATGCCATTTAGATGAAATTTGATATCGACTAATTTTATGATACGATATAAGGGGAAATCTTATAATTATAAATCATATGTATAAAAAAAAACATTAATATATATATATCTTATTTCGAAGGATATAAAAATGAAAAATTTTAAGTTATACCCGTGAAAAGGACATACTATTGAAAAGAAGGGAAGTCTGGTACTTGGGATTAACATGAATTTTATGCATACGAGTTAATATCGCCCAACAGATGTAAGGAAATTGTCACTCTTGCTTAGCTATTAATTCTGGCGCTTCGAAATTAACATCGAATTGTATTTAATTGTATCGCAATACAAGTAATACGTCATCGTTCTTTACAGCTTGTTTTAATTTAATATAAGTATAGGGTGTGAAAGACAAATGCAAATACTATTTTTGTTCAATTTATAAAGTTTGAATTTATAAACAACCATTGTAACTTAACAACTAATTATCTATATAAATTGTAGACAGAAATTCAATAGTTACGACATCTACGAGTAAATTAGTTGCGATTTTATCATAATGAAAGAATCTAATATAATTATTAATGCGTGGATGGATGTGTGTACATGTATGTATGTGTTTTAAATATGTACGTATGTAGACTTTTATTTATAGAGAGATATGAAAACTAATTCCCAAAATCACGCACGAGTGGTAGAAGCAGTGAAAATATTGATTAAAATAATGATATTTTCATTGTATTCGTTTATTTTATTCTGAGCGATCCTGTTATAACATTTTAACATTGTTTTAAATGTTAAGTTTAATATTAGAGAGCTATTATCATACGTTTTGTCACAGACACGATGGATACTAAAAAACTGGACTGTCTAAAGTTTAATATTGAGTTTGACAAATACAGCTATTTTAATATACATCAATATCATATAATAAAAGGGTTGTTATTAATGTTTGTCTTGTGTTATTTACAAATGACTGACTGAAAGTTTAACAGACAGAAACCATTTAAATAATACAAGCTGCCAGCAGTTTTAATGTTAAATAGAAGCTCGAAAATGTAACTGTATATATAGAAATATATACACATGCATAAGTTTGACCATACACACACACACACACACACACACACACATATATATATATATATATAGGGCAGTCAAATAGAGAGTAATAGCAACAAATTACAAGATTGTAAGGAAAGAGAGAAAGAAGAATATCATCAGGGGACGAAAGTTATTTTTGTTCCATTTTAATTTATTGCTTTGTTTGTATTTAATAATAAATATAACAATAATAATAATAATAATAATCATAAATAGTATTAATAACGATAATAATTATTATTATTAGGAAGTAGCATTAAATTATATTAATATAGATTTATAAACACACTTAGAGATTATGTCATTAACAATTAAGAAGAATCAATTCAGAACTGTGCCGATCGTGAACAACGCAATAACAATAACATTTTACAGTAAAATTTGGGGCTATGCAAATATATTTTTTACCCGATTCGCATGTAGCAATTAATATTTAAATAAACTTTGTCAATTTTACCTTTTTCTTCGATGATTATATCAATTATCTTTATTTGAATCATTCTCACAGCATAAGAATTTTCATTTAAAAAAATGCTCAAACTTGCGTATAAATCATGTAAAGCGTTCATCCTCTATTGCATTTTATTTCAAGTAGCATATTGTAAAATACAGAAGAAAAAAAACAGTTTCTTTTTTTTTTCTTGATTTCTGAATGATAAAAATCACCATTTGCACAATTCTGAAGTGGATTTACGGTCTCCTAATATTGATAAAGTCTAGCTTAAAAAATGATTGAAGGGGAGTACCACATATAAATATATAGGGAGATAGGAATCAAAGTAACGATGGACGAATGAGCAGCAAAGGATCCTGAAGAATGATCGGTTTCAGCAGTAGTAATAATAAAGATATTGCAATGAATAAGAAAATGAAGAAGGTGAAGAGAAAAGAAAAAATATAAAACAAGCAGTCATAATATCATTGACACTCAACATTGCGCCTGTACCATTTTGCTTCTTTAGCAGAGTATAACACCATTTATTTTTGTAATACGTTTACGTAGGATAATTCTTATTTTTATAGAGGTTTATCATATTATCAAAACTCTTTTAGAGGCCTGCATATATAAGATAAGGTGAAATCTCGTAAGTGCCGCAGATTCCACAATAGCATAATTATACAAGAGGCACGTATTTCTAGTATTGATAATGGCTTTACTTTTCAAAACCGTAAGTCTATTTATCCGGCTCGTCACGTTTATCGGTTATTTAAAGATTTATTGAACAATTAAAGGATAAGACCGAAATGCCATGGAACGGTTTGAAAATGTAATTATATAATTTCTTTTCAAGTCTTTATGTAATAAAGTTTACGAAATTAATATCCATCTGTAAACTTTATTATATGAACAATTTATAATAGGAATAAACGCTAATAGAAAGAGTAATAGTGTATTAAATAATTAAGTAATATATGAGTTCTTTTTTTGATATTATCCTATATACAGGCAAAAATTATCCAATTGGAATCTTAAGAAAGAAAGATAATAAGCTGAGAGAGAATAATTTTAATAGATAAGTAGTTGTATCATTCAAATACACTTGACACACACAAAAAACAAGCAAACAAATATCTATATATATATATATATATATATATATATATATATAGATTGCGTAGGATGTGAATTCACACTTTTGTAATAGAAACTTTGAGGAAACGATAATAATATAGGATGAAAAAAATAGATGAAACACATTTTAATGCTCTGATATAATTATAATTTTTACTTATATTAACCTCTCTGATCGAAAATAAAATAAAAAATATAAAAATTCTTTTTTTCCAATCATTTTTTTATTCAAATTATGTATACGGGGGACGGTGTGCGTACAATCAATATGAGAAATATAATAAAAATTGAGTTTCAAAACTCTTTATTAATTGGAAGAAAATATCTTAAAAAACATTTCATACGTATAATATTTGGAAATGATTATTGACGTAAAAAGAAGAATTGCTAAAAATGATTGATTTATTCTATTTCAACGTCAATTACAGCATCTTCCACAATTACCTGCTCGGACGTAACTGGTGTTTGTATCATTGGTAGAGGATCAGGAGATCGAATATAAGTATTGCTTGTAGAATGTTCTTTGAAATATTCACCTCCCTTCTCCTCGTACTCTTTTCGAGTAACCAAAAATTCTGGAAGATTACCATTTAAACCGAAATCCCTGGCTCCGTACCATGCGTCTAAACTCGTATTTTTTGCTATATTTATTTGAAATTTCGTTCCAAATGGTCTTATCTCCCGAAGTTCTCGATTCAGTCTTTCCAATAACCCTGGGAAAGAAGCTGAACCGCCCGTTAAGAAAATGTTACTGACGATACGCGTTTGCTCTTCAGCTGTATATAGCTTTAAGACAAATTCAATTGTTTCCGCTATGCCAGCTTCTATCGAACCAATCATAGACGGTTGAAAGACCAATTCAGGTGCGCGTAAGCGTTCCACGCCAACGTGCAGTTGATGAGTTTCTCCGGGAATCACGGGTGCACTTGCGCTTGCTCCATCAAAATCTGGATCATGATGACGCAATACATCTTCTAGCTCTAAAAGTTTCTCCTGTTCTAATTCCGAATCCGAATCACCCCCCTCCTATGAATTAAAAAATTAATGATTTTACTAATATATGTAGTTTATATATGAGAGATCTATGCTCCTTTTTATACATGTATATAAAATATATATACACTTAAAAATAATAAGTCTATTTACTCTATTAATGACTTTATAAACATCCCAATCTTCGTCACGTATACCAAAATCATCATCTCGTTTTTCCTTTCTCGCCAATTGACTTATGATGCGCATTCGTTCCTGGGCTGCAGCTGTTCTTCGTTTTGCCATATCTTGTCTACGTTGTCGTTTAGCCATTCTTTTATCCAATATTTCCTGTCTATCATTTTATACGTTTATTTATTTCTCTCTTTTACCATATAATGCATCATGAGACACTTGAGCGTCACTCGATAATTGCAACTGTAATGGTATTGTGACAAACCTTTTTTTCTTTACGCTCGCTATCCACTCGTCAAAGTCCTGTTGATCTTTTGGTTGAAGGCTTGACTTTAATTTTGGTTTCTCCTCAATAGCGATATTTTCATCTTGTGAATTTGCAGCTACGATCTTTTGCCTGGTTCTTTCAACTTTTGCTTGCAAATTATTAATCATTTTTATTAAATCAGCTTCGTTCGCTAAGGAATAGGACTTTAAGGCATGATCGAATTCCTCCGTTTCTCCCTCTTCCAGAAGATCTTGTATCGCTAATAATTGATTTAACTGTTCTTCATCTTCTGCCAGCTATTAACGTATTTTTATAAAAAACTTGCTTTTCTTTTTCAATATAACTATTTTTTTTATACTTACTCTCTCCTCTCGTTTTCTAGCATTGATTTCCATTAATCTACGGGCCAATTCACGCTTTCTTTCTTTTTGCTGCTCTACCGTTAAGCCAGAAGTATTTGGCGGTGCAATATACGGTAATTGAATTCTTAGAACATTTGTGTCGTAATAATCCACATCAGCCCATTTCGATATTTCTTCGTGATAGCTGAGAGCTATACTCGAATGATCGTGTATTAATTCCTTAAAATACAATAAAAAATTAAAAACAATCTTTACCATTTTTTACAGGTGTATAAAAAAAAGTATACTTCTGCCCGACTAGGTGTTATAGCATTAACATGAACAGGATACTTTAGTTGCAATAATCTGTGCATATAAGACGTTATGTGATTGCCGCCTATATTTATTCTCTTGGCATTTACAGAGTCAGCTTTACCATCCAATACCGGTATGATGTGAGTGGTGTGATAACCAATATTGACTATCAAGCCATCGGGAGGACAGTTATTATGTTGATAAGAAAAAAGACAATCAATGCCATACGCTATAGATGGTACATTGTAACACTCGAATAGAAGCTCCGCCATTACTGAAACATTCCTTTGTAAATGTATACGTTATTCATAGAAGACGATGACTTTACTTGAAACAGTGCTACTCACAATTCCTTGAATAATTGGGGTTTAGGAAGGCTTCGGTTAAGATAATCGGATGATCTATGCAGCCTTCCGTATCTATTCCCATGTGCGTAAATACATAATCAAATATCTGCTCTTGAGCTTCGAAGTGGGTAACTACATTTCTGTCAAATTGTGTTTTTAATTGAAAACGGACAGCTTCTATATTCGCGATGTCGTTTCCTACTTGTAACTCTCCATCTTTTTTACCACGTTCTTTTCTAGGTTTGGCAATAAGATTCTTAAAGGTAAGTTGAGGCTCCTTCTCCACTGCCCAACCAACTCTGCAGTTATAAGATCCTAAAATCAATCGTAAAGTTATGAGACGATTAAATGTCTAGCAATTCCATGCATCGAGCAATCAACAGTTCATTACCATTATCAATGACAAGTGGGATTTGATCTGTTTTTATCTTTTCTGGATATGAATGAATAATATCTGGGATAGCGCGTACATCTTTTAATTCAAGAATATTCATGTTTTTATTTATCTCTGGCAACTCGTTTCAGCCTCCTATAGTATACGGTTCATCGCAGCAACATATCGAAGATTCTATACAGAAGGGTACAAATTTCAGATCTCCACCAGCGACATACCTAAGGTCGGTAACTCTAAGGTGAAACGCATCCCGCGATATTTATACTGGCAGCGCCATCTATGAGCAATTTATTAAAACTCTTGATCGAACTACAGTCGGTAATGGAAATCCCTTTCCTATTGGCTTATGGTAAAGGCGCGCTGTGTTCGGGCGTACTCGGTGAGATTCGTTGAAATTCGGAGTAACTTGTCAGGTTAGGGTGAGCCGCAGAATCCCGAGAGGTTAGTGGGGTTGATAGAGTTTTGCGCTTGGTGATACGGTCATTCGTCGCTACGCGTTTCAGTAAAGCGCGTCCTGTGCGTTTAAGATGATTTTTCTTCGCCAAATCATCAAATCGCTAATCCGTTAAACCGCTAAACCACTAAACCACTAAGCAGCAATAATATTCGGTTAACGCAGCTCAACTGACTGAAAGCGACGTCTTCCAAAAGGAAAAGAGAGAGAGAGAGAGAGAGGAAAGTGGAGAAAACTTGTGTGCAGGTATTTAAACTGTCATTGAAAACTAATCAGAAATTGACGGAAGCTCGCGCTTCTTCACCGAAAACAGATAGAGAGAAAGAAAGATCGTCATCGATCTTCGAGACGAGAGTGTATTCGTTCGGGGGGAGGGGGGTATTCCTTTGAAATCGCGAGTGCACATTGACGTTTCGCGATGAAGTTTGCAAAGTTTTGCGAGGGTCAGGGCGCCGGCGAAGGATGAAAAGAAAGGATCAAACGATATCGTCGCGACTCCCTCGTGTTTGACAAGGACAAAGAAACCGGGCTCGTCTACTCGGCTCGCGACACTTATCGCTTGACTTGTACTACTTAAAAGTGCGACGCCCGTTGTTTACATTGACGCACTAAATGCGCTGTGAGCTCTTCGGCTAATCCCGAGGATCAGTGAGGTGAAAAGCGGAGTTTTGCATCGCTGCCGCGACCTACGCGCCAGTTTATTTTCGCAGTTGTACCACTGCCGCTCGCTGCAACGGCAAAATGATTGATTGCTCCGAAACGCTAAATCGCGATGATTAGCGTTGTCGAATCGTGCGAGCATTAATTCCCACCGATAGAATCAATTAACGCGGAGGTACACACGCCTATGGTGATTGTCATCGAAGGGAGAAAAAATCCACAAACAGAGGGGGAGAGAGAGAGAGGGAGAGACGAGGAAATCCACGATTCAGGATGACGACGATCTCTCTCCGGGAACATTCAACGTAAAACACGTTCAACGACGAGAGGTAAGTAAGTTTTGTTCTACGATTGATAACTCGATCTCCTTTTTCGATGAAAGGAGTGGACTCGTGTGGGGGGAGGGGGGGGGATTTTTTAGAGGGATCTCGCGAATTCTCGAACGACCATCCCAGCGAAAGTTGTTTGAAGGAGGGGAGGCGGAAGCGAAGGCAATGGCCCATTTTTCACGGCAATAAAAATCAATGAAACATTTTCAATGCCTCGCCACGCGGCGAGGTAAAAGGCAAGGGCATTTCTTTATCCACCGCCACACCACCGCAAAGAGCTGAAACTCTCGACTTTAAACGCTTCCCACGACGAGATGCGGAAATTCTTGAGGAAACGCTCAACCCGTTTAGGCCAAAGGAGAAAACTAAACTAAAGTATAATGGAAAGAGAGAATTTGGATTCGGAAACTTGGGACAAGGCGTGGAAGAGACGACAGCGCGCCGCTGGCAGGCAACAGCAGCAGACCGGAGATTTAATTAAAAAAGTGCAAACGTGTAATTTTTTTCAAGTTTCCAAGAGTAATTGACTCTCCGGCGCTGCTGGGGAGTGGCGTGTTTGTTCGCTCGTCAAATGATCCACCCCCCGACCTCGGTACCTACCCCTATCGTTTGTTCCGGGGTCTTTAACCGTTCGCCAAGTAGCTCCCTTCCTTTCCTCTCCTCTCCTCTCGGTTCGTTTCGTTTCATTTCTCATTTCTCCATTGTAATTTCACTTTTTATTTACCGACTTCCTCCTCCCGCGTCGTTAATATTTCGGAGGGAGGGAGGAGAGCGGGGAGAGACAGGCAGAGCAGAGAGATTTGTCATCGGTATCCCCTCCCAAACTATTTTAGAGTCGCGCGAAAAAGGAAAGCGGAAAAGTCCAACAATAAGCTTGCGTAAATTCCTATTTATTCGAGCCGAGGCACAAGCCCGCTAATGTTTTTCTTCGCGCTACATTAATTTTATTACGAATGGCCGTAAAGTGCAGTTTCTGCTGCATTAGCGAGACGGCACGCGTTGCGATTTGCTCCCTTTCCGAATAGGAAAATGCGCGTTGTCGTTTCGCTACTCGAATTCGCGGAGTCTCCAATTATCCAAACGGTGATGATATTTAACGTCTAGAGAGAGAGAGAGAGAGAGAGAGAGATGGTTTCTCGAGATCAATCGGGGCTCGAGAGCACGTTCTCTCGGAGAATGGAGAATCGACGGAATTCGAAGCACTTTCGCGATTCGCCTTCTCTCCCTCCCCCCTCATCTAACACGCACGCATGCACAGTCTTTTATCGAGAGAGAGAGAGAGAGAGAGAAAAAGGAAACAAAAGGGTATCGTCCGCACCCTTCTCTCTCTCTCTCTCTCTCTCTCTCTCTCTCTCTCTCTGTCGTTCCGAATATAAAAGAGAGCGAGAGAGAATTGCTTGAGGAATGGGCTAATCTTGAGAGTGGAAGCTCGTTGATCCTGCCATTAATCGATTGTCCCAATCTAGGAGCGCGGGCACGTATCGAGGCTTCGAGAGGCTCCGTTCAAACTAAACGCTTAATACACTGAAACGCGCATTCGCTATTATTACACGTATACTGTTCTACCATTAAGCCATTAAGCGCACAATGCACGGCTATCGAACCCTGATCCGAAGAGGCCACTTCCTTTCTTTTTTCACTTTTTCACTCCCAACGCCCTCTCTCTCTCTCTCTCTCCAACTCTACATCCATTCAACCCCTGTGTGTTCTATTATTTCCCTGAAATAAAATAAAAACACCGCCAATATTTATCAACGATCCTCTGCACCAAAGGTAGAAAATCTCTTTAAAATCCTACGCGTACAAGGGACCTTTCATTTTCTTCCACTTTCCACCACCCTTCTCCCCCTCGTCGTCCCTCTTCTCCTACCGTGTAATCGTCCCGCGCGAGATTTTCAAAGCTAATACTCTTGGAGTATTATTTTACATTTTACGCTGGAGAGAGAGAGAGAGAGAGGAGGTGGAGGAATTGAGATATGGAGTAGTAGTGGCGCATTGTGGGAAACGAGAAGCACACAGAGACCCCCCTCCATACGTATGTATGAGACACTTGCAATTGTATCCACGGAGATGTGTGTGTGTATTTTCGGACGTTGCTGGAAACGTAATGGAATGTTATAACGGCCGTGTGGTTGAAGCCCCGGCTAAAATCACTGGAGATGACGAATCGCGAGTGTGAGAGAGCGGACAAGAATCTTCTTCCCTTCGTCTTCTCCCGTTTATGTAAATTGCTACTCCCGCCAAAAGTAAATCGTTGCAAGCTCCGACGCTTCGGAATATTAAATGCGTAACGACGCCGAGAAACAAGTGGCAGAGACGAACCAAAGGGCGTCGGCAAGAAAGACGATCGAGGAAATATGAAGTAGGAGAGAGAGAGAGAGAGAGAGAGAGAGAGATAGGAAGGTGCTTTCTCTACTTTACACGTTCCGCGAACATTTATGATATCTTCCGCTCGTGTGTGTTTAGTTGCCTTTGGACTTTTTACTACGGATCTTTATACCCTCTACGTGTCTCTAAACCATTATATTTTTCCGATACTTTTTTCGCTGCTCTTCTCTCTCGGTTACGCAAGATAGTTTCGCATCAAAACCTTTTCAAAGGCGACACTCGCGTGGCTCTGCGTACACCTTAATTTTTCCTCACCCTCTCTTCTTCTTCTTCTTCTTCAAAGACTCCTCGCGCCCTTTTGGCTACACACACGGCAATCTCTTCGATTGGCTGAAATATCGAAACTTGCTATCCGGAAGCTTCCTATTCCTCTACACGCATACACCGCGCGTCTCTTGCGAAGCAGACTTTGAGGAAACGCGTGTCCACCTAGAGGAGAGGGGGAAGTTAGTTTCGCTCTTGCTTTTGCCAACTATTGCCCTTACATACGTATGTACGTCGAGCGCGTGTGTGTGTGTGTGCGCGCGTGTGTAGTGAAATGAGTGAATGGATGGATGGATGGATGGGTTTCGGTGGTTCAGGGTACCTACGCCATTAGTGTGCCATTAGTCCCCGAGAATCGACCGCTTCGTTTTCCCCCAAGACACACGCACGCACACGCACACACACATTCGAAGAAACGTAAATTTCTACATAGATAATTAATTACCCAATTGGTCACCAGCAACCAGTCACTTGCCATGCGAGCCAACGATTCCTTCCATCCCTATCAATTCTGTAACTTTGGTCGAGTTGGGGGGAGAGAGGGGGATTTATCGTTTAAAAAAAAATGGAATCGAGCAAGCGGATTATCGCGGCTATTGCCGGAAGAGCGAAGAAGAGGGACGAGAAGGGAGTATAGCAGTAAATAGCAGCTCATCGATATCGCTAGCTTCCACCATTGACATCGGAGTATCCTCTATAATCAACATATTTGACAATTTACAAATTACGACTTTTAGCTGTTTCGAAGGAAAATGGAGGGAGGGAGGGAAAAGAGAGAGAGAGAGAGAGAGAGAGAGAGAGCACGTTGTTTATTAAATTTTCCAATCGAGAGCTGAATTGTCTTTGGGAACGAGATCACGTCCCACTATGCGACTGTTTGTGTAATTAAGATTCGCGTTGGCACGAACGATGAATGAGCTTAGTCCGATTTCACTGATTATTCTTACCTTTGGTTCTCGCTCTCTCTCTCTCTCTCTCTCTCTCTCTCTCTCTCTCTCTGGTCTTTTCTCGTGTACCACAATAACCCACAATAACCAACAATAAGTCAACTTGATGCGCGCAGGTGTGTCTGTCGCTTTACCCTACTCTGATTCTGATAGGTCGTCGTCGTCGTCGTCGTCGTCCATGGAAGGAGGATGGGATTTTAGGGATGAAGAAGGTGATGCGAGACGAGAGAGACCTATCCTATCCTAAATTGAGTGTTTGCTCCCTCTCTCGTAAAAGCGTCGTCGGGACGCGGAGAAATGTGGAGGGGTGAGAGGGGCGAGGGACGCGCAGGAATATTCAGGCCCGAAACTATCCTCGACATGGCTCCTCATTAAAATAGTTAAGCTCTATTACGAGGGGAGAGGCGACTAGGCGTCTCTAGGTTCGCGCCGCTCTAAAATAACATCGCCCATTGTATTATATCGAGTCTACCCCGGCTAGCTTGATAATAACGCTAGATATCACCCAGGAAGTTTAGCGTAACTGCAGCTGCCAGCCCAGAGCTATGTATATTACTCTGCTTCGCTGATGATGGTCTTTTATACCTGGATTCGCTCGATCTCTCTCCCTCCCCCTCTCTTCGCTCGTTAAGAAGGTTAAGAAAAATTTCCCACCACCACCACTTTGCCAAGACGCTCTCTAATAGAAAATTCATCTTTTCGAAAATACACTTTGGCCTCTCGTCCAAGAGTGCTCGAAACCCATTTCCCTCCTCCTCCTCCCCCCACACTCCCCTTTCCTTCCTGGAAACACCCCTCGCTTCTCTCGCCTGGGATGCTTTCGCAATTTTCACTTTGCCCGCAACAATGACAGGAGAGAGATAGAGAGAGAGAGAGAGAGAGAGAGAGAGAGGCAGAAGATAAAGCAAAGGTCGATCTTGAAGCAGACGATTTTTCTTCGATGGAAGACGCGCGCACGAGCGCTTTATCGATCGAAACACCGTGATTTAGGTGGATGCTTTATTGTTGTCATAAAGTTTAGCGATCTGGTCGTTTCGCAAAGTCCAGAAAAACTATCTTTTTAGCGGGAACTCGAACAAGTTGAAAAGGCATCGGCCCCGGCGACTTAGGAAATGGCAAAGTTTGGCGGTCCGGTGGCTCTCGCCGCCACCACCACCACCACCACAATCGCCATCGTCGTTCGTGCACGAAAGGATAAAATTCGAGATCGCGTTGCTCTCCTCTTTTTCTCTTTTTTTTTTTTTTTTTCAACCGTATTCACGCGCGCACGTGTGCTCGCAACTGTGCGCTGCTACCTTAAAAGCAAACGAGAAGAGACACGAGACTTTACAGCCACTTGACTCGACAAGTGTCGTCTCGTAGCTCAACCCCTCTACCACCCCCGTCATCCCCTTTTACCTTACCCCTCTCCCACGACCCTTCTTTTCCCTCCGGATGCCTCCCATTGGATACGTCGTTAAACTTTCGACACCGGCCAAATTTATTTACGCACCAGCACCCCAACCCTTCGACTCACCACCACCACGAGTGAAAAAACCCCCGACCAATTGCCACAATTCCAACGAGCGAAACATGCCAATTTTTTTCAGACTTTTACCGATCATCGCGATATCGCGTTAATGTTCCTTCGTAATTAATAAACGCGCGCGCATGTGTGTGTGTGTGTGTGTGTCTGTGCGAGCATGTATAACGAGAGGAAGAAGGAGAATTAGAGAGGAGGCCGGAAGGGAGAGGCAAGGATGTTTCCGGGCTTCGAGATTTCTCGTTCGCATGGCTGAAATATCGATTCTACCGCGGAGTAATGGAATTCCGGAGTGAAATTTATGAGCGGGCCGTTCTTGCTCGCTTTTGCTCCGACTGTGAAAGACAAGAAACTTGTTGAAAGACGAGCGCTTGCAAGTTGAATGAACGGGGGAGAGGGTGGGAGGGAAGGTAGGTTCAAGGTGCATCCATCGAGAGAGAGAGAGAGAGAGAGAGAGAGAAAGATTCTTTCCCAATCGTGGGAGGCTCGCGTAATTATTGCAAGAGGCAAGCGAGAAGCGTGAACAAGTAGTACAAATAAGTAAATGGCGTGGCAAGATTGCACGAGCAAACAAACACAATCGCTGTCCGTATTTCGCGCGCGCATTTAACATTCTGCAGTAACTGCGGATTGCCGTATTCTGTTTTGTCCGAGTGTTTCGGTTTTGTCCCGTGAGTCCGTAACGTTAACCACCGAGAGAGAGAGGGAGAGAGATAGAGACCATTTCACTTGGAGTGCAAACCTGGGAGGATATTAATTTCAACGCTGACCGAACAACAAAGGAGAGAGGTAACCGTGAGGGAATCGGTGGAGGTTGCTCGAGAACTCACTGACCACAAAGTTCAGCAATTCTATCAAAATTTACAAAAAAAGAAGATACGTCTCCTCTCGTCAGCGTTTATCCATTTCACCGAATGATAATCGGTGCGCCGAGGCGCGAGTTTCTCCTCCTTTGGACTTGACAAAGAAGCGGAAGAAGAAGAAGAATCAATCAAGCAAAAGAAAAAATCCCGAAAGAAAGCTAAACTTTAGCCGAACAAGTTAATCTCTCTAAACGGCTCGTACCGTGCACTCGAGTCGCGTTAATTACAATCTCTATCCCTTTAGTTTTCCCCATTCTTCGTTCGCTTCAATTTTTCATCTCTCTCTCTCTCTCTCTCTCTCTCTCTGCCTTCCCGTGTAACACGGATAGACGTACTCGTTGTCGTTGTCGTTGTTGCCGCTCACCAGGCAAAAAGTGCGTTTTAAACAACTTTACCGAATGGACCATAACTCGCGCAAAGAATGGTTTGCTTATCCTTTTCCGTCCTTCGGATCTTCTTTTCGTTTTCCGCGCGAGTTTATCATCGGAGGAGGATGATCGTTTATCGTAGTTGACGAGAGGATTCTTCAATTTTACGACATCGAACTTTATTGCTTGTGCTCCTCCTCGCTTCCTCCCTCCCCCTTCTTGATTCATCTCTCCCGTCCCTGAAGCTCCAAGAAACTTGACACTGCAAAAATACAAATCTCCAATGGCTTTGCGAGAAGGCAGGAGGAGAGAAGAAATTTCACGTGGAATTGCGAGAAATAAAAGTGAAGAAATGCACGCGTTAGATGCGAATCACGTGCGAGTGTGTTTGCGAGATCCATATCCGAGCATAAGGTATAGCCTTGGAGGAGTTGCGCCAAAAGAGAATTCAATGAGATTTCAACGAGGAGTTCGTCTCTCTCTCTCTCTCTCTCTCTCTCTCTCTCCCTGCCGAAAGCCGAAAGCCGAAAGCCGATTCTTCGAGACTTTTAGAGCTTCCGGAGAAGCAGTTCCTTTTTAGCATGAAACTAAAGAGAGAAGAAATGCTCGCGTCTACTTGATTCGGCCTAGAATCTCAAAGAGTCGAGTGGAGGAAAGCGAGAGTAAAAAGTTGGCCTCGGACGAAGGGTTGAGAAGAAAAGAGCAGGGAGAGATTTAATAAGAAGATGAAAGGGAAGGAGTTTTGGTGGGACCGAGTCGATCGCGGGTCACGAATCGTTTTAAAGGTCGCGAGGCTTCTTGGGAGACACATTAATTAAGAGGCTCTATGATTTAATAACGGCGCAATTATCCAAGTGGTGGTAGTGAGAGATGGTGGCGATGGTAGGAGCGGTGGTAGCGTGCGGGCGGACCCGGAGGAAACCGGAGGAGCTTCCTCGAGTTCCTGGCCAATCTTCATGCAAATTAGCACTCCAACGATCTTCCTTGGACTCGGGAGCTCGAGCGGGAAAACAAGCGTTGCTCGAGACCCGCCACTAACAAGGGTTCCCCCCACCCCCGTCTCCCCTATACTCTCTTTTAATAATTTCAACCTCTTCTCATTTTGGACGAACAAAACTTGCGGAAGGTCAAATTCCGTAAAGTGAAATTTACAGGATGACTCGAGACTCGATAGGGCGTCTCTCTCTCTCTCTCTCTCCCTTGAAATTGTCCGCGAAATTGCCGACGGCGTTCAAGCTGTCGTGCTTAATATTCGCGTGACACCCTAGGGGCACGCACGCACTTTCTCACAATCACTTTCAGCGTTTTAGTTTTAGTCTCTCTCGGTCTCTTTACCTTGATCAACTTTATCGCTATCATCATTATCGCTACTTTCAAATGAGAAGAGCGAACGATTCGCGAAGCGATTTGGACGACTGTCCAAAGCCGTCGGTCGTCGCACGATGGCGACAAGCGAGAAAAATAGATGTAGACACGAGGATCTTGAACGGATTTCCTTGAAAGTTCAGTCGAGTCGATGGTAGGTGGTGGTTATCTTGGTTCGACTTGGCTTCACCTCATAGCACGTATCCCTTAAACTCCCAAGTCTCGGAACTCAAAAGAGGAAGAGGAAGAGGAAGAGGAAGAGAAAAGGAGGGGAGAGAAGAGTTGGCTTGAAAATAAAATCGATATGCCACATCCAAAGTCCAGAGAGACAGCAGGCAGAGGCAGAGTTTCTCCTCTTGTTCTCTCTTAGCGGAGAAGAGGAAGTAAAGGGGAAGGGGAAGGGGCAAAAGAACCATCCCAATGCCGCCGCCTTCCATCCCCTCCTTCAGAGTTTCCCTGAACGGGGACCACCAGCATCCAGCATCCAGCATCCAGCATCCAGCTTCGGCATCCAGTGGAATGTACAGAGAGATAGCTGGAGGATTACGCGCCAGACTTTTTTTCACTCCTTCCCTCTCTTTCGCAAGGTCCAACGTGACGAGAATAAATGGCAGACATCCCTCTCGGAGTCGCACGCTCCGAGCCAAGCCGCACCCACGCCTCTCTCACCTCCTCCCTTTCTCCACTCTTTCCCTCCATCCCATATCTATCTATGTGTATATTGATGTATATCCTCGGATCCAAGAGCGTCCTTCTCCAGCTCCCTTCTCTCTTCCGGAAAACCCCAATATTTCTCTCCGAACTCTCTCAAGCTCTCTTGCCTGCTTGCCTGCTCGCCTACCTCTCGCCTACCTCTTCAACCAACCACCCGTTATCTCCTCGACTTCCCACTTCCCTTCCCTCCCTCCCAATTCCTTTCACTGTCTCATTATCCTTCACCTATCATCCCTCTCTGTATCTATTCTCCTTTCCGCGATACTCTCGTTCGTTTCACAAATGAACGGAAGCGACCGTGGGATTCGATTTATCGTCATAAATCATTTCAAGCGGATATGCTAAATGATTCTCCTCTTCTCCTCTTCTCCCTTCTTTGCCAACGCAGCATCTCATATTTCCAAGACTCGAACGTCGCTACGTGTTCTTCCATACTCCCACCCACCGCCGTTTTCCATCGAAGCTTTTTCGCGGTTCTATGCTTTAAAATGTACTTTCCTTATCTTTCGCCTCTCTCTCTCTCTCTCTCTCTTCTACCAATTGGACCAATTGAAATGTCGTTGGCCGATACACAAAGTGCTACTTGAGTATGCGCAAGCGAAATACGAATTCATTACTCTAAATCGAAATTCGATTCTAGCCAACCTGTACAATTTCAGGTCCCTCTATATAAAGCTAGAGATAAAGATACATATACATGTATAGAAAAGGGGAGAGATTTATTGGGAAAAGTAAAGAGCGGAACTTGGACTCTCTTCTCTTCTCTTTCGTTCTTTCACGTTCTTCCTCGTTCTTCGCAGCAGTAACGATTTAAAGCAACGACGCTCGCTGACAGCTCGAACCTGTCCCGACCGCCCGTCTATTTACATGAAACTCGCATTCCTAAAGGCAAGCGCCAGCTTTTGTACTTGACAAATAATTTCACCTCGCCCAAGCTGGCCATTGGTGCAAAGATCACCGTGATTTCAGCTTGCACAATGCTCCTCTTTGTCAGCCTAATAGCGGCTCGTCCTGCCACGGTATTGTGCTCCGCAGCCCGTCGACTATCGTTCGTTCCAACAAATATCTCCGATTTTCGAAAAAGCAGAAAAAAAGGCTCAAAAAAAAAAACAAAAAAAAAATCCCTAAAAAGAAACGTGGAAAAATTCATTTCCTCCTTATATGGAATCCCTATGAATCTTTTCCTTTGGTAATAATAATTCTCAAGGGGTTTACCGTTCCATTTAAATGTAGATGGTGGTTTCTTTCAATTGAATTGTACATTTATTCAAGTTTCAGCGAAAACGAAAGCGAGAAAAGAAATGCAAAAGGAAACGTCCTGGGGGCAAAGGATTGACAGGATGTAAGAGTGGTATTACACCCCTGCTCCGAATCGTTTCTTTCGGGTCTAGCTGCGGGGGTGGCGTGTCCGTTGTTTCCAATTTCTTTTCTGTGGCGAGGAGAGAAGGAGAGAGAGAGAGAGAGAGAGAGAGAGCGTCCACCACGCTTCACCACGCGACCGCAACACCGACCGCAAACAAGCCGTAACTACGTGGGAGAGGAATGGTGCGCGGTTTTCTAGATAGGAACTAGAGACGCGGGGTGGTAGGAGATGGTGGAGGGTAGCAGAGGCAGCTCTCTACCATCTAGAGGCGTCTGGGTCGTCGAGCAATCGCCACACGAACAAACTGAGTTAGAGAGTTGAAAGCCCTCCAAATGGAGTTACCCATGGCTCCCGCTACTCCACCCTCCTCCCCACTGCACCCTCTCGTAGCCCGCCCTGACGCTCTCGGTCAGTATCGATACTGCACCACAATTACACCTTGCAACAATTACCAAAGAATCTCTTTTTCTTCTTCTTCTTCTTCTTCTCGAGGAACTTTATATGTATACGGAACGTAGATGTTTTTCGCGTTTTTGCAAATGCGTATCCGCGCGATGGAATGGCTCGGGCGCAAGATAAATTGGCCTCGGGAGAAAAATTGGTGGAAAAATCGAGAGAGAAATCGGGAGAGAAATCGAGAGAAAAATTCCAGCGGTTGTATCTATATATGTATTTTATACATGTAGAACGTATTCCAGCAGCTTTGCAGGACCATTCTACGAATTTCGCTATGCTTGACGCATACCTGGCGTTACGATTATTTCCTCTCTCTCTCTCTCTCTCTCTCTCTCTCTCTCTGGGGGGAGAAAGGGGAATGCGCGGGTAAAAGAATTTTATGAAATCAGAGAGGCTCCGGCCATAGTTCCGACTCCGACTCTTCTTGCATATTCGAGAGCAATTAGTATTCCAAGACTGTGGAGTGATCTTTGCCTTTTTCCCCAGCGGTGAATCCAAGATGAAATGGGCTAAAGGGAAATCTGGACGTCGGTGCTAATCGGTGCTTGGGAAGCCGGTAATCGATTCATGAATTGCGCCTCGTCGAGACCACGGCATGAATATTAAACAGCGGCACGAGCCGCAAAAAGAAAATCATAAAACCATCAAAATCCAACTTGTCTTTAAGCCGGGGGAATATCCGGGGATGATTTAATGATAGCGCGTCCCCCCTCCTCACCCTCCTCACCGTCCTCGATCACTGGAGATCTCTTTAAGAAAAATTGAGGGAATTCCGCTTTAGCGAAACGATCCTCGCTCCTGCAGTCAGAAATTTAACCAGCGAGGTCGGAGGATCGCGGCGGGGAACAAGTTTCATCACTGAAATCAATCGACGAGTTTGAGCAATGGCTGTCGCTAATTCGAACTTTAAGAAGGCGCCACCGATCTCTCAAAGTTTTCACGATGAAAAAGAAGAAGGAGAGCCGTGTGGAAGAAAAAGGTGGGACCTGATTTATTCCGTTTTCTTCCCTTTTCCTCTCTCTCTCTCTCTCTCTTCTACTTGCTTGCTTGTTTGTTTGTTTGTTGGTGGTTGGTCGGTTGGTTAGTTGGATCGTTCGGTGCAGCATGAGGGACCCTCGTGGGCTGCTGGCAAACCACGAGTTTCTTCGCGAATCGCTCCAATTATTCCGGCCGCCGTAAGATAATTAAGAAAGTTTTACCAAGCGCTATCAATCCTCTGGCGCACACATACACAGGGAATCAGTCAGTCTGCACGCCCGTGTTCTCGATGAAACAGCGAGCAAACTTTTCTCACCCCTGGCCACGTTCGCGGCGAGGGTGGCGAGGGTGGCGAGGATAGCGAGGGTAGGAGGGATGGGTGAACGCGGTACGTGCAATACGATACAGGGACGACAAGGGGGTAGAATATTTACAATAAAAAGGGATGCAACGTGTCAATGAGAGAATCGCTTCATCAATCTCCTCGAGAAAACAAGCATTGTTCGTAATGCGGGTAATAATTCAGAGCAATAAATAATCGCTAAGATAAATAATCGCCTATTCCCGCGAACGCGAACAGCGAGTTTACCCTCGGCCTGTCGGATATGAGCGTTGAAAAAATATTACGTCACGTTGTTATCGGTGGATTCGATAAATTTAGCGAAGCGCAGCTCCGGTAACTCTTTCTGCACAGCACAGCATCAAATAACGGCATAAACTTGTCGTGTATTGAGCGGTATTAAAATAACGATTGATGGAGGAGAGAATAGAGTAAGAGGGAAGTAGACGGAGTAGAAGAGTAGAAAGAAAACGGGAGAACGAGATAGAGAACGGAATGCCTTGAGCGTTTCTCGTTTAGCCGTTAAATTCGACAAGGGAGGAGATGCCTCTTCTCCTTCCCCTTTCCCTTTTTCTCTGGTTATGCTTTGGAAAACCCAGCCCAATTTTCCACGACCAAGTGTGTATTGTGTGCAAGGCTGCTGTCGGCGCCTTTGCCTTTATCAAAGTATCGCCGTTGCTCCTCGAGAATAGTACCGCACCAACACCTTCATCGAACATTACACCGCTATCATCGCTATTACACGCAAGTGCGATCACTCGGCTGGAAAGAAATTTATACCGAATTTCCTCCAATTTCTATTTATCACCGTCATCAGCGCGCACCACCCCTTAAAAATCTATCGACTTTCTTTGCAACAGCAGTCTTCTTCTCCATTCGCCTATTTCATTTTAGAATGAATTCCAAATACGCGCAATGTTCGAGGGTCCTTGAGAGAGAGAGAGAGAGAGAGAGAGAAATGGGAAATATGTGAAAAATTAAATCTCACATTCCATTCTACAAACCTGCTGTACTCGTAACGATTTTCATAGAAATGATGTCGCGGCTGGAATTTCTTCCATAATATCCATTTTACCGTGGAAAAGATTAACAGATAAGAAGGAAAATTCACAGTCAAATATCTCTAGTCAAGTTGGCAATAAAACCGGTCAAGTCGATCGGATTCCACGATAGTTGCGTTATGCAGATCAATACAAGTCTGTACCCCACCCCCATATACTCCTCTTTACATACACACGCAAGACTATATTAAATTCTTATCGTTACGGTCGAGCGAGTCTGAAGCGTTTGAAATCTGCCTCTCGAGAATATGTGGAACACAGAGGAAGCAGAAGGAAAAGCAAAGAGAGAGGGAGAGAATGGAAGGAAAGGGAAATTTGGTCTTTGCCTTGTTTGCAGATTTTGTTGCTCTCTCTCTCTCTCTCTCTCTCTCTCTCTCTCTCTCTCTCTCTCTCTCTTTCTCTCTTCCTTCTTCCACTTCCCTTTCTTGGGATATTATCTATCCACGCAAATATCGTGAAAACCTCATACACGTATTTCCTTTTTCTCCTATATTCCGTGACATACTGTCTCACCATATATACCTTTTTCTACTTGCTTCCAACATTTACCAACCCATCTTCTTATTATAATACATACCTTGCACCTATGTTCTCTACATATTTTCTCTCTCTCTCTCTCTCTCTCCTTCCCCTCCTTCCCACTTTTTTACTGATACTCTGACAGTCTCTACGAGTTATTGCGAGTCTTTTTATTCGTAAAGATATTGCGTATACTCTCCGATGTCGGAAGATGTCACCAAAGCTATGAAGTTTCCCTTCAAAGCTCTTAAAAATAATTGAGCCTTTTCCGCGATAAAAATAGATACTCCTTTCAGTGATACTCGGAAGATCCAAAGGTACTTAAAAGACTTGAGTTTTTCTCTTCCGCGACAGTACTAAAATACACTCTAATTTTTCCGCGCACGATCCAGCGAGCAACTGTTGAATTTAAATTTACTTTCACTTATTAGATTTTATTCTAAACTTTTTACGTCAGCTTCTTTCCCCGCATCATAAAAGAGCGCATGTAAAGCAGAAACTTGACAATTCTTTGGACTCTGGTTTCTCGCTCGATCGCAATAGAAATATTGGTGTTGGTGTTGGTATTAAGAATAGAGCGATGGTTTTGATGGTGGAAGAGGAGAGGAGAGGAGCAAGGGATAAAAGGATTTGAGCAACGCCTTTAAAATCGCTAGTGAATGGACTAAATCCGTATGTATGTAGTAGTACGCTTAGAATAAGGCAGTAGAGTGCGTCCTCGTGATACGAGTGCCGGACGTTATGGGCAGCAATGTAGAAAGTGCATCGGCCAAATCGGCTTTGGAGACATCAATATCGCTGCTCGAGTGATATTGGCTATCCTTATCGAAATTCAAAGCAATGCCGAAGCGCGCACTCCAGCATGTACAACAGCCCAAGCATTTTCTTCCCTTTTTCTTCTCTTCTGCATTTTTCGAGGTTTTAACGATGCACGCTCAAGGTTCGCCTGCAGGAATCCATTACAGACGAGCTCTGCCTATTCGTTTTGTTTAATAATTACACATAATTAACAAGCATTATCCTGGAGAACAGAGCGCGAGATTAATGCTCCCAAAGTAAACCAGGGATTATTATAATGTGTATCGTATACAGCGTATCGTGCAAATGAAATACAAATATTTCTTCAGGCGGACCAATGCAATCGTAATCGCAATAGCAATCGCAATCGCAATCGCAATCGCTCTTGAATTTTCGCAGCCTTCCGTCATTAACGGGGCGCGATAGGTTTGCTCCTAACAGCCAGCTAGCTCGCTAATTAGTTGTCTCCATCGTCATTATTCTCCGGTGGTGATGGTGGTAAAGCAAAACGGGACTGGGCAGATTTTACGAAACTTGTTACGATTTTACAGTTTAAGCGACTGCTTTATTTCTTCTGGAGCAGAGCATAGTACGCCACTTTTGGAATATTCTTATTCCCGCGCTAATTGCAAGTCGTAATGCTGCCAAACCTCCTCGCAACTTGTCCAATTAACTCGCTCTAGCCCTCTTGCCCTTCTGAAACCTAACTGGAGAGAGAGAGAGAGAGAGAGAGAGAGAGGGAGGAAGGACACTCTTTCCACACGTGTGAAAAAGAGTAGATTCCACGACTAGAATTTATAACTATTAAAATGCTAGTTTCTTTCCATTGTGGAATTTCCTTTCTTTCCTGTACGCGCGTACGTGTTTCGTTTTTGCCGAAAGCTTCCATAAAGGTCGCATTTGAGCCGGTAAAATTTAGGTGTCCATTCGTGCGTCAGGTAAATTTCCTAAAATTGCCATTGCCGTCGCCTCCTCCCTTCCATCCCCGACCCTCCTACATTGGGCCGTTCGGCCATTTGGCTATTCGGCCATTCGACCATTCGGCGTATGCATTTCTACCATGCTGTACTTGCGAGCGTGCAAATTTCCATATCTGCTTCCCGCTGTAGAATTTGCAACGAGAGTGGACTCGGTCGGTTTCTACCGTCCAAAGCTTTTCAAGGTCTTCCTGCAGTGCTCGTGGTGTCTCAGGAACAAAAGTGTCTCTCTCTCTCTCTCTCTCTGTGTCTTCTTCCATGAATCTTTCAGTATCACGCTCGATAAACTTCATTACGTTCACAGGGGAAATTACTGCGATGGTCTCGGTCGAAAGCAATTTCGTGACTCATTTCCGACAAATTTCTCAGAACTTTGAGAGATCAGCCTCCTCTCCGCTCTCTTTCCACTCTCTTTCCCACAAATACTTATAGAGATATACCATTGAGATTTTGCATCCAGGACACATTCTATAAAGGTATTATCGCGCAGAGTTAATTCGTCACTTGAATCCCTTCGTCTCTCCCTCTCTCTCTCTCTCTCTCTCTCTCTCTCTATCCGGTGGACCATTTCTCTCTGATCTGTCCAAGAGGAGGAGTGCGAGGATATTTGAATGGGATCGCGGATTATCGGAAAAATCGAAGGAGCAAACGGCTAGATGGATGGATCGACGGACGAATGGATTTACGAGGGAGGATTTCTCAAAGGAAAGTTTTACGTTCCTTAGTTGTCAAGTTTGCCTATATCCCTCGACCACTTAACGGATGTTTTTCCTTTTTCCGCGCCACGGGAGGAGGAATAATGCCTTTCTCCGAACTCGCCACTTTCATATAAAATTTATTGGAATTTCCAAGAGGAACGCCCTTGCATAGCATTTGCTCCCTGAGTAAATTTACTCCCCGCAGAGACATTTTCACTAGTTTCTGCCTGTCTCGAGGTGAGCGCTCCTCCGCTCCGGAGGTGAGCGACGATTGGGTTAAAGGGGAAATTGCGAGTCACTCCAGCGACCAGCGCGACAAGTGTTTCCTCCCCAGTCTGATGTCTCTCTACCGATCTCCAACTTGTATCGACAACACTTCCGATTAACTTTATGGATCATCGACCTGCCATATTACCGTCAGTAGCACTGCCACCAACAAATCATTTCCATTTTAGACGAAGAATTTCTGATAAGGAAGTGGCAGCTGCACGCACACATGCGCGCGCGCGCGCGCGAGTGGGCGCTAGGGGTTGTAGCATAGGTCATAGCGCCGCGAGATTATGGATTATGGGGGTAGAATGGTTAATTAAGTTTCCGAGGGTCACGAGGGAAAAGCGGTCGCCAGGTGAATCATGCAGGCTGGTAGAATGGATGGTGGCGGCTAGTTGCGGCTACGCAAATCGTCTCTCTCTCTCTCCCTTTCTCACTGCGAGGAACGGATAAAGAAGGATAATGGAGAAAGGGAGAGAGAGAGAGAACGGGAAAGGTGTCGTAATTACAGTGAATTCTAGCAATCTCGACGAATAAATTCAAGGATGAAATTCGTAGGAATTGGCTGAATCAAGGTGATCAAGCTGAATCGGAATCGATCAGAGAGAAAATTGAGCAAAGGGCTCTTTTGCTTTTTACGCCATTCCGTCAAGTTAATCGAGGTTTATGCGTTTTCTGGATTTTCTCATTTTACGTTTCTCATTCGCGTAGCGTTCGCAGTTTCGCAGAGTGATCCTGAATGATTTAAAAGTAAGAGGTAAAGAAAGGAAGGAAGGAAGAAAGAGACTTTTTATTCGTTATTATTGAAATGGTAGTGTAACGATGGTGATGGTGGTGGTGGTTGCAGTTGCATCGGATAGGTACACCGAGGTAAAGGGGCTGCGCGCTTAGAGAGGTGTAATTAAGTGGAATCGAGTATGCGGCTCGTATGTTTGTACGTTAGATTAAACGCTTTCCGAGAACACAGCGAACGAGAGAGAATCCTGCCGAGAGGGACGACCTACATCCGAACGAACAACAAATTACAGCGAATGCATCTCCGATTCTAATTCCAGACTTGGCGTATAGCCTTGCGCTCGTGCGCGCGCGCGCACCTAATCACCCTATTATCATATTCCACCAAATACCCCTGGTGAGAGAACGCGCGCATGTGTGCGCGTCTCGCAAATGTCTCGTAAATGTGTCCCGGACTTTTCACTCGCCTCACGCGCAATTGCACCAGTTCCCTTCGGGGTCGACGGCCGAGCATTTAGCGATTAGCGATTAGCGATTAGCTAGCCATGGAGGGCGATAAGCTCGAATCACCCTTCCCCTCCATCCATCCTGGCAAGGGGATTAACCGCATTGCGCAGATCTCGACGTACCTCAAGTGTGTCCGGCAAATCTTATGATAGGCACAGACCCCCTGTATCTACCTAAACTAACTCTAACTAACGCGTAGAATCCTGACTAACACCCGACCCCACACACCGGAGAGAATCGTCGTCGTCGTCGTCGTCGTCGTCGTCGTCCTCGTCGACGCTCTCTTTTGTTTTCATAGCGTAGCATAGCGTAGCAGCCACCGGACTGCTCGGAATATTAACGCGAAACGACTCTGTGTGTTCAAGACGAGTGGTGTCGTGTCTACGTTCTGTGTTCTACGTTCTCGGAATTGAATCTGTCGACTGGCGTACGTGCACGCGATATCAAATTGAATTCAGCGCATTTCCATATCCGCGCTAACAATCCTCCACGCGAGAACATTCCTATTCCTTTAATCCGGACACAGAGCTTGCTTTCCTTCCAGCGCGAGCAATTTCGCTTCCGCACCCCCGCCCCAACCCCCACCTACCCCTAATGGGGACGTATCAAGATTAGTCTCTCACGACTGTTTCTACTTCTGCTTCTGCTTCTGCTTCTGCTTCTGCTTCTGCTTCTGCTTCTGATTCTGATTCTGCTCTTACTTTCGAGGAAGGACGAGCAAAGATCAGCCTTTAATTGGAAAACTTGCAATTGGCCGCCGCGCTTGTTTATCGATTAAAGCTGATTTCGCAATAATAACCACTTCATTACCCAGGGTGTGCTCTTTATTCCCGTCATAATGAAATCAAGATTATCCTTTGTCGAGCGGCTGGCTTTGCGAGGAGGTAGGGAGCAGCGACAGCCTCCGGAGGAGTCAATTAAAAACTTGTAACGATCCATTAAAGCCCCTATTAAAATCACCAAACGCCCGCCTCGCTTGCAAAGAGCAATGCTTCCAATACCAATGGCACACGCATTCGTCGACTTTATCTTTGATTTCAAGTGAAAAATTCGAAAATTAATTTCGAATCCCTCTGATTTAATTTTCAACTATCGCCAATGATATATATATATATATATATATATTAAACCTCATAAATTTTCTCTTCCTACAAAGAGACACCGTCGCTCCCCCCGTTTATCCTGCAAAGGCAATATGCAGCATGACCCAGGATGATAAATAAACGCCACGTTTATATACGTTTTATATACGTAGCCGTGGAATACGTATGTATAAGTTATCGGTAATAAGGTACAGCTGCCCTAAGAACGAAGGAATAATTTAATAAATCGCTTTCTTATCTCGATGCGGCTCCTTTCCTTTCCGAATTCGGAGCACATCGACCTAGCGCCGTTTAACGCGTCCGTGTAGCTGCGCACACGTGTGTGCTTTTCCAATATCCAGCCACGAGGATTCGTCACATTCGCCATAACGAAACCATAACGTAACTGAAACACGATGGCGATGGCCTTGCGCGAGATTACTCGATTCCGTTTATATCTCACGCTGCGAATCCCGTCGTTTTAACGATAACCTTGGGATCAGCTACAAGTAGAACAGAGTTAAATTTACGAGACGCGTGTCGTCCTGCTGTATCGGTATTTCACTTGGAATCTTTGAGAAAGGATAATTTTATGGGGAAAGGACGTGGCTAGGAGGAGGATGAGGAGGAGGAGGAGGTTTTCGTAAATGTCGGTGCTTGAAATATGAAGAGGATGCTCCAAAGTTATACAAGGATACGCCAGGTGCGGTGGAGACTCGACCACCAGCCGCCGTCTATCTCTCTCTTCCTCTCTGTCACTTCTTCTCGACGCGTAGAAGCTCAAATCCACCGGGAAAATTTCCTTATCTGTTACCGTCCCGAAGACATACCAACCGCTATGCATACGTATTTCTATTCTCTTGGAAAATTGAGAGGGCCAACATGTCATAAGTAGAGACGATAACTAAGTAAGCGACATATCTTTCTTTGCACGTATACGCGATAAAATAAAGATGGAAATAAAGAAAACTAGAGGGAGAGAGACAGAGTGGGGGGAGGCCTTTTTTTCTCTGGTCCAAGATAAAAGCGGAAAATGGAAGACAAAAGTAAAAAGTACGCGAAAGCAGTCCAAGTAGATAGCAGTAAAAGGTTTGAAAACTTGGCGAAAATGTGCAAAATTCCAGAGCATATTCGGTGAGAAGTTTGCGAGATACTTTTAAGGGAAACTTTAGTCAAGTGTATCTGTGCGATTCTCTGTACAAAGAGAAATACATGAGGGAGAGCGCGAAGAATACACGGGGAGAGGCAGAGAGATAGAGATTGGAAAGCGAACGAGCTAATACGTTTTAGTTAGGAGTAAATACGGGAAGGGAAGAGCAAAGAAGTAATCGAGAGTTTGCGAGATTCACCTATTCTACAACCACTTAAAATTTTTTCGCCTATCATTGCTACACACGCACGCACACACACCCTGTATGCGCAAGAAAGATTTGTTGCTCTCTTTCCCTCTCAATTTCGCTATTCTCTATTTCGTTCCGTTAAAGTATTTATCTCTCCTTTTTCCTCCGCACACCGTAACCAGCCAACCTCTACCTACCTAACTCTACCTATCTATAGAGAAGCAATAGTTAATTCTCAGTGGTGTGGGTGCTCGCTCCCTCGTTGCAATATTCGACGAGATGGCAAGCCGTTCTCGGTATGCTCGAAATTCTGCTTTGTCTTCTCCCTGGCCTTCTCCTCCTGGTCCTCAAGAAACGATACGCGCGCGTACAGGGGAGGAGGCTGTTACCATCCCTTTTTCTCTAAAGCACTAACACACACACACACACAAAGAGCACACTCTCCTCTTCGGTTTTGCTTCGGCGAGCAACCCGCATGCTAACGACAGAGACAAACACGCGGAAGGGGGTGAGGTTGGCTTTCAGCCGAATAACAACCGACTCTAACGGACCGTACTCGCTGTACGCCACCGCCGCCACCCCTTGTCTCGGGGGGAGTTTATTATTGATGTTCCACCTGATGTTTTGGCTTTCTCCCTCTTTCTCTTGTCCCTTTTTCTTCCCTTATAAACAAACGTCGGATCGCGATCGACCTCGGAAAATCAAAGAAGAAAAGGCGAAACTCACCTGCTGCACATTTTTGCACTTTTCGTTATGGCGAGTTTTATACGTCAAATAATACGGCACGAAGGAAAATAATCAAGTTATTTGGGAATGTCGTGATTGCCAGCGTACGTACGAGTCGAGGAATTTATGGCTTTTGCGAAATGAGCTCCGAATTTGCTAGAAGGGATGAAGGGGCAAGGAGAGAGGGGGTGGGAAGAGTCAAGTCACTAGCCGTTACCACGAGCTGCTTCCGGGCTCGTGCCGAGAACCGTGCCAAGGTAATATAAGGTCAGACGGAATACGTGGCGAGTAATAAGGATGGCACGGCTGCACCCCCTTCCTCCGCCCTTACTTCTAATATTATATCCCGCATACCCCTCGGGCTTTTACCTACGCCATTCCCATTATTGTTATAGCCCAAAGGGTTATTCTCAACCAGAAACACTCCAGCCAACTCCTGTCCAATTATCCCATTTCTTTCAATAAGCTCTCGAGAAGAATTCTGAAAAGAAAGAAAAAAGAAAAAAAAAAAAAAAAAAAAAACACCTCATCAACCTCTAGGTATCTCTCTAGCCACCTAGCCACTTAATCCATCTACTCTGTACTCGCTAGTATTGAATTCGTTATTAAACGCGAGGTTTCACTTGGAAAATTTGGAAGGCTACGCCAGTGAAATATTCAAGGGATGATTCGTACTGGCAGATCAAATCTAGGAAACGAATATCTTCGAGTCTGGCAGGAGGACCATCCGATAATACGATGGAAAAGTTCAAGCGATAACGAGTTTGGCGTCGTGGACGTTTTAACTGGATTTCAATTTTAAATTTCACTCGTCTCTCCCTCTCTTGCGCGCGCCCCTACGCTCTCCAATCATCTTATAATACCTACTTTAAGCAGACTCCATAATCTTCAAATACCTCATATTTCTCAATCCCGTGTCTCGTTACGTACATGCCTAATTCAATGGATTTTTCCTTTTGAAATTCGTACATGGTACGAGTACTATGGTGGTGGTGGTGGTGGTGGTGGTGGCAGTGGTACTCTAAAAGCAATATATTTAAAATTCTAAGGAAGAGCTGCAAGGTTCTTCCAGCAGAATATTCGCGGCAGTCTCTTTTGTTAAGTTTCAAGGCAGCAAACCCTGCTGCTGTTTTTCCGCGTGCGATCGTAAGTCGAAAGTCGAAAGTCCTCTCCTAATTGGCTCGAAACCGAGTCAACCTGGAAAAGGCGGTCTTGGCTCAGGAGCCCGAATAAACATAACTCGTTTTTCTCCAATAGACGAAACTGCGAAAGAAAAGAGAAACTGCGGGGAGAGAAAGGAAAGAGGAAGGAAGGGGGTTGAAGGAGCAGCAATAATAATGTAAAAATACGATAAATAACGAATGAGATTAGTTCACTGCTCTTTCCTTGTTTGCCCTTCGTTTTTTCAACGAGACGAGGAAAGCGAGGAAAGGCAAGATTTACAGAAAGATTCTCTTAAGTTGAAAATCAAACGGTAATAGGATTTATTTGGATTTTCAAAGAGAAAGGTCCAAAAAAAAAAAAAAATCATGAGTTTCCATTGCATTTCAGATAGTTGTATGAAATTGTTTAATTTTCTTTTTCTTTTTTTTTGGAAATGCTGAGAAATGCAATAGCAACTTTACAGTGGCCAGGGGTGAAGTGGAGTTTGGCTTGTGGCTAGAGGGGGAAAAACTTTGAGTTTTCTTCGAGAGTTTTGCTCGAGCAAACTCTCAGCGTATTTTTACAATACGCGCGATCAGTTCTTTCGAAGCGACAGGTCCTTGATCATTCTCGCGTGTAAACTCCTTTACCGAAGCGAATGGTCGCGTGGGTCTTTGGTAGATGGTCGGTGGTCGATCGTTTTGCGTTGTGTGTGCGCGCGCGTGCGTATTGCCCACGTATGTAGTGGCAAACAAGGAGCGCGGAAACCTCGGTTAGGATTTAAAACTTGCACTTCCTGGACACATGACTTTTTGAGCTACTTGAAAACTTTTCCATCCAGTTTTGATTTATCTGTTGCTGCGGTTCAGTGCGGCCTTCGGACTTTGACAAAGTTTCCTTGAAAATGGAGAAAGGAGAGAGGGAGAGAAAGAGATAGAGAGCGCGCGCGTGTGTACAGTTCACATATCGCGCACTCACATTTTCACAGAGGTACACGTAAATTCAAGGGATGAAATTTCTATTCCAATGCTGTTTCTTCGATATTAATATTTAATCGGATTACCGAGTCTGCGTTGTAACCATACAAGTTTATATGATATTTTACGGATAAATATTCTATCCTTCTTTTATAAATTCGTCCGAGAAATATCTGCCGAGTACAAGAGTGAGAGAGAGAGAGAGAGAGAGAGAGAGAGAGAGAGAAAGCTCCTCCGTTAAACCTAGGCGAATTTTATTTCTGCACTGAAGAGGGAATATTCTCTCCTCGACTTTCCGACTTTCCGAATTTCTCCGAATTTCCGCTAAAAGTAAACAAAGGGAAAATACGTCTGTGGAATCTGTGGCGGATGTTGCGGCGCGATGCAGAAACTTTGCACCGGTTCAATAAGAAAGGATACTCTCTAGGATACCACCCTATGCTCCGCACAGTTGGCTGCGATGCGGCCTCCCAGGGTCACTGAGGGTGGCAAGGGGCGAGGGGTGAGGAGACGAGCGGAAACAGACAACTCGAAATCTGTAGACGTAGACGCAGCGGCGTATTTGCATGAAAGTGGAAAACTGCTGGAAGCTTTGCGAAAGAATCGGCTTTTTCTTCCAAGAAGGAAAAACAGCAGGAGCAAAAGGAACGGGGGCTGGGGGAAAACTGAAAATAACAGTCTATCGTGTGGATATTTCACGTCCCGCAAGAATATTTAAAAATCCTTCCAATTCTTGAATTTTGAACTCCTCGAGTTTTCCGAGTTTTCCGAGAGGAGGGAAAAAGAAATCATCCGCCTGCCTGACTGCCAGTCTGTCTCTCTCTCTCTCTCTCTCTCTTATTAGAGCAAAAGACATTTGTGAGAAACCTTAAATTTCTACCTTATTCCTTCAGCGAGAGACGCGCGCGTACGTACATTGGTTATAGTATACAAGAAGGCCGACGAGCATTATTATTAAAGGGAAAAATGTATGAGAGTTTGCGGAAGATGGATGAAGCATGTCTCGGCAATAAAGAGATAGAGAACGGACGACGAATATAAGCTGAAAGTAGAAATCCATGTACATAAAGAGGAGTAGGTGCAATTATTGATGGCAAAAAAGATAAAAAAAAAGAACGTTAGCTTATAGAAGTCTAATGGCTCACTCGCGATCAGAAGGTACAACTTTACTGCTGCTCGGAAGGAAGGAAGGAAGGAAGGAAGGAAGGAAGGAAGGAAGGAGGAGGATTAATATCGAAAATGTATGTAAGAGTGTAGCGAGATTTTTAGGTCCACTCTCGAGTAAACTTTCCTTTAGTACCGTTGAGAATTAGGGGGAAGAAGAAAAAATCCACGATAACTGGGTTGCGAGTGCAGATTAACATGATCGTAAAACTGAAGAATCTACGACTGGCTGTAGAAAGCGGGCGGATGCTCGGCAAGATGGGGGGTAGGTAGTTAGGGTGGTTGGTAGACGACGGAGAAAAGAAGCGGAAAGAAAAATAAAGAGTTATAGCAGAAAGAGATGCAAAGAGAGTCGATGGTTGGGGTTTTCTGCTTAAAAGTGGATGAGGAGGAGGAAGATGAAGAGAGAAAAGAAGGAGACTCGTGTAAAGGCTTTTCTTTCTTCGCCTTCGTTCCTCTGTCTTCGGTTCAAGAGATCGAGAGAGAGAGAGAGAGAGAGAGAGAAGAAGGAATTTTATTAAAATATTTAAGTAGGGAATCGCATTAGGGAAATGGCGACACTATTGTTCGCCTGAAATCTCATTACGACCGAACGGTCAGAAAGCCGCGAAACCTCGGCGCACCCCAACTTTTCCCGCTAACATTTACGAAAAGAACGACTCAACCTGCTACTCGATCCCAGCAAAAATATTCTTTTCTTCCTCCGGTGAAATTTCTCAGTTTTCCGCATGAGATTGCGCCTGTAAAAATTAGCCATCGGGAAACTTGTAATTCGAGAGGCTGAAAGAGAGAGGGAGACCATCTCTCTCCCGTTCATCCTATAATCTTTATATTTATTGAAAAATTATTATATTCAAAGGTTCTCCATTATTCCCGTGTTAGCTATACGATATGCGCGTAGTACATTAAGGCCAGTTTTTTACATCCCCTTATAACCACAAGAAAAACTGCTTTCATTCAACGTAGAGAGTAATCGCAACTCAATTTTCCTTCGCGCACCGAGTGTAAACAGCATTTTTAATCACTGAAAAAACTATTAAAACTTTTTACCCAAACATGCATGAGGGAGAATAACGAATTTAACCGTTGTGCTCGCGCGATACATGCCATGCGCGCCGCTACCTATATAGAGAAAATAAAAGTATAGAGACGAAATAACAGAAACAAAAGGAAAGAAGAGATATAATGGAAGGATAAAAAGTGAAAATATAAAAAGTTATATTCCGAAAATATATAAATGTGTGACACTGATCAATCATAGAAATAATGATTTAAGGGAGGGAGAGCGAGAGCGAGTAAAGTTAATAAAGAGAAAATTGATCAGAGAATAGAATTTTCGTTTGAAGCGTGATCGATTCCATGGATCGTCGTGGTACGTAGGGTGGTGGTGGTGGTGGTGGTGGTAGCATGGAAGGGGGAAGGAGAGAGGACATTTAAATCCCGTTTATTTGATTACCCCTCGTTTAATCGAAGCGTCTCTCGCGAAATGGGTTTTCACCGAATCGGCCATCGCATTCGAGCAAGGAGACTGCTGCTTGTTGGTTGGTTGGATGGTTGGGATGGTTGGATGGTTGAATAGTTGGTTGAGAGTAGCAAAGGTTCACGCGGCGGCACTGTGAAACGATTAGCGGGGGAAGGGGAGAATCGATTCTTCTATGCCGAATGGCCGAGCGTCTCCGCACACTCAATGGGCCCAACTATTTTCCAGGATATTCAGCTGGCTCTTTCAAAGTTAGCTCTCATCGTTATCTTTGAGCCTCCCTATCGGAGGATCCGTCCACGTTTCCCCGCGAGCGAACTCGATTTTAACTAATCACTTTAGGAATTACGGGTGGAAACTCTTGTTGCGCATCTCCCTCCGGTCGTGCGAACTATGATGAAAGCTTGCAAAAACGTATCGGGCTACTACTCTCCTCTTTACTTAGCTCGCTGGTATTTACTTAGCTGCTGGACGTGCCACGTGTAAAATGACATTTGGCGTTTAGGATAATCCGAGCCAGCGAATTTCCAGTAAAAGCGCATCCACCCTGTCGAAGCTCGATACCGTTGGCTTGTAGATCATTATAATGGAGTCCCTGATAATCGTCATTAGCGACTAGCGATTATTGAGCTAATCAGCCGGTACTGGCTGTATCGGGTGACACAATTTCATACACGCGCGCGCGCGCGCGCGAGAGAGAGAGAGAGAGAGAGAGGGAGAGAGGGAGAGATTATCACCATCCACTTTGTCGTTTATGCATATCGGAGGGTGGTTGCTTTGCGAAACGAGCGATTCTATTTATTTATTTATTTATCAATTTGTCCATTTATCTATTTGTTCATCTACCTCCACTGTCTTGGTCTGCTTTTCGTGGTCTCTCCCTGAAAAGTAATAACAGTAAAGAGAATCGCGCATCAGGTTAAGCTACGTAGAATTATAGCCTCGCGGAGAAAATTACGGAACGCCTGCGCGTTTGATCGCCGTTATACGGCTCGTAATTTTTATCGTAGCAACGCGACTCTCTTTTACTCGGAATAGCCGCGTCATTACGTTTTATTGTTCCTTCGCAAACAGTTTGGCGCAAGCAACTACTACGCTACCACTACTACTTGCAGTAGTAGTAGCAAGTTACTGGGCGAGCGAAATTCTCTTCACGCGTGACGCGACGACGATGTTCTCGTCGTCTTCCAATTAGCCTGATTCTCGCTGGGGAGAATGTTGGATCTTCTTCGAAGAGAGAGAGAGAGAGAGAGAGAGAGAGAGAGCTAGCAATTAAAAGTCAATGACAATAATAGACGAACGCGTGCGTGCGCGTGTGTGGTCTTTTTGAAAAAAATGATGAAAAAACGTCATCGTTGTCGATATTGGCGCCGGCGCCAACGTCAGCATCGGCGTCGGCGTCGGCGTCGGCTTTGCCATTGATGGTGAGAGGGAATTGATCTGCTAGCTTTCGCGTTGAAACTTTGTTAGTTCTAGCGGAGCTCGTTATGGTGGCGCAATGGGAGGACCTCGTCGTCTGTGCTTTCACAGTCAACACTGAAGATACACTTACAAATAGACAGAATCGATCTTACAGGTCGTCCTATCGTTCTCCATCGCCCTGTCCCATCCTCTTGCAACGTCCGCACACGCGCGCAAACTCCAAATAGGCGAGAAGATTCGCGTCCTCGAAATTTCCCTCGGTTTTTCATCCCTTTTCGATATAATGCGCATTTCCAATATTGGATCGAGTTGGAAAATTTGCACGCAGGCGCCAGTGGGAGTATGCGTGAACGCAACTTTGCGCAAATCCCCTCGATTCGTATTTGCGCGAAACACGTTGAAAGGATCTGGCGACGAGGAAATAGAGGGGAGGGAGGGATGTGGTCATACAGGCGGTTCCTAGTTCGTTTCCATCCTGGGAAGGGTGAGAGGTGTAAGAGGGAGAGAGAGAGGAGGCATAATTCGAATTCATTTCGTTAATTTCGATGACCGAATCACAACGAACACGCACCTGCGATGCTTCATGAGCAAACAAGAGCAAATTATTGTCATAACGGCGATAATTGAACATACCTGCCTAATAAGCTGTGTCTCGATTGCCCGACTCGCTACAATTCAACTAATTATAAGCGTATCGCTTGCTCGCGCATTAATCAATCCGTACCATTTGTAAATCCACCTCTTCCCCGACTCCCTCTATCTCTCTCCCTCTCTCTTACCCCGTTGTCTAGTATTATCCGACTGTATAAACATGTATCATCGAAAACGAATCTCGGTTCTACATCTCGTTAGTGGTTTGCCAACGAGTGGAAGAGGAAAATGAAACTACATTTTCTGTCGGGAAAATCTGGGAAAAATTCTTTGAAAGCTGAATCTCGAGTTGACGATACCTACGTATCGTCAATGTACTCGTTCATTCCTAACAAGCTCAGGAAAAAGAGCTAAAGTGACTCGTTCGAGTGCAAATGTATGAAAGGGATAATGGTGGCGACGAGACTACCACTCTGCAGGCAGACGCATGTGTGTAGCGTCTCTAGAATTTCTAGAATCATTTGTCACTCGTAGATCACACAGGACCTTTGATTCCCGTTAGGATTTATCGATCGTTTCGAGGATAGAGAAAAAATCTGAAAAGTACAATTTGACTGGAAATTTTGTCGGTTCGCCACCACCACCACCACCCCTTAAGGGAAATGGTGGTAGTAGCAGTAACAGTGGCAGCAACAGCACGTAGTGACGCGGTGGTAAAGTTTGTCGAACAGCTGTGGGAAATGTATCGTCGTTATTTGTTCCAGAACTGCTCTAGTCGAGAACCTTCGTAAAATCTCCCATCCCTCTGGCCCTTCCCCTCTATTTCCTCGCTGACCCGACCACGCTCGACGCTGAGATCGGACCGAAAGGGGAGAAGAAGGGTTAGCTCGAAGCTAACGATAAGCCAAAAGAGAGAGACGCGAGCGATGAGACGAGCCCGAACGTTTCGCACGCGATCAAACTACCTGTGGCACACTGGAGCGAGAGTCCAAATTGCATACATACATATGTATGCGTGCCGAAGGCTAGAAATTCCATTGCGGAATAAAGAGCGAGTTTAATGGCGAGAATGTGAAAAACGCATCTCTAAAAACGCGTTTACACGCGTGACCTTCGTCGTCGACGCCGTCATCGTCATTCAAATGAAAAATTTGGAAAAATGGAGAAAATTCATTTTCGGCCGAGAGAGAGAGAGAGAGAGAGAGAGAGAGAGAGAGAGAGAGATTTTACTCCACCATCTACCCTCCCCCCGTATTCACACGCGCTTCTCAGCCTCATCCAATTCTTATTCCATTCCCATAGCATGATGGCAGCCGCTCGCTCGGGCAAGAGCTAGCGAGTAAATATCTTGCAGTGACGGTAAACGGAATTGAATAAACATTTTTCTGCAAATAGACCCGACAATGGTACGAATTTAAAAGTCGCTGAGACGAGCACAGGTGGTGGTTCTCTCGCTGCCGGGGAAAAAGCGCCGAACGGAAAAATTGCATTTCATCCTTGCGGCTCAAGTTTTCCCTTTTCCCTTCCCTCTCCCTATTCATTGCGCCCTTCTCCCTCCCTTCCTTCCTTCCTCCCTTCCCCCCTCCATCCTCTTTTTTATCACCAAAGTAGTCTCCCAATTTCAAAGAAGCATCAGCCAGCCACCAGCTATTCCTTTCTCACGCGATCCACGAACATGAAAAATTTTCACCAGGAATAGACTAATGACAGACGAGTACTCCTCCTCCTCATCCTCCATCTTCCTCCTTAACCCAGCTTTTATCCGTACTGCTGTTTTCAAGTAAAAGTCATTTCCCTCAGGAGACACGCAATCTTGTGGATCTATCGCAGAATGTAAAATCTTCTTACAAGTCCGCCCGTGTAGAGTCTACGATTAAATAGAGCAACGACGCGTAAGGAAGGGAGAAACGAGAGGTAAAGGTGATGATGAAAGAGGGATGGATTCGATTTACGAAGAATGGAGAGGCAAGGTGTACCATCTAGTCGTTGGTTTCTTCCGATCTCAGCTTTTCCATCACTTTTCCACTTTCTCCCTTTCGCCTTTCACCCTTTTCCGCTTCTTTTTCGTTAAATCAAACAAACCTTTACGCTTGCCTCTTCTCTCCTCTCTCCGCTTCTTTTCATTTTCACCTATCGCGTATATGGACCACGAAACTTTCCATCCGAATGAATTCATTCGGTGGTTTAACGCGGTTTCGCAACGCTTGCCAAGTTGCTGGCGAGGGAATGCTGCAGAATGTCGTTAGAGAATACGCAAATTTTACAGTGATATAGGGATAGAATGTACGCGCGTATGTGTGCGCAAGCGGAAAGTGTATACGAGTCGCCAGCGCAGTTTCAACCGGATTTTCTGAGAATGGCAAAAGCGAGCAATAGAGTAGCCAGTGTGCCAACCCCGACCAGTCAACCAGTGGTAAATCCTCAGGAACCCAACATTTCCGGTAGCATCGTGTCGCATGCGACGTTTAGGGTTGCTAGACGGAGAGGGAGAGGGAAATATTCTCCCCCGGGTAGAAACTCTCGCGACAGATTTAAATATCATCCACTGTCCCACCGGTCGACCTGGCCCCTTTAAATCTCACATGGATAAAGAACTCACGATTCTGGACCGTTGGATTTTTCCTATGCATTTATGGATGTCGAATGTTCCACCAATATCGTTTATACCAGAGATGCTTGGGGTGTGTGCATGTGTGTGCGCGCTTCTTTCTCTCTCTTTCACTCCCCCTTCGTCCATGTCTGACGAATCGACTTTTTCTACTTTGCTTGCTCTCTTTCTCTCTATTTGCGTATTCCCACCTTTCGCTTCTCCATCCCGTAACAATTTTGTCCGAATCCTTCTCTTTTCTCTGTATCTGCTGTATTGATCCATTTTTTACAAACAAACAAATTGACCTATTCCACTGATCCTGGAAGGATAATCGATTATTGGACGGCTTTGAAAGATTCGAGAGATTCAAAGAGAAGGGGAGGGAAGAAAAGTGGAAAAAAGAAAAAGAGAGAGAGATGGGGGGGGGGGGTTGCGAAATTTCTACACGATTTCCCAAAGGACTCTTTCTCTCTCTTCCCTCCTTTTACTCTCCCTCTCTCTCCCTTCTCGATAATTCAGCATGCCGCGTCCGTTCGGAATTCAGACCCGTCCTGTTTAAGATACCCCACCCGTAAAAGCAGAAGCTCCGCTTGTTACATCCACACCTTGCCAACGGAAGAACCCCCCCCCCCTTCCCTTTCACCAAAGAAACGTGTGCTTCCGCAGATGTTTCAGACTGCCTGCCTATCTGCCTACCCACCTACATATTCAGTGCTCCCGCTGAAACTAGCCGATGAAACTAGTTTTAGATAGCCTATTTCGCCTCTCCAAAGAAATTTCTACTCGCCAACTTGCATATTTATTCGCTTTTCACTTATATTACTTATTCAATCCTGATCCAAGACTTACTTACCTTAAGTTTTAGCACTTTTTTACTTCTTTTCTCTACTTTATCCTACAATCGATCGTTCTTTCTCACTTTCAGTCGAGTCACTCGTCCAGAAGAAAGCAGGGATTTCGAGCGGAACTCCAAGAGAAGAATGCAAGTTTGACTACGAGAGAGGAGAGGGAAGGGAAGGAGAAAAGAAGCAAAAACTCTCTTTGCTTGATCGCTCAGGATTATTCTTCGAATGATCGTCGTCATTGACGGCCTTTGAACAAGAGCTTCGCGAGTCTCCTCCGAGTGAGAAAATGGACGAAAGAAAATTTGAAAATCTTTGAGAAAATTGACCGTTCGCATGGTGTCGGATCTATGGAGCACCGATCACGCACAGCATTGTAATTTCTATCATTTCTGACTGTGGAGTCGGTCACTCTTTCTTCCCATCTCCCTTCATCCTTCTTCCTCCTGTCCTCTACCCCATTCATTCATTCATTCGCGCAACACGGCTGAGAGGAAGATGGGTGGAAGCCCGAGAGATGAAACGGTCTTCTTCTAGCATTCGGCATCACCGAGGAAGATTCGAGTGACACGTCGGAAGAGACTACCTTGAAATTCTCATTGCTCTCCTATTCCCCCCATTCCCTTCATCCCGTATCCCGGATCCTGTATCCCGTGTCCCGTATCCCATATCCCACGTATCCCGTGACTCGTGTCCCCTGTCCCTTATTCAGTACCCAGTATCCAGAGTATCCAATATCCAGTATCTACTGTCTCTTTCTCTCTTTTTCTTTCTTTCTCTCCCTCTCCCTCTCTATCTTTCTTTCGTTTGCCTCTTACTTCGGCATCTGAAACACAGCGTAGAATAATTGATAATAGCCAAGCAGCGAGAGAAAAGAAACAGGAAAAAAAAAAACAAAAGAGACAAAAGTTGATTGTATTTGATTGAGTAAGAAGAGTTGGCGATTGGGCAGGTTTTACCTCTCGAATTCTTGTCTCTTGTTAAAAATGTTGCTCACATTCGATTGAGCTAAGTGGCTCTGCTGCTTCTCAGAGCAAACGAACTGCATTCACGAGAGATTTGCTCGCGTCTATCTCTGATTTCATATTTCTCCATAAAATATCTTTCAACACAAGCATATCTAATGATACACTCGGAGGAGATGCGCTTGGCCGGATGCTAACTAATCCGACTACTTTGGATAAAGAAGCCTATACCTCTGATCGAATTCATCGATCAGATTCATTTGTTTGCGCGTATAAGAGAGAGAGAGAGAGAGAGAGAGAGAGAGAGAGAAAGAAAGAAAGACGGACGGACGGACAGACAGTATCATCCGTAGAGAAGAATTGTGCATTTTGATGAAAACTTTGAAAAAATTCAAGTAATGTCTTTTGAAAGCATAAGTAGCAAGAGGAAGAAGAGGAAGGAAAGATTGCTTATATCGAAAGGTAGAGCGATTCGAAGAGATCGAAACAAGAGATGTGCATCGGGATGGTGCAAGAAAGAGAACAGTATGGTCAAAAGGGAGAATGAGAAAAGAATCATAATTGATCGGCCGATCGATCGCAAAGTCAATCAGGAATATCAAGTTTTTGCCGCAACAAAGAAATGGTGGGAATGCAGAGAGCAACGATAGTCGAGAAGAGAAATTGGTTGGATTAAACGCAAAAAGGAGAGGTAGAAGAAGATAGCGTAAGAGATAAAAGAAGAAGAGACGAAAGAGATGGAAGAGGGGAAGAGGAAGGTGGAAGGTGAAAGGTGAAAGGTGAGAAAGGAGAGAGGGAAGAAGGAAGATACATGGTAACGACAACGCAAGGTCAATCGTGCGGGAAGTTAAGGAGAGATTAGAGGAAGCTGCAGATAGCTCCGAGACACGACCAAGTTTCCCTTTGCCTTTGCCTTTACCTCTGCCTCTACCTCTACCTCTACCTCTACCTCTACCTCTACCTCTACCACTGCTTCTACACCTCTAAACCTCCGCCTGTCGTCTCTGTCTCCACATCTGCTTCTGCCTCCACCACACCACTACCACTGCCTTCACCTTTGCCTTCGTCTTTGCCTTTGTCTCTGCCTTCGTTTTTAAATCAAGTTGAACCCAGTCGGAAAAAGCAAAAACAAATGCTCTTTTGCTGCTTGGTCGCCAAGAGAAAATCGTCGAGGAAATGCGCAACGAATTGTGAGATGCGGTGATCTCGTAGGACGGGGCGAATAAAGGATGGACAAGGAGAGTGTGGTAGCTCGGCATTACAGGGCTTACGAGGGCTTGAAGCCGGCAAACAACGGTAGTACCTCGTCCCTGAAAAGAAGCAACATCAACGCCGCCACTACCACCATCGCCGCTACCTCCACCACCACCATTACTACCACCACCATCAGTACCAGTAATGACAGTAACATCGCTGCCGCCGCCAACATCAACAATAACACTACCACCGTTTCCGCCACCGTCATTACCAACGCTAACGTCACTACCACAACCGCCGCCGCCGCCGCCGCCGCTACCAATGCCACCACTGCCAATACCACTTCCAGCAGGACCTCCGTCAACGATCGAAGAAAGACGCAGCAACACCCTCGCCAAGTCAGGTGTCTCTGCTTTGGCGGAGTGCCCGATAAAGCCAGTCAGCATTCTTTTCTAAAGGGCTTTCTCATCAATCTCGGCATTTGCGCCCTGTTAGTGGCCTACGCTCTGCTCGGCAGCTTCATTTTTTTAGCCATCGAGGGTGGCGGTGCCACTAGCACCACCACCACCACCACCACCACTAACACCATCACCACCGATTCTCTAGGACCTCATCAGAAGAGGACCATCCCCGTTGCCACGACCATCCCCCCCACTGACGGTGCAACCTTTTATCGCAGAAATACCACAGCTTGGTTGAGGCAGGTCAGTGTTTTGCAATTACACAGAAATTCTTTTGAATAAACTACCCCCCCCCCCCCTCTTGTATATGCATCGCGCCTATCTTGTCATTCCGTTGCTTTTCTACCTGAGATGACCTCGGTGAACTCGAAAGTCAATCGAATTATCGGCACGTCTCGTCGACGACGACGACGACTACGACGACGACGCCCCTTTCAACTTGGCTCCATCGATCCGGAGTTTCGTTTTACCTTTGCGCCTTTCCCCAACGGGAATGCTCGCCACCTCGAGAAAAACTGCTGACGTTGGCGTCGTCACTGGCAAAGCGTAAAAGCGTAAAAGCGTAAAAGCGTAAAAGCGTAAAAGCGTTTCATTTCAATAAGCAAACTCTGAACGCATCGATACATTTCTTTCTCTCTTTAGCTATTTTGCCGTAAATTTGCCGCGAGTGACTCGAGTGAATCGAGGTACGAGCACCTACGTATGTACGAGTGTGAATGCGTGTGTGTGTGTATTGTTCAAAGATTAACCACGAAGCTCGAGCAAAAACCGTAGACAACATATGGATAATCACGGAGAACCTGAATATTCTCTACCGTGAGAACTGGACAAGACTGGCCGCCCAGGAAATCGCACGGTTCCAGGATCAACTGGTCAAGAGGATCACGGAGGACATGATGGCTAGCCAAAATGCAGGCACGTTCGCTGGAAGTCCCAGTAGAGGGGAGGAGGAAACGGGACGCAGAATCCTGGAATACCAGTGGAATTTCGCCAAGGCGTTTCTCTATTCCCTGACCGTTCTCACCACTATCGGTGAGTATCGACCAATTCAATGAAATATTCCGCGCACCGCACTCGCTGATTTTACCCAGCGCCCTTTTCCCCACCCAGCCGCCCCTTTTGCCCCCTGCTAGACTGAGAGATTAGTCAAAGTCCTCCCGACTCTGCTCTCTGGATAAGCGAGAGCTTATCTTGAAAATTTTACGAGTTACCACCACCCCCGTCCTCCCGCGTGTCTAAATCGTGGTGTACGATTCGTCACCTTCATCCTCGACCTTGTTGCACGGGGACGGAAGACACCTATTGCCTCGTCGCTTCATCGATCGGAAAATGCCTAATGAAAATAACATTCGATACGTCCTGCCTTTGCCGCTACAACATACCTATACACGGACATGCCGAGTCGATTCCTATGCTATTTGCGCGTTTCAACAAATTTACTCGCCAAAGTTTGATCGTGTTTGAAAGTAGCGAGAGGAGGTAGTAGGGGATGGAGCTGGATGTAGAGGTGGAGGTGGAACTCCAACACTCTGGAATATTTGTACGTAATTAGTAGGTCAGGAAAATGGCGAAACGCGTCAAGACCCGAAAGGCATTGGTGCACGGTTGGATAATTACTGGAGGCAAATACTATGCGATTCAACTCGGTCCTTAAAGTGGTGGTGATGGTGGTGGTGGTGGTGGTGTGGTGTAGCGATGGTGGTGGTAGCGGTGGTAGTGATGGTAGTCATCCCAGTATACCTGGAGCTTGGTCCGTTGGAGCGACGGTGACGGTATTACTGTCAGAAGTACACTGGATAGCGATGGTATAGTGGTAGTAACAAGCATCTTCTAACGGTCGCAGAACCCGGAGTTTCCTCTCTTCGAATCGGCACCATTATTTAACAAGCTAAACACAGTGTGCGCGTCTACCCAATCTCCCCATCCTCTTCCTCTTCCTCTTCCTCTTCCTCTTTCGCTTCTCCTTGTCCCTAGCTCATTGTCCCTACCCTTTGTTAGCTTTGCCAAACTAGAGCTAGTGTCAGATGTAGTATTTGCCAAACCATTTTCTACATCGTATCCTTCCATGACGATTCAACCTGGAAGATATTGATTTGCTTTGTGCAATAGACGAATTATCCTCGCTGACTCTTTAATCCACGAGTCAAACTTATTTACTGCATTTCCTCCTTTACCTCTCCTTCCTTTTCCATTTTTCCCCTCGCGAAGAAAGCTCCTCTCGCAAATCCAGTGAAAAGTGAAATTAATAGGACATTCGAGAGCGATTATCAAGCGCGATTCCTCTCGAATGAGTTTTAATCAAGCCATGGGAAATTAATCGACCTAGCTCGCAGCTTCGAAAATTGATTCTTAGACACTTTGACAGTAGTTCTCAAATTACTGCTTTTCAATGCGATCTCTGAATGTCTACTCAACATCGGTAATCCAATACTTCCACCTTCCACCTTTCACCTTCCATCTTCCATCTTCCATCTTCCATCTTCCACTGCTTTGCTCTATATACCGACCCTCCGCCGTCAACTTATCTCATCTGCTTATCCACCCATCTCTGTCCAATCTCTATCGACACTCGATCTATTTCATTAGGGAGAGAGTAGCTACACCCCCGCGTCCTATCCATTCCCTAATTATAAATCTTGAATTTTCCTCCTCGATACGATGCGTGTGCAATATCATTGGAGATAGGGAGAGAAAGAATTTTGGACTTTTCGATAATTCGATACTCCTCTCACGATTTTCTAATCCTCGAAGGGGGTAGGTAGTGATACTTAACGACACTTGATGCATCGACGAGAAAGCCCGAAAGAGAATGAAAACGTGAATGTAGGTAGCGCGGTACAACGAACATCATACAGAGAGGGGGAGAGAAAGAGGAGGGAAAAGGGGCGGATATTACTTTTCCGAATAACCCAAACGTTTTCGGTAATACATATCAGTGAATGCGCACGGGAATATTGGTTTTAGCCTGTGCGATATAGCGAAACGCGCGATCGCGAAACGAGATTTTCCTATCGATTCGTTCATAAAATCTACGTGCTTTGCTTTTGATATTAAATACAATTGCCGAATGCGAAATAGACTCGTAACAATAATTACTGTACCCGGTCCCTCTGTTACGAGGGACGTTTCGAACAAACGTCATCGTCTTTTAATGGCATCTCTATCCACCCCTCGCTTCACCCTCGACTCGCTCTCACCCTCGCCTTTTCACATTCTCGTTAAAATAAATATTCCAGTGAGGAAAATGAGAAAAAGTTGGAAAATCCCAAATTTAAACATATTTTTAACTAAATTCTCCACTCCACCGTGTCCATTTGTATGTGTCTGCGCTCTTTTCTACATTTATACCAAATATATTTCACCTTAGAAAAAGTTTACCCACCTATATGCAGGGTGTCCGGAAATTGCTGGACCCTTTTTTGAGGAGTGCTTCCTGACGACGCTATTCCAACAACTTTTCCCCCTTGGCAGTTTAGCGTAGCGCGAGCACATCTTTTTTTTATTTTAAATTCTTGTAAGCACATTGGCAGAATCATCGGTAATTTATTCTAGGCTAATTATTCGATTAAAACCATCTCAAGTAGGTGCGACATGAATTTGCACGGATGCTCCTAACTACGGTACCTGATGCTAATCCGCGAATTAAGAATTCAAGACTGAGGCTCTAATCACCCTCGAAAGAAAGGGTCCGACAATTTCTGAACACCCTATATACGTCTCCCTCTCTCTTCTTTTCCTCCAATAAAGATTTTATTTGGAAAGGAAAAATGAAGTTTTACCATTCAAATGGAAAAGAGTAAGTAGCCAAGAGGACTCTGCTAGGAAAAGAGTACAGTCGGATAAAGTAAAGTATCCTTTTAATGTGATCATTTCGAGTATTTTCCACGAGTTCATAGTTTTCAACATAACTTCATTAAAGCGTGCTTGAATTGGGCATTGTGCTTCTCTCCACAGTTTGCGGCTAATATTGTATAATAAACTAGAACAAAAGCCCGGAAAACAAAAGCAAAGTCAAAATCTAGTGGCTGAGTGTATTCTCCCTCACATGCTCATTCTCTCTCTTCTCCTATCGTTTCTTCTCTCCATCTCTCTTTCTCGCTTTACTCGCGAAGCCATACATGACAAACAAATTATACCGCGCAAGGGTGAAGTATTATCCATACCTCTATGTACACTTAAAACGATAAAATATCTAAAGACCTTTCTTTTCTCTATTACAGAGAGAAATATCAAATGTAAATCATAATGATAAGACAGCAATTTCTCAATGGAGCTAGTGAGTGAAATAATTATTAACAGAGTTCCAAGTTCCCCTCTCCACTTCGTTCCTTACCTTTTGTATCTTATCTATCGTAACTTTATGCTAATGCAAGCGTGTCAACGGTCCCGCTAATTAAGCGGCTGAATCGTAATTAGCGAATTCTCTTTTCGCGTCAATTATTCCAATTCATTCCTACTCTTGTCTAATTTCTCGTGAGAATATTAAGAAATTGCGTAATCCCGCTCTTAAAAAAAAAAAAAAGAAAAGAAATATAAATACGTGGAATGGCTTTGCGTGTGCAAAAGAGTTTGCTAATTAGAGAGAGCGAAATCTGGACGTATCATCGCTCAATTGGAACTTTAATCATTTTTATCTCGCAACAACATTCTTCGTAACAGCGGGAAACTCTCGCTTCTTCCGCTCGTATAATTTTTAAGGAATGATATCGTTCGCAAGTTTCGTCGGAGCAAAAGAATAGGAGGAGGAATGGAACGGTAAAAAGTATCGGTAAAAAGAGGTGTAACAGGGGAAAGAACTTGGGGAGGAGTGGAGAGGGGAGGAAAGAAAAACTTTTGCACCGCTGGGACGAAGAACGAGGAGGACAAGAGCCATTCGACGCTATTTTCGATATACGCGCGCTACGCTTTTTAAAAAGCTGAATATTTAGCTAGCGAAACCACTGTTTTACCCCTCACGAATTATTAATAGGATTCTTCCAAAAAAATATCCTCTGCCTACCCGCCTGCCTGCCTGCCTGACTGCCCGACTGCCTGCCTACCCGCCTGCCTGCCAAAAGAAACTTTAACTTTTTCAAATAACCGCCGACACGGCCAATTCGTTTATTTCTCATAAAGACTTTTCAAACATTTTTTAATTAAGACATTCCTTTGTTAAACTCGCTCGGTCATTTTTTGCGAAAATTCTTCTATTCACGCCTCTTCATCTTTTTATCGTCCCGTCAAACCTTCCCTCCGTCACCGCCTTACCTTTGCTCCACCACCACCTTTCTCCGCGATTCTTAAGTGATAAAACTATTCAACGACGTAAAATAACATTTTCAATTTATAATTATTTAAAACCACCGTCCCGAAAAGTTTTTAATTCTCCGAGCACATTGAATATTCGGTGAAACAAGTTTCACTCAAATATGCTTAGTAGTTCAATTAACTCTACGTGACTTTTCTCCACTTTTTACCTCAATTTTTAAACAGACCTGCTGCTTTTTCAATTTTTACCTTAAAATGCTAGTCCAAGGAGAAAACCAGTTACGCGGTGATGGCGATGGTGTACAAACGTACATTATAAAAGTTCTCTCCGGAGAATTCAGAAAGATGGATTATTTTCAAAATTTCCAATCGGACCTTTATTAAAAAAAAACATTTTTCCTCTCTTCAAGATTTTAGAGCAAGACCGTTGTTATATCGATCGATTCTCATCTCCTCCTCTTCCTCTTCCTCCTTCCGGGGAGAGTGGGAGCCCCGCCCACGACATCACGTTTCGAGATGCTTTCCTCGAGTTCCTCCTCGTCGTAGTCTCCGATCGTTCTCGGCTTTTCTATAATTTTGCATACTCTCACGCCTTTTTATCAGCAAATCGTACTTTTACTCGCTTCAGCTGCTGCAGCTGCTGCTACACATACAACGCGATACAATGGCTCTCTAACGATTATCCATTAGTGTTAATCGAGTTGAATAGATGATAAAGGACAATCGCGACACGGGGATACATTTTATTGCGATCAAATAATCCTGACTGTCCCTATCATATATCTTGATGCGAAATCAATTAGGTACGACAAGCAGCATAATATTTTCTTCGTGCGGTGAAAGTTTTGGCAAGCGAGAAGCGCAATAACTATCGATTCCATTAACTGATTGGCTAACCAAAGCGCGCGCAAACTACTCTGCCAAAGTTTTAGTGAAATTTTCACATTCATTATAAAGAGACTGGGCTGCCGGAGAGCTCTGCAGGGGGAAAGAGTCCATCGATGATGTATGATGCATAGCTTTGTAACAGGGAAATTCATAGTAAAACTTTATTTTCCACCGAGTCATTCAATGAGTAAGTGAAAAAACTATGCGCGCACCCGTGTGTGTGGGTATGAGCGCCTGTGCACATTCACACATCTCACGACAAGCATTTCTCTTACGAGATAGATATTGTTCGCTTCGCTGATGCATAATCCAGTTTGGGTACTACGGGACCGACCACCTCGAGAGGCCGTCCATTTACATTCACCGATATGAGGTCGCATGAATATTTGGCCGATTCCCTGCTTGGATAGTTGGATAGTTGGATAGAGGAGAGAGAGAGAGAGAGAGAGAGAGAGAGAGTGTGTGTGTGTGTGCTTAACCCCCTTTTTCCCCCATACGGGTCGCCGCCGCCAACTATTGCTCTTCTTCTCATCCACCAAGATCTTTTATATAAATCGCGTACATGAGCGGTGTAATTACTTTGCGATTAGTTAATAGGAAACATCCATTAATCCATTAATCATCGCAGCTTGTAATTCAGGTCGCGATTGCCACATTGCAGAAATTTCTCATTTGACTAGGATGGATGCGTGGGTGCATTTAGCGAGAAACCATTTCCATTAGGTAGTCTCGACTTTCAATTCACTAGTACCGGCATTCTGGCAACCTTGTAGGCACCGCCGTCACCTTTCTCCTTCCATTTCTTTTCTCCCATTCTTCTTTTCCACGGTGCTACCTTTTTTTCTCTACTCCCGTTTCGCTCTCCTTCCTTTTTCATTTCATTCGGAAAAACCCAAGGACTGCGAGGACCCTCCCAGTCATCGAAAGAGCAAAACCGCTCACGAATCTCTCCCCGATTATCGCGCATTTTAATCAGCGTGCTGGATTCTGGACATTTTAATTAAGACAAGAGACAAAGACTCACGCAAGAATGTACGCGCGGACTAAACTTTTCCCTAATGCATTGCCAGCTAGCGAGAGAAGAAAAAAAGGGTTTTTCTCCTCTCTCCCCTTCTCGTTCAATCAAATTGTCAAAACTATGAAAAGAAAATATGATAGTTGTAAGGCAGCTAGTCGAACCAGCGGGATAAGTAGAGAAGAAATAGAGTAGAAAGAAATCTCCGCAGGTTTCTCGTTAACGAGCGCGTTAAGGCTTCCTCGTTAAAAGCGTGTGCGTGCGCGCGCGCGCGTTTATTCAGGCGCCGCTACGGATCTGGTTCCGGATGCAAAAGCGAACGAGGAAACGAAGGCGAAGGCAAGGACGAAGGTAAACGCGAGTACCGAGTACGCGCTGGCAAAAGCGCGCGCGCGCGAGAGAGAGAGAGAGAGAGATGTCATAAATGTAATGAACTGTCGTAACATTTATCTTCCCCCTTAACGTCGACGTTAAGTTTTCTTCCGCTTAAAGTACCATTGAAACTGATAAAGGCTATTATCCGAAAATTGCTATCTCTGATCTATCGCGTCACCAAAAGCTTCCTTTTTCTCCTAAACGCCAGGCTCCATTGATTCCATTAGCTCCGCTGATACAACGATTCGCTAACAGATATTACTGCGAATAGCTTCTTCATTTTACGTAACGTTCACGTATGTACAATGCGTTTCAATTGCGCTCGCTGTGTTATCATAATAGCTACTTCCCAATCGGATTTACTACGCTCTCATAAATTTTATAGAGAGCAATTTAATTCAGCTTTCCATGGACTTTTCCACTGGCAAACTGTTATGATAAGATCAGCGTTTCATCTTCGGGTCGCGTATAGATTTCTCGAAAGAGGGCCTCCAATATAATGGAACGAAAAGCGTTTTGCCTAGAACGTGCAATTAGAACGACAAGAAAATATTGCACGAATAGGGAAAATGGCGATTGAGAGAGAGACCACACGAAGAAAACATAATAGATATAGAGAGAAAGTGTGATATACAGGAAGGGGATAAAATGGGTTTGAGGCGAGAAAAAACTTTAAGCGTTTTCTTCATGGTTGGCTGAAGCAAGAAGGATAGTTAAGTATTATAGTAGCCTATGGAGATGGCGAAAAGAGGATAGAAAGGAGAGAGGGAGGGACCGAGAGAGAAAAGTTGCGCTTGATTAATGTATCGCGCCATCGTGCCTTGGACTCGAAAGACTGATTGTGAGTTGGCCGTTAAGCTGCTTCTTTCCGCCCTCCCCCTCCCCGTTCTCCTTGATTACACCCCTGGTTTACGATTATTATTATTATTATTATTATTATTATTATTATTAGCATTAAGATCCTCTCGGTCTAAGATCAAGAATACGCAGAATACGATGAAAAAGAAGGAAAAAAGGACGGATGGACGGATGGACGAATAGAGGACTTGACGCGTTCGCCACTTTGGCTCTCTCCTCGTCCAGCTGTCGACACTACTCGGCACCGCTCTTGGCATCGCCGGAAGCTGAATTTCAATCTGTCAGAGTTGAAATTGCTTCGAGAATCCTCTCGCGAACCATCCCGCAAACCAGCAAACCAGTAGCCCAATCCCCGAGCTGCTACGACACCCGCCTCCTTTTCCTCCATATCCTCTTACCTTACATATCCTCCAGTATGAAAAATTGGCAAAACTTGATTTTCAAGTTGACCGGGCTGCTACCACATTTTCTTAAGAGGAAACGTCCGATCGATCGATCGATCGATCGTGCGGATCGATGATGGGCCACCAGACTCGCTAACCACATTTTCAATATGTTTCATCGATGCTTTCTCTCTCTCTCCACGCAACAATAAAGCGAGAAACGAAATTCAATAATTTTCTCAAAATTTACTGACTTTTGCTGTAAAGTTTCTTATAACACGGTGCAAATTAATCACGTTATAGGGGAATTTTTACTGTACATTTACGCTCTCGTACGTTTTCCGGTTTTTTATTTCTTCCTTCTTTTTCCGTTCCACTCGTTTAAAAAATATTAAAAATGTCGCTGCCCACCTACAACCTCCCCTGGTGTCAACGTGCGGGCTCTGGCTCTGCTGTCTGTGCGCGTCTCTCGTGTCATTTGCTGCCGCACCACCACCAAACCGCCTCCACGAGAATTTCCATAAAAATTAATGGTAAATCGCAATGCTCGTTTCACCCCACTCGGTACGACCTTTCATTTTCTACCATGAAATTCAAATGGCTTTTTCAGCCAATTTTTTTTACTCCACTCCAACCAACCGACTGTGACTCGCTCCTCTTTATCCTCTCGTCGCCATTTCTCTTTCTTCTTCCGTTACTCCTCCTTCTAATCGTATTATCCTTCCTCTTCACTTTCTTCGTACCTTCTTCCTTGCCACAAGTAACATCCTTCTTATAATAATAATAATTATTATTATTATTAAGAAAAAAAGGCGCGATAGATCTTTCTTGTTTTTCTTCTCCTTGCAAGAGCCACTATAAACGAGATTGATCATTTTAATACGCAATAATGCTGCATTACGAAGCAATATCGGCTTATTTAGTTGCTCGCTCTGCGAAATACTCCTGGGAAACTAGCATCTGCTGCTAAAATGCAGATTGTATTATAGCGAACGTATCTACTACACCGACTCGCCTTCTTATTAGAACGAGACTATCACTAATACTAGTACTACTACTACTACTACTACTACCACTACTACTATTACTCCTACTGTTGCATCACTAACGGCAACAACCACACCACAATACCTAGGACACAGATAGACATTTTGCTCCCTTTATTGATTCGCACACTCTAAATCACAGATAGATACCACCTCTCCAATCTTTAACATTATTCTTCTCTACCATTATTATTTCTAATAATTTACCATCTTTTCTTCTCTTTTTCTTCTTCTTGTTCCCCTTTTATCTGTTTGTTTTCATCAGGTCCCCGGAGAAAAAAGGTAAAGAGACGATAAAGAGAGAGAGAGAGAGATAGAGGAACGGGAGTAAGGAAAATTATTATCCAAAGTTTTATCTTGAGAATAAGCTCCTGGGAGCGGCTGCGTTTATCAGAAAAGAGTAGAAAGAATAAGTTGAATACTGCAAGAAAGAAGGAAGAAGATGCATGGCTAGTAGTGCATTGTATTGTTTTTATGAAGAATTAGTGTGATCGCTATATTTATTGCACCGTAGGGCGGTTATCAGTGATTACAGGGAGCCAGTCCTGTAAACTCCGCTCGAGAATGGTTCCCTTCCCCTTCTTCTCCCCTGTTAGTTATCACGCTGAAAAAAAAGAAGAAAAAAAATGAAAAGCTAATATTCGTCCCTTAGCTTAGCACTGCGATGCTACGAATTAAATGGCGAGCCAAGAGCGTTCTCGCGCAGATTGGGAAATTCGGAAAGCATTCGCTGCAGAACGCGCACATTTTTCAGTCAACGTCAAATACACTGTCCGCGCAGAGCGCGCAAACAATAAAAAACGAGGAACCATATAGAGTGGGGAAAATCGAATCCCGTTTCAACTGATTCAAAACTGTTCCAAAGAGTAAGGGAGGAAAAGGGTGTGTGCGTGGGTGTGTCGTTTACCATTTCATTGCTGCAACTGCAAACATGCACATATCGCGTATACAGATACATGGATGTACACGCATTACTTTAGCAATTACAGTGACTTTTTTCCTCCAAGCACTTTTCTCGTTTATAACGAAAAGCAACCACCAACTAGCGGCAACTACGAGCATGCGCGTAATCATTGCGATTTCCTCGAACCAATCGACATTGATTCTCATCAAAGCTGGTTCAGAGCTAACGATAAAGTGGTGAGCAAGCATTAAAACAATCAAAACAGAAAAAGAGGGAGAAACTATTTTATTCGAATAATTAGGAGGATATATAGGTGTGGCTTGTGAAAAATTAAAAAATTAAAAAAAAGTGAAAATAATCATTCTGACAGTCTGGATAATAGTACAATGAAGGATGGATTGGTTTTCCCATAGATGTCGTTAACTGGATAATTCTCGAATTTTAATCCATTTATCAATGGAATATACATCATTTAATTCGGCCTATAGAGACGGCATATTCGTCGAGTAAAAATCAAAATGAAAAAGAAGAAAGGAAGAGGAAACAAAATGGAAAAATGAAAAAATACGAAAAAAAAGAAAATATATACAAAATAAAATATAAAAGAGAAGAAAGAGGAAAAAAAGGAATCTCCCGAAATCGATGGGGTTGCGTGCGTGGAAAAATATTGGATCAAAGTGTCTATAGAATTTTATACATCGCGCTAATCCTTTCGCATGTCGAAAGTTTCATTTTTTTCCTTATACGCGCGTACGCTTACCAGCATGGATGACCAGATATGAATCGGGGCAGGGGAGAGGGGTAGTAGATTACGCGCACGTATTTGCGAGCTGTATGTATACATACGTAGCGCAGATGCGAGGCTCGTTATTGTGTCAAGGGAGAGCCTAATTTATTTAATCATTCGCGTTCCAGCGAGAAGGAAGGGCCGACCCCCTTATATAATAATGCGCGCGAGACAGTTGGTAAAACATCTCGAGGAGCGGTGCGTAGATTACCTTTGAGAAACCGGCGGCACTGTCGTTGTTGCCATTGCCATTGCTGTTGCTGTTGCTGTTGCTGTTGCTGTTGCTGTTGCTGTTGCTGTTGCTGTCGCAGCCGCCATAGCCATAGCCATAGCCATAGCCATAGCCATCGCTTCGTGCATTCCCGACTATCAATCATACTGGCAGCACCTGCAGCCGTTATCTTCCCGCGTGCAGGCTTTTGTGCATGCAGGACCAGGCGAACAAGATGGGTCCATCCTTAGCGAGTAAAGCTTATTTTACGACGCGAACGCGAGCGCGAGCGAGCTCGTCCTCGCTTTTCCCTCTAATCCACCCACCACCTCTCCTTCCTCTTAAATCCAGGGATATATCACATCCATTTGAATAATATTCTATTTGTCCTTGAAAGACAAAGAAAAAGAACTGGAATTCGTCTTTTCTCTTCAAGGGGAGGAACATTTTTAAAAAGACCCACTTACCTTCTACGAGCATAACTTTCAGGTGCAATATATCAGTTTATTGTTTAAAGAGGACCTAAAACAGTTAAAGAAGTTTTTCGCAAAGCGGATAATAAATATGCGCAAGACAAAGCAAAATGAGGGGGGTAGAGAGAGAGAGAGAGAGAGAGAGAGAGAGAGAGAGAGAGAGAGAGAGAGAGAGAGAGAGAGAGAGAGAGAAATAAACACTCACCATCTTTTCCTCTTTCACTTTATTCAACAACTTGTCGTCGCACGTGGCGGCAACGAGCTAAACTTTACTCTAGAAATTGGCTACTACTCGATCCTTGAAAATAAATCGATCCTTTGATCGAGCTGGAAAATATCCATCATCCTAAAACACCATAGGCTTTCTCTTTTTTTCACTACTACTCTTTACTGGCTACTCTACTTTTCTTTAACTCTCCCCTGCTCTGTTCTCTTTTCTTCTTTTCTCTTCTACTCTATTCCACTCCACACCACCACCACCACTCGACACCACTCCACACCACTTCACGCACACTACACTACACTACACTTCACCATATAATCCATTTCTTATGAATTAAACTCAAAGAGAACAAACGAACCGAATCACTTAGACTTGTTAGAAATCATTGCGATTATTCCTCTCTTCTTAAAAGAATTGTTAAGCAATCGCTGTGTATCATGCTTAGGATATTTCATGCGCGACGGCGATATGGTTGTAATGTAATTAATACTGACATTATTCTACGAGCTCTTTTAGTCCTCTGTTACCTCGTTGGCGAATCCTTATTCTCTGGAGATACTAGAAATAAAATCCCCAGGATCATCCCGCCAGTTCTACTATACGTAGCTATATGTGCGTCTATTTCTATGTGGATGTGCGTGTGTGTGCGCGTGTACATCATATACAACACACGCATGCACACATGTACGTGTAGCCTGGCTAACGTTGGGCTTTTCCTGGATTTACGACTGGATATTATGCAGATGGTACTTGCATTAAATGCACTGACAGCACGCTATGGCACAGAAGAGAAAAAAAGTGGGGAAAATGTGGGAAAAAAGTGGGAAAAATAGAGGGAAAGGGCAAAGGATTAAGGGACAAGAGAGAGAGAGAGAGAGAGAGATGCAGGTGAGAACCAACGGGGAGGAAACTAATTGGTAAAAGGCTCGACCCTGTACGAGCTTCTTATAAAACTGACGTTGCAATATGTATACGCTGAAAAAGTAAAAGAAAAAAATGAGAATTAATACAAAAAAAAAAAAAAAAAAATTTGCACACACATAATATAATTCCTACAAGAAGATTTTTAGTTTAGTCCGCTTTATGTGCTAGACCATTAACGAACTATCAAACGTAACGAAGGAAAATGATATTACAATAAATTTTAGCAAGTAATTTCTCTTACAAACAAAGAAACAAGCGAGTGCGATTCCTGTATTTGATCTTAGAGGCACTATTGATTCATCCGCCAAACCGAGCAGAATTATCGGCGTGTTCCGTCTATTTAAATTTTATAAAACTTATTGTTAGAGCGCAATGTGAGTGTGGAATCGATTTTAATTGGGTAAATTCGCAAGTTACAACTTGGTAAATAACATTTGTAGCACAAACGTTGAAATTCAATTAAATTCCAATTAGAATCTGATATTCAATTAGACTTTATTGGATTAGATTGGATTGAATTTTATATAAAAATTCCATATGAAAATAAAAGAGAGTCGAAATCGAAATCGAATCGAAATCGAAATCGAAAAGGAGATGACAATAAATATTCATCAAGAGATTCGCGATATAACGATCGTTCGTAGGCTCCTGCTGTGCGATTCCTAAAACCCATAAATACCTATAATACCCATAATACCCTCTGTCTTCCTCTCTTATCTACCTCTGGCCTCTATCCCTGTCCCTATTCCCCACCAGTCAGAGTTTCCGGTGATAGGGAGCATCCCGATCTTCAGTTTAACGATTGAACGTGTACGAGAATTATCCAAGCTGATAGCTCAAAGTCTTGCGTACTAAACCATAACGAACTTTTTATGCGCGATCATAAAAACTTACTAAAGCAATTTGCATGAATATCTATGCAGACGCGCAGTTACTTCCCGAGAGTACGTCTCGGGTACCTACGCCGAGTTTGCTGAAATGAAATAGGCACATACACACACACACACACATAATTGGAATTTATCCCTGTACAATCTCAAGACGACAATCAGAAATCAGAGATGAGACATTTTTCGTAGATCTCTGACGATTGTACCATCGGTTATTGAAAAGACCATTTGTAACGTACATGAATAATTTATTCGCGTAAAACAATATGGAAGAAGGAAAATTATTTAGCGAACGAAACGGAGAAGGGGATGCGAGGAGACAAGGACAAACACCGAGGACGAATAGCAGCAACGAGAACGTTACGTCCCCTCGAGAAGGTGCAAGATGAAAGGCCAAAGGGGAAAAGTATTAGGTACGGGGAGAAGGGGAGAGACTTATTGCCTCTGTAATTACTACTAATAGCCCCCACCCTGGTAGGGTCGTTGCAACGCGAACTGCTACTTCTCTAGCTCACTATACTAGCTCTACTGCTACTGCTACTACCACTACTACTACTACTACTACTACTACTACTACCACTAGTCCCTCCACTAGGGTTTTCCCGAGTCCCGTGAATTCCACCTCGGTAAACATCCAGGCCATAAATTTTTCCAAAATTCCTCGCAATTTTCCGACACTCCATGCACAAGCTTTCTCAACGATATGCTCTATCCTCCTATTAATCTCCTTTAATTAACTTGATTTTTCTTTCCTCGCTCGCTCGCTTGCTCCTTCTCTTTACCAAAACCAACTGAACTAGTTGATGGGAGATTTAACGAAAAACATTACCACACACGTGCAGCATGTTGCATCTGGAAAGATTCCAACATTGGAATTTGATAAATGACTCTTGCCATAACCAGTTTCGATATACGTAAACTAAAGTATAACAGGATGCGCGTGTACTCTCTCTCTCTCTCTTATCTATTTATATATATACAAGTCTTTCTTGGACATTGGCCAAACATTCTTGATATTTTTAATACGTGTGTGAAAGCACTCGTGATTAACCGTCCTGACTTTACTTCTCGCAAAATGATTGCAATTTCTCATTAAATATAAAATTTCAGCTTTATTCCTAATACGTTGCTCATTGATTAATACGTACTTTTGTGCATATATAAGGATGCCCTAATACGCGTGCACGCGAGAAAATTAAAAAACATTTTTCCATCTCTATTTGCTGTGTACAATAGAATTTCAAGCTCTTTAATAAAGAACGTTAAGGTTAATGAGGATGCATACATGCATACGTATGTGTGTGCGTACATAACGGTTATATTTTCACCGCTCTCGGTCCTCGCCTCATGTTTTTAAATTTTTCCTTGCTGAATTATGCAAAATTTCTAGCGCTATTTTATGTAATAAAAAAACAATTTAACCGCGCCTAGTCGCTGCTTACGCGAAGCCTTGCGCCTTGCCTGAGAAAAGAGGAATGATAATTAAACAATAGAGCCGACACTCCTGGCTGACGCAAATATCTTTCCCTCTCTCGTTTACAACTTTTTGGAAAAAAAGTATGTGCCAAATTGATCGAGGAACCAATGAAATAACTAATAGGAGCCAACCCATTTGATTTTTTGCAGAAAAACCACTTAGTTCTCGCTTTCTTCAATTCTCGCAAAAACCAAGTGCCAAGCTGTAGAATAACGAGGAGAATTTCTATGAAATAGAAACATCTTGGCGGGTAACACGCGGCATAAGCCGACACATTCTCAAGAGACATATTTTATGGGCCAAGATTTCCCTCACGATGGTTTCCCTACTCTACATGCTACATACTACATACTAGTCACACACACACACACACTCATCTATACAGAGTATACGTTCCCTACCAAGTACACCATGCATTTGCACGCAGCTTTATGTATACATGAAAAACGTGAGGAATATACATACATTCTCCCTCTACGGCTAATCTCGCTGTACACATGGAGTAAATGAATAGACAAATAGACAAATATAAAATCAGAGATAAGGAGGAGAGTGCAAACATGACAAAGCGATGAAATCTACTCTACCTGCGTACCCGTTACGTTTACCCTGTGAAAACAATTAATGCACAATTTCTCACGCGTACTGTACACACACACACACACACACACATATATATATATATATATATATATATATATATATTCACAAGTAGAAAAGGATCGTGAAAGACTCAGATACAAAATGACTGAAAACTTTTCAACTAGGTATTCTCAACTTTAATCTTAATCTTCCGACTTGAAACTTCTCAAACAACTTACAACTGATCGAATTGATTCGATCGAAATACGTAATCGTATTTTTACCCTTAACGCTAATCCCTCCTCTCTCTTTCTTTCCACTTTTCTCTCTGCGCTATCTTCATTTTCCATTTCCCATTTCCCATTTCCGTTTTACTTCCTGCCTGACGTTGAGAGGACCTTCTCTCATTTTGTACTACCTACCTTTCGCTGAGCTAGACTCGTCCCACAGCCCATCCTGCTTTGAGAGACTGTGTTACCTACTCCTTCTACCCCCTACATAATGACATCCATGAGAGATCCTACGATGAACGGCCCCAAAGCTCGTAACTGTAAGTCTCTCGACGCGAGAACCCAAAATTAATAACGCGACCCGCTGTAAATACGGTGAACATAATTAAAACGATATTACGATCTGAGGCAGTTCTAGCCCTCCTCCTCCCTTCCGTCTTTCTCCTTCCCTCTTCCTCATTCCTCTTCTTTCTATATACAAGACGATAATACACGAGTGTTTATAGCGTGTCTCTGTACATGTGTTATGTGCACTTTCATTTATTGTTCTCCGCTACTTAAATGCGAAGAAAAATAGACATTTGCATCTGCAGAGAAATGAAAGAGAGAGAGAGTTATTCAAAGAAATCCTATCTGGGGTACAATACCTTCTTTCAAGTATTAAAATAGCATCTTACGAAGAATGGAAGGAATCTGACTTGAAGGGTAATAGTAGTTTTAAAAACGCATTGAAAATTTAAAGAAATAAAGAATAATTTTGTTAACCGGTTAGTAGAAAGAATGAGGAATTGGACTCTGAAAGCGAGTCAACTGTTGGGTTGATTAAACTAATGTAGCCCAACGATAAGAATAAGAACAATAAGTCTAAGAAAAGGAGGAGGAGCTATTGTCCTGGAAGCGTAATAATGGTCCAGGCCTTCATATCTGCGACATGGCTGTCGGACCTACGTGATTTACTCTTGAAGCTGCAGCTGTTCTCCTTACTCGTCGTAAACTTTGTTGGACTCTGAGATGCCGCTAGTTTCTGATCTTACGTCAAATATCCGTTCGTTCGCTCCCCCCTTCTCTCTGCTATCCATTCTATATCTATCTATCTATCTATCCGTCTATCCATCTCTGTGTGCTAACTCGAAATTCTCCTCAAGACCGAACTTGGTAATATTAGTATTTTCATAAAGCTCTCTGAAGGGGATATGCTTGCATTTACTTGGTTTTTGCAATTAACGACGGCTGAAATCCAATGGAAGAGAGACCGCGTTCTCTTCCATTCCTCCTTCCACATTTTTTCATCGATCTCCTGTCAATTTTCAAAATGAGGCTAACCAATGAAAATGATTTCGTGACTTTCTATGATGAGAGCACTACCCAGCTTGAAAGCTAGGAAGGAATTCAAAAAGTCCTGTTACATTTATGGAGATTGCGCGTGACACTTTAAATCTACTAAAATTGAAGCGCATATCAAAGCGAAAAAGCACTTTGCGGTTTAAAGGATAAGCGTGTTTTCCGGAATGGCACCCAACGCAACATTGATCGATTCTCATGAAAGAATCTCCATGACTTTTTCTCCCCTATTGAAAACGCTGAATCGATCTTTTCAATATCTTATCGAGACAAAAACAAAAGGGGGTAGGGGAGGGGAGGCGAGTCTCTCTTCGATATATTTCCCTATTATTGTAAAATTTAGAAAATTCACAAGGAAATGCTCTTTAGCATTGGCAAGAAATGCTAAATGACAATAATTCGCTAGTGACCATAACAAATGGAAATGGATAACGAGCAAGAAAAATGTTGCACGCTTTCCTAGACGATAAGGCAAAACGACAGTGACGAATAGGGGAGGAGGCGTTGCCGATCGTGAGTTTTCCCATTGCAACTGCAACCCCATTTCATAGGTATTCGAGGGTGGGAGAAAGCGTTTCACACTCGCTCGCTCGGTCTCTCCCTCTCTTTATTCGCACGCGCGCGCGCGCATACACACGTGCGTTTATTGAAAAGTAACGATCCGATTGTTTCAGGATACGGAAGTATTGCACCGAGATCCACGTGGGGCAAACTCGCCACGATCGGTTATGCTAGTCTTGGTATTCCCCTGACATTGATCTACCTATCGAGCGCCGGTGGACTCTTGTCCAGGTGTGCCAGAGGAGTCTTTACTCGTGCACTGTGCTGTTGCCTATGCTCCAATTGCGGTTATTGCTGTTACGACGAGAAACGAATGCAAGTAAGTGTACCTGCGCTATGAGCAGCTTGAGGAACCAACGAAAACAACGCCCCACTTTATTATTGTATTTGCAGGAGAAGGAAAGGCGAATGAGGAAAAAGAGGCAGCAGGAAGAATTGGCGCAGCAACAGCAACAGCAACAGCAGCAGCAGCAACAACAACAAGAAATGCAGTTACGAGAACCATTTTACGTGCGTGCAAACGTTTCCAGTTTCGCGAGTAGCGCAGAGATCAAGAGCAGTAACAGCCCGAAGGACGAAGTCTCCAGTTTGGGTTCTGGAGATCGTCCAAACGTTACGATACTAGCACCCATTAGCATTTGCCTGGGTGCTATGCTCTGCTACATAGTAGCCGGAGCTTTTACCCTTCACAAACTCGAGGGTTGGTCCTTTATAGGTAAGTCAGCGAAAGCGTCGCACGCACGCGCCGGCGACTCGATTCAAAACGTCGATTAATCTCTTTTCAAATTACAGACGCAAGCTACTTTTGCTTCATGAGCCTAAGCACCATTGGATTCGGCGATATGGTCCCCGGTACCTATCCTTCTCCTCCTCCACCCCCTGCTCCTCCTCGATACAGTCTCGCGGAATCGAGGAACGCCACCGTCTGGTTCTGCTCCTGTTACATTATGTCTGGGATGGCACTGACGGCCATGTGCTTCAATATACTTCACGATGAAATCGTTCATCGTTTGACTCATCACGCTGCCGAGAAGCAGGAAGCTGCGCTCAAGAGTCCACCCATAAATGCGCCTCCGAGACTCATGGTCGATGAACTCGCGAGCGACCCTTTCACCCTGACCTCGTGACGTTTCCCCTCGTGCGAGTTACGCCACGAAAGAGATGCCCCGATCCTGGGGATGGGGATGGGGATGGGGATGGGGATGGGAATGGGGATCGGGATCGGGATCGGGATTAGCCCAATGAAACCTGATGAAAATGGACTATTACGGCCCAATTGGCAAATGCCAGTCACCGCGTTTACCCAAGAGAACGAAATCAATGTTCTCGTTAAGAAGGACTCTCCTTTCCTCGATCAGCAACAACCTCGACAACTGCTGCCTACCTTCAGCGTCCTCGGTAAGGACTCGAGCGACAAGATAGCCTTCAATCTCAAAGGATTGGAGAATCATAGGTCGTCATCGCCACCATCGCCTCCTCCACCACCTCCGCCACCACTGCCAACGTCCTCCTCTACGGTCTATACGCTGCCGGAACTCGACGAAGAGGAAGAGCTCGAGGATAACGTGGAAATGTGACTGGTGTGTCATTGATTCAATGATCAACGCTCGTCGTTTCTCGCAATGTAAAAACGCTAAACTCATTGATTCGTGATCATATGTATTATACGTATCTATACACCCAACTCTTTCTTTACGCTCCTTTAAAAACCGTGTAAAAAGAAACCAAAGAATCAACGGGTTATTGGGTGTATATACTTAATTTAATTTAACTTATTTTACATCTGTTGAATTTACCCGCGTTAGTAATAAAATCTCTTGGCATTTTAATAAAGAGTCAAGGAGAGTATAATTAGTGGTTAATATTACTGTTGTATAGAGCGTGAATTTCAATGAATGTAAGAATTAACACTCTTTTCTTTATTCCCTTCGTTTCCTTCGACACGCGAGTCGGAGATCTGTCGCGCATTTTTTCTCATCATTTTAGAGGTAAATTAGAAACTTTTTAAATTTCTCACTGCCAAACTCTGTACACGTAAGAAAATCTACAAACAGTAGCATTTTTAAATAATAAATACTCGCGCGTAAGAGAAAGGAGAACATCATTAATATATATATATATATATATATATATATATATATATATATATATGCACGCGCACGCATCCACATTTATTAATTAAGATATCAATTGGCAAGCGTATTAAAAGAAAGAGGATAATATATCTATGTCATAAACATTTCTGTAAATAAATACATATCTGTCGCATATGTGTATGTACAAAGTTATTCTCTAGCATATTCACACAATAGATTTCTAATAGAGACACATGTATGACAATATGAATAACTGCAACAGCTTATAAATTGAAAGAATATAAATTCATTTCTTTCTTTTCACAATATACATTTTTAAATCGTACAGTGTTTTAACTTGATTTATTTTCTCCTTGTATGTACAATGATTTCTTTGGTATTTATCGCGAAAAATTCTCTCTACATTTGTCTCTCGTGGCTGTAGACTTTATCGACATATCGAGAGCGCGATCATAAGAGTTGAATGTAATTTAGTTCAGAGGGAGCTAGTGGGTAGTCCGATGGTAATGCAGTTCGCGACGTTAGCGAGGAGGAGCATGGCATTTGTCCGCGGGCTTGTGGGTTGGTACGCCTGAACGTGGTGGGGTGAAGAGGGGAAGTAAAGTGAAGAGAAGAGAAGAGAAGAGAAGAGAAGAGAAGAGAGCAAGCAAGCAAGCAAGCAAGCAAGCGCGTAGTCTCGACTCTCGACGGAAGAACATATGTTTAAGCAGTGGCACATGCGCAGTTACCGCTTCCGCGACGTACCTAGCCATCTTTTCAGTCGAGTAAAAGTGATTGTTTTCAACTTTAGTCTTATTTAACGGAACTTTTATTAATGTCAGAGCCACAGTCCGCGCTTCTACTACGAAAACAATTAGCAGGTATACTCAGTGAGAAAAACACAAAAGTTGAATCAGACTCGTGTTCCGTTAATGGAGAGAACCTTGTGAAAAAACCGGGGTCATTTTCGGGATCGAAACTCGTGCGAGCTCACACCGCTCTAGCTGCTTCTTCGTGGATATGGCCTTTGTCATCTCGCTTCTTCGTGAAATGTCACTTGTTCGACGTATCATGTTTCTTCGATACACGATAATAAGCTACTTATGGCCCTCGGACCATCGTACGGATCCCGATCAGAGCGTAAAAATCAATACGACTACCGGGGCCGTATATGTACACCTGCCATGAATAACGTTAACCTAACACCCTTAACACACACGTTCGCTTCCTTTCCTTTACCTTATTTTACTTTGCTTTACCTTCCTTTCCTTTCCTTTCCTTTCCTTTCTTTACATTTCGTTTCGTTTCCTTTCCTTTCCTTTCCTTTTCTTTCGTCTCGTTTTGTTTCGTTTTGTTTTATATTGTGTCCCGTTTACTTTTAAAATTATCGTTGCTTATCTTTTGATCTACCGGTCCATTTTTTTCTTTTTTTGTCCTCGTCTTCGTCTTCGTCGTCGACTTCTTCTTTTTCTTTTTCTTGAATCTATCGATAATAACATTTGCAACGTTTCTCTCTTCCCTCGTTAATTATTCTCGAGACCCGCTCCCCTGTCCTACATCCATCCATTCCCCAAAAATAATTATTGCTAACGTTATTTATAGCTTTTCATACGTCACACTCTGCTCTGTGTTCACGTTCACGACGCGATCGTACTCCAAAAAGAGAAAACTCTATCCGTACAATCAACGACCGTCGAAGGTCAGCCTTCTCCAAACTATGCTTTCCTGATCCTCTCATCGTGTCCTCATTTATATCACGAAAATTCTCTCCTCTCCTCTTACTTTTATTTTTATTATTATTATGACATTACTTTTTTCTTGTTCTCCCCCTCCCCTAGCATTTCCTTTCTTTTCTTCTCCTTCCTCCCCACCTTTCTCTCTCTCTCACTCTCTCACTCATACACACACACACACACTCCCTCTCTCTCTCTCTCTCTCTATATATATATATATATATAACAATTTTCACATTTTATTCATCAACAATCGTACTGATTAATTAAATTTTCAGTACTAATTCTTTTCTCGTTTTTCTGCCTTTTCTCCAATATATAATTATACAAACAAGCATATACCTATGTATGTATACGTGTGTGTATATTTTTGCGGTATATACACACACATTTTGTACACAAAACTATTTCACTTTTTTCAATATTAACTCTCTTTAATGACATTTAATTTAACATAACCTTACTTTTAAAAAATATATGTTTATTGTATGCGTGTATAGTTATCTATGCGTTATCGTATATATCATATTATCTATTTCAGAATTGAATAAAAATCCAGTCGAAGGTTTTTCGGCAGGCCTCATAGACGACAATGACATATATCGGTGGGAAGTACTCATTATTGGACCTCCGGATACATTGTAGTAAGTTTTCCGTTATTGTGCATTAAAATTCAAATATTGAGACAAACTGATTATGATAATAAAATTATTTTATAGCGAGGGTGGTTTCTTCAAAGCACACTTGCAATTTCCAAAGGAATATCCACTTAGACCACCACGAATGAAGTTTATAACAGAAATATGGCATCCAAACAGTTAGTAAATTTTATTGCAATGTTCGTTACCCTTAAGTATGTTATTGTTATTATTGACTTATCTCCATCATTGTTTGTTTGTTTATAGTCGATAAGAATGGCGATGTATGCATATCAATCTTACACGAACCTGGAGATGATAAGTGGGGCTATGAAAAAGCATCAGAACGGTGGTTACCAGTTCACACAGTTGAAACTATTCTTATTAGTGTCATCAGTATGCTTGCTGATCCAAATGATGAAAGTCCAGCTAATGTGGATGCCGCCGTAAGTCAATACAAGTATAGTTTATTCAGTTTTACAGATACTCATTTTCCAAGTAATTTATAAAAATTAATTGTACACTTGCAGAAAGAGTGGAGAGAAAGTTATACAGAATTCAAACGAAAGGTAGCAAGATGTGTTAGGAAAAGCCAAGAAGAGTGTTTGTAGGGGATGAATATATATTTGAATGGAGAGACTTATTTAATTCCTGGTGAGTTAAATATTCATAAAAATTAAGTAAATTTATCCATTGGTTTTCTTCACTTTTACAATTAAACATTAGAAACTGTTACTCAATAATAATAATAATAATAATAATAACAGCAATAAATGTACATTTGGATTTTATTTGCTAGTGTAAATAAGTAAATTTTACTATGAACTCGTTTTAATGGAACGTCAATATAAAATAGGGATGCCGTAAGCACTGTAAAAACCGATGTTCAGCATAAAGCTAACGAATAACAGTGCCACTAAAAACGGATTAAGCCTTGAACACCCATTTTTGCGAGAAGAAGAAAAAAGTATGTGGATAAACCATGAATCCATTTACTTTATCGAGTCTATAAATCCACCGCCACTGATGTACCATTCATCAATATGAAGAATATAAAGGAAATATACACGCAGCTCACCTTTTACATATTAATGTTACGTTAAAAAGAATAACTAATTCACACGTATACATAATACAAAATCATCTGTACGATTACTCTACCTTCATATTAGTAGTATTGTAAACTTAATTCCTTGATCCCGCCTGTATGACAACGAGACTTCCTCTTCCGCTCACTCTCCTCCCCTACACATCTCCTTCTATTCCTCTATTCCTAGTCCTACAAATTTTTCTAATTTCCTTTGTAATTTAAAGTAACATGGTTACGTTTTTCTCACTCAATAATGATTCCTCCAATGTCGTTTCGTATTTTCTTACTTTCTTAAATATATATATATATATACATAAATCAATTTTTGTAAAATTGATAAACTGGATATACTACAGTCGTTGAATGTATTGCCAGTAATAAAAAAAAAAGACTATATACATGCGAATTAAAATATAATACTGCGGTGAAAACAATGTCAGTTAAAACTGTGAAAAAATTATCACGGTTATGTAAAAATATATAAAATTTCTGCTGAACCGTAAGTTGCCAAAATAATGAATTCTAATTAAAGTGATAATAATAATAATAATTATTAATAATGATATTGATAATATACCAATAATGGCAGATAGCAAGCATAACATAAGAATAGATATGCAATTTAAGCAGTCTGTAATCATTCTTAATTTTTATCGACCATAAAATGATTATTCTCGTATTCTTCCTTTTTGTATATTTGAACTTGCGGTTCTTTACCACAGATTTAGGTTTAAATGATTTTTGTCGAAATATATATTACGTCATACTGTCAATTAAATTTTAAAATATATATATATATATAATATATATTTATTACATCACGCACCCAGTATACGTAAAAATTTGAGCATTTATTTTTGCTTTACTACTATTTTATTCTTTTAAGAATAGTTTTCACAAAAATGGAATTAATAAAGAAGCTTTCTTGTAAACGCCATATTATAAAGAAAAAATGTACTTAAACAATATTAATTTACTATTACTTTCTTTACCACATTGATATAGACGTTTATTAGGTATATAGATGATAGATATGTTTGATAATTTAAACTACTTAGTATACGTACATCTTGCGATTCTGCAATTCAATCAATCTTTTCTTAAATTACTTTTTTTTTTTTATCATAGATTCGTATCTTTATATTTTCTAGAATTTATTTGTTCAATTAATTTTTATTGTAGACGCTATAATATTACATCAGGGTGTCGTATTTATTTTTATAACATTTATAAAATAGATTGCATATATATACCCGTATTCGAAGGAGAGTTAAATAATAATTTAATTTTAAAATGCATAGTTATAGATCTCCTTTTAACCAATACCATTATTTGAAAAAGATATTTCTATAAATTATTTTAGTAAGATGGTACATTATTTCATTTTATACATGTTGGTATTACATTGGTCTTGTGACCGAACAGCTGAAAAGATAGATCGGCACAATAAGTGAAGTACATAGATTTATTCCCGATAAATAATTACAAATTTGTTGTTGTTTTCCATAAGAGTAATAAAATAAAAATGGTTGGGACTAATATTAAGGAGATAATTCCGGCGTTGCCAGAAGAAAAAATAGGTAATTTTTGTTATAACATTGAAATATAAATTGACAAAGCCCCTCCCCATAACTCAGAGCTTTTATTTTAAAGTGAAATAAAATAGATTATAATTTAAACCCATTTTAATATCAAATAATGTTAGATTATCCAAATAAATTAGGTTATACTGATAATGCGTGAAATATTATAGATATGCTAGCTGCAACAAGTATTTTACAACAACAAGCTGCTGACATAAGAAATCAACGAATTAACTGGCAATCCTATTTACAGTAAGTATTTTTATAAGAAAGAAGCATTCAATGTTTCATTACTGAATTTGCACTGATTCCTGCAATCATAAAGCTATTTGCACATAATATTATTCCAATATACAGTTTGCATTCTTCATGTATATTTTAGGTCTCAAATGATATCAAAAGAGGATTACGATTTCATAGTTGCTTTTGATACTAATGATCCAAATATACGAGAAGAAAAATTGAAAGAAAATCCTCACCAGGCTGCTAAAACATTCTTAAATTTACTTGGCCATGTGTCAAAGGATCAGACAATTCAATATATTCTTACTATGATTGATGATATGCTTCAGGTAATAAATGTTTCTTAATTTCATATTATGTGAAATTGCAAAAATTAGAGTATAACGAATTTTATGTATTAATCAATTCAAATTGATACTACAGGAAGATCGGAGTCGTGTAGATATTTTTCGTGATCATTCAACAAGAAAGAGAGAATCTATGTGGGGACCTTTCCTAAATTTACTGAATAGACAAGATGGCTTCATAATGAATATGACATCAAGAATCATAGCAAAATTGGCTTGCTGGAGTCATGATCTGATGGAAAAAACAGATCTTCAATTCTATTTAACTTGGCTGAAGGATCAATTGAAACTGAGTGTAAGCTTCTTTTTTTTTATATCTATCATTTTTTTTTTTTATGTAGTTATACAATTAATCTTTATTACAATCAATTTATATAAATCATTAAACTTGATACTAATTTTCAGAGTGATAATGGATTTATTTTTATAGCTTCTTTTATCTTATTTGACCATTTTTTTCAGGACTTAAGAATCATAATCTTTAGAGTATAGTATAAAGTTCTGTTCTCACTTAATTTCTATTTAACTTTTTTTTTTATTGTAAATACTTTTCTCACAGCTTTCTGCTTTACTTTCCACTTGCTCATTTGTTCCAAAATGCACCTGTACTTTTTATGTTTACGTATAAACTAATTTTTTATTAAATATAAGTAATAATAGTAGTAATGCTACAGTAATAATTGCAATGTTCCATATTCATTGTTTGTTAGATGAACTGGTGTCACTCTCATATTAATTTGTTTTTCTTATGTTGAAAAAGATTTTTATTTATTTAAACAGAAGAACCTGTACAATTGAATGTTGAAATGTCTTCATTTATCTATTAAACATGATCATATTTAACATGATTAATTAAACTATAATTTTGATGTCTTCATGGATCATAACATTGATATATTAACCTTAATGTTCAAAGATTATTACAAACGAAAATATTGTGCAATAGTTAAAGGGATTTGTATCTACACACGCAAGTGTTTGCTACAATATAAATTAATAACTAACATGCAATCTTAGTTTTATTAAGTGGTTGAGGTTTTAATGTTTTTTTGTAATTTGATCATGAGTATGCAAAAATTGGAAAGGGATTTTAGTTTGATGATCTTCAGGACACAGTCTTGCATGGGGAAGTAGTTGAAGATAATACTATGGAGGAAACTGAAGAGGCCAATGAATTAAATGAAATTCTCAATCCGGTTGGTTTTGTAAATAGTATACCAATAAAAACTCACGCAAAACTTTTTTTTATTACATTTTTTTTATGTAAATATAATTTGTTATTTACCACTTAAAATTTGATTGTTGATCAATTACTTGATTATTTTGATCTTTTACACTTATAATAATATCCATGAAAATACCAAGATTATATACGTGTATAAGGTTGCTCACTTTTTATATTAGTTTAATGGAAAATTACACAATGCTAATGCATTTTTAAAATTATTCTTCTCCAATTCAGAACAACGAGTACATACAATCTGTGGCACGTTGTTTGCAAATGATGCTTCGAATAGATGAATATCGTTTTGCATTCGTGTCTGTTGATGGGATTTCAACCCTTCTCAGCGTTTTATCGGGCAGGGTTAATTTCCAAGTTCAATACCAATTAATATTTTGCCTTTGGGTGTTAACTTTCAATCCATTACTTGCAGAAAAAATGAATAAGTAAGTAAGTTTTTAATATTTTTTAAAGCATATTATTTTTATTTCTCTCACTTATATGCACACACTCACCATTTCCTTATAACGCGAATGCTCATTTTTAAGGTTTAATGTTATACCCATTCTTGCTGATATATTGAGTGATTCCGTTAAAGAGAAAGTAACTCGCATCATTCTTGCAGTATTTAAGGTATACTCTTTAAGATTTTAATTTGATGTATGTTGTTAGAAAGTAGGATGTGCTAAAAATAAATTAAACGTTTGTCTTAATGTGTATCCAGAATCTTATTGAGAAGGTAGAAGATGGGCAAGTTGCCAAGGAGCACTGCATCGCTATGGTGCAGTGTAAAGTATTGAAACAACTTTCGATCTTAGGACAGCGTAAATTTGATGATGAAGATATTACAAGCGACATAGAATTTTTAAATGACAAATTACAAGCTTCTGTGCAAGATTTAAGCTCATTTGATGAATATTCGACCGAAGTAAAATCTGGTCGTCTGGAATGGTCACCGGTTCACAAATCAAGCAAGTTTTGGCGTGAAAATGCTAGTCGTCTCAATGAAAAGAATTATGAACTTCTTCGTATATTAGTTCATTTATTGGAAACGAGCAAGGATGCTCTCGTTCTTAGTGTGGCGAGCTTTGATATCGGAGAATACGTACGACATTATCCCCGAGGAAAGCAGTATGTTCCATCCAAGTTAAAATATGCTTTAAAATCTTAATGATTGAACGTTACTTAATTGGAACTCTCTTATTTTACTTGAAGTATAATCGAACAACTTGGCGGTAAACAACGCGTAATGCAACTTCTTGGCCACGAAGATCCTAATGTAAGATACGAAGCGTTGCTCGCAGTTCAAAAACTTATGGTACACAATTGGTAAGTTGGGTAAATTAATACTATAATATATAAGACAAATTTATATGTTTTTTATTTTCTTAGGGAATATCTCGGTAAACAATTGGAGAAGGAACAAACTGGAGCACCAGGTGCTACTGGAGCTAAGCCTGGAACACAAATTCCAGCGAAAACATAAGTAATGTATACTTAATCTCTAATTATCGATCGTGTTCGCTTTTTAACAATATTTGTAGAATACTTTCCTCCCATATATATGCCACATGATTTTACATAAAAACTTGAAAATTTTTTATCTAATTCGATATTTACATTCCATTAATTCTATTATGCTAAAAATGTCAAAAATAAAATTCACGCATGACAATTGTTAAAATATATGGTTATGGCACATGGTTTATGATTGTTTGGAAAATATATAAATAGTTTATAATTATTATATATAAAAAGAATATTTATAGGATGTATATGTAAATTGTAAAGCTCATATTATTAGTGCAATTCTTCAATGTATAGTATTGTAGGTTTATTAATGAAACCGACATAAAAAAATCATATTGGAATGTTGAGAAAAAATACACATTATATTGTATAAAAATATGACCAATATATTTCCTTCTTTTACTTTACATTAAAAGACAGTTGCATATTAATATTGCACGACATCAGTTGAACAGCAAGATAACGGAAAATATAAGGTATATCAAGTTCCTTTACAGATTCTTCACTACCACATAAACGGCATTTTAATCTCTTTTCTCCTATAGTCGATGAATTTGTACTTAATTCCATAGATGCTCCAAGAACCGTTCCACACTTATAACATGCTAACGTCTATAAAAGAGAGAAAAAAAGCTAAATTATTATAAGTTTTTAATAAAACATTATTACACGTTATTTTTATAATTCTACATACGGTTACTTTATCGGAACATCTGAAAAGTCGATCTTGTAAAAGAAACGAACATCCATGAGATATTAAAGAATCTCTTTCCATCTCTCCAAATCTTACACCACCACCACGCCTACGGCCTTTGATTGGTTGCTTTGTTAATGCATCTACAAGTCCTGTACTTCTCACCTAAGAACGTCGATTATAACATTTTGATTATATTCCTTTCAATCTTTAATTCCCTATTAACTAACTAACTGATTGACAATTTACCTGCCATTTATCTGATACCATATGTCGTAATCTTTGATAATGCACAATTCCAAAGAAAATCTCTACATCCATTTCATCTCCAGTTATCCCGGAATACATTCGTTCTGTTCCATAATAATTATAGCCACCTTTCTCCAACAATTTTCCAAAGTATTTTGTAGCAGGTTGATCTTCGTTAAATCTAAAAGGTGTGGCATCATGTACCAGTCCGTGTACTGCAGCTGATTTTCCTGCCATTACTTCAATCATCATAGCTGTAACAAATTTATAAATTAATCAATGAATAGATAGTTTAAAGAATGCTCGGTCAATTTACCTATTGTCATACGACTTGGAAAACCATGAGGGTTAAACACAATATCCGGAACCATGCCATTTTCTGTAAAGGGTAAGTCTTCCACGGGATATAATAGTGAACAAATGCCTTTCTGCCCTGCTCTTGAGGCAAACTTATCACCAACAGATGGATTTCTCTAAAATTATTAAAAAAAAAAAAAAGAAAAAAAACGTGCATGTTTATTCATGTGTTGAGGATGGCATTTATTTTTTTAAATAAAGATAAAGACTAAAGGCGCACACAGAAGCATACTTACAGGTATGCGAAATGTAATACAAGCTCTTCTAGGAACATGATTATGTAAAGTGCCACACAACTTAACGCTATCGACATAAACATCTTCATTTCCATGATAAATTCCATGAATGTATTTTGATTGCTCCGCATCATAATAGCTTAAAATTTTTAAATAAATCAAGTATTTTTTGACTATATCAAAACTGAAAGTATTTTTAAATATATTATATTAGAGAGAGAGAGAGAGAGAGTACTTGTAATAAGTATCGCCTTCTGTAATTTTAGTGCCTATTGAAGGCAATCCATCGGTGTCCAATTTTTCTGCTTGATTTGGTACTTCAGGATTTCTGCAAAAATAACTTCCAGGATTTTTCAAATCCACGAATTCCGATTTATAAACCGTACCATGTCCAAAACCCCGTTCATAGGACGCTTTATTTATTATCATGGCATCCTCCATATCGTAACCCTACACAATCAATATTTCATAATAACCATATTTTTGTGTGCAAACGATTATAAAACTATTTAATATAATCGATAAAATAATATAGCCAAACACATAAAACACAAAGATCATCGTGAAACAGATAAAAACTTACGGTATATGAAATAACAGCTATTATAGCATTAGTACCCATAGGGAAATCATCCATATTAATATTGTCATAATACACAGGTCTGAATAAAGGAGTTGCAGGTGTTTGCAATCTATACATTTTAGTTTCTGCTTGCAATTGCCAGTTATGACAAGGAGTACCCATTGTTTGCTTAGACATCTAAACAAAATCCATTAGATTTTTATGTAATAATCGAGAGAATAATAAAGTTTAGAAAGGAGAAACTTACCTGACATTGATACATATTCCGAGGACTTTGATTACAATCTGGCAAAGGTATGAGACTTGCCAAATTACTCAAAATAGTTGTTTCCGCTATTTCTTGGTGTGTCGTTAGCTGTAAATAAAGGTAATTATTTTATTAATATAATAAAATAAGACAAATATATATATATATATATATATATACACAAATACAGAGTATAACATAATATATCTATAATTTACTAAGTAACTTTATAAATAAATACCCCATCATAAAGTTCTTCGGATACAACACAAATATTCAGATAGCATTGTTCCAAAGTCCCAATTAGTTCTTCTTTCTTCACGGATAAGTTTATGACTTTCCTCATCATTCGTGCCGGATTAGTAAAGATAAATAAACCAGGATATTGAGATGGAACAGTCTTTTTGGGTATTACAGTAATTTCAGTTGTATTTGGTATCTAAAATTTAAATTGATGTGGGAGTGAATAGAAATTGAAGAAAGAAATTGAGGCTTCTATCGTGTATGCATTTATCTTAGATACCTTTTCACCATCGATTTTAAGCAATCTTAATTTATCCGCTACTTTATAAACTAAACGATCCTCTAATAATCCAATTATTTGTCCATCCAATATCACAGTATATGAGTTACTCCAATTATCTGCAATAGATATTGGTAACATTCCTAGATCCACTAGAACTATTGGTATATTTTCTTTCAATTTTGGATTTGGATGCTTAGTTAAAATACAATTCATAGTTAAATGATTGAGTAAGCCGCAGGGAGCACCATCAGGTGTATGTATAGGACATACAAAACCTAAAATATATTAACTGTATAAATTACTAATTGAAGATTAAAACTTCATTGAATAAAATAATGATAAATTAAAATCACCCCAAGCATCTGGTAATAATTTTCTAGCTTCAGTTGTTCTCATTTCTTGAAAGAATGATCCTCTATGAATCGCACGAAAATGGCTCATATACCTTAGTCTATTAATATTTTCTGCAACAATTGTAAGTCCTGCATTCTGCATTAATCCTAAGCCTGTAGCTGTTGATATGTTTCCCGTTGATAAGAAATTCTCCATTTGTGATTCAATCGAACCATTATATTTTAATGCATACAACATCTCCTCTGAAAAAAAAAAAATGTGTAAGAACAATCTTCAACCAGGTCACTCAATTTTATTGAGAAATGTTTGTTTTTTGTTTTTTATAATTTGATGTGTTTCTAATACTTACGCATTGTTAAAGTATATGCATTACCTACACTTCTCATGCGTTTCAATACAATTCCTTTCAACCCATTTAAATAAACATAAAGCTTTTCTCTTAAAACTTGCAAATATAAATATCCACCCAGTAAGCATTCTTGCATCATAAGAGAATCAGTACCTTCCTCAATACACTGATTATCAGCAAAAGCATAAAGTTTTTTTGTCATATATATAAGCAAATTGTATTTATCAAAAGGATCGTCAAGATGAATTGCTATGCAATTTCTACAAATATCACAAATGAATAAATATCAAATTAAATAAACATAATTTTACTCTTAACTAAAATTAACTTACTTTATAATAAAATCACAAACTTCAATATCAGTTACATCTGACGGTAGCTCTGAAAATCTTATTCTAAACATGTGTCCTACATATGCTTTACATTGCTCATGCGTATGTAAGTCTTCTTCGTGCAGTGCTCTTAACATATTTAAAATAGATGAATCATAATTAATGTTGTCTTCCAATCCATTTCTCAAAGCATTAAAAATATTAATATCTGTTACATTCATCAAACATTTTAAAACTAAAATTAATGGCATATAATATAAAATTTTTCTATGACCAAACATTAGTTTAACAGTACCATCAGTTAAATAATGTAATGTATTATTCTAAAAATGGAAATAAAAAAGTTTATAGAATATGTTTTTTATTGTATTGTAAAGTTATATCCAATATTTAACAAATTTGCTATTACATACAATGGTTGTGCACGAAGCCTACAATTTTTAATGAAGAATAGCAAATTTATTAAATAAAGTTCTTTTTAAATAAACTCTAATGTACCACTGTAGTATTGTCATCCTTAACACTTCTTAAAAGAATTCCAAGATCACTGAACAAATAACCACGGGATTTCCAGCTAGACCTTTTAATAGCAATAGGATAATTCCTCCGAGTCATTATTAACATTCTAGCCAAACGTTCATAACCTTTAACTATAAAATATCCACCCCATTCTTGTTCATGTTCACCATGAGAAATTAGTTCTACAGGAGTCAGTTTATTCAAGTAGCAACGATTTGACTGAAAGTATACAATAAGTTATAGAAAAAGAATTCATTTTAACTCAGGTAAAATAAAAAAATGAATGTCAAATGATTTACCTTTACCATAATTGGTATTTCTCCTACACTTTTTTCAAGATAAGTTTGATCTTCACCATTAATTGACCATCCTAGCTTTATTATCAGTTTTCCTTTATACGTTTCTTTTCTTTGACGACATTCTGTTGGATACACTTTATAACTTTTTACACCAACTGTCCCTGAAGGTATAGTCGGTTGGTAAATAGCTAAGTCTTCTATCCAAAATTTAATTTTGTCTTGATTAAGGAGGTTAAAACAAATAGGTGTATTTTCTTTAACACTTTTTAGAAGACCACCTTCCAGCAAATAATTGAAAGAATCAACATGCGGTTCTCCCAAACTTTGAAGTAGCTGAAATAAATAACGTCAATTCAATTTACAATTAACACAATAACTGCCGTGAAGATCCTATGAATTAAACATTAATTTAACCTTACTTACCGGGTTTTGTTCAGAAGGTGGTTTTCCATAAGTTGAAGAGGTGTTTGTTAATTTTGGTTCAATAAACATATTGTTTATTTTTTTCTAATCACGTTTTAACAAATAAGTTTCAAAACAAATATTTTATTCTCTCCGTAACAGCGTTACAACGTGGTAGTCTAAACAAGATTACACTATATACACACAGCATCCACAGCCAGACTTCTGCTTTTATAATTTGAGGTGTTCCTAAACTATATAATTTTTGTACAATTTGTGTCAGAGAGGACTAGGTATACTTATAAAATAAAAAGCGAAACAAAACATCACCACAGAATACATTAATTATAAATTAAATATTAAGGCACCGAAATACATAATAAACTCGGTTAGAAAGAGAGGTAAAGATTTTGAATTTTCATTACGATTTTGCACTCTGACTTGAACGAATCTCTTCTCTACGTCATTTCAGCTTCCTACATCCCCACCATCAAACGCCTACGTCACTTTGGAGTGGGAGAAACTCGGTTAGAAAGAGAGGTAAAGATTTTGAATTTTCATTACGATTTTGCACTCTGACTTGAACGAATCTCTTCTCTACGTCATTTCAGCTTCCTACATCCCCACCATCAAACGCCTACGTCACTTTGGAGTGGGAGAAACTCGGTTAGAAAGAGAGGTAAAGATTTTGAATTTTCATTACGATTTTGCACTCTGACTTGAACGAATCTCTTCTCTACGTCATTTCAGCTTCCTACATCCCCACCATCAAACGCCTACGTCACTTTGGAGTGGGAGAAACTCGGTTAGAAAGAGAGGTAAAGATTTTGAATTTTCATTACGATTTTGCACTCTGACTTGAACGAATCTCTTCTCTACGTCATTTCAGCTTCCTACATCCCCACCATCAAACGCCTACGTCACTTTGGAGTGGGAGAAACTCGGTTAGAAAGAGAGGTAAAGATTTTGAATTTTCATTACGATTTTGCACTCTGACTTGAACGAATCTCTTCTCTACGTCATTTCAGCTTCCTACATCCCCACCATCAAACGCCTACGTCACTTTGGAGTGGGAGAAACTCGGTTAGAAAGAGAGGTAAAGATTTTGAATTTTCATTACGATTTTGCACTCTGACTTGAACGAATCTACTCTCTACGTCATTTCAGCTTCATCCATCCCCACCGCCAACCTCTACGTCACTTTGGAGTGGGAGAAACTCGGTTAGAAAGAGAGGTAAAGATTTTGAATTTTCATTACGATTTTGCACTCTGACTTGAACGAATCTCTTCTCTACGTCATTTCAGCTTCCTACATCCCCACCATCAAACGCCTACGTCACTTTGGAGTGGGAGAAACTCGGTTAGAAAGAGAGGTAAAGATTTTGAATTTTCATTACGATTTTGCACTCTGACTTGAACGAATCTCTTCTCTACGTCATTTCAGCTTCCTACATCCCCACCATCAAACGCCTACGTCACTTTGGAGTGGGAGAAACTCGGTTAGAAAGAGAGGTAAAGATTTTGAATTTTCATTACGATTTTGCACTCTGACTTGAACGAATCTCTTCTCTACGTCATTTCAGCTTCCTACATCCCCACCATCAAACGCCTACGTCACTTTGGAGTGGGAGAAACTCGGTTAGAAAGAGAGGTAAAGATTTTGAATTTTCATTACGATTTTGCACTCTGACTTGAACGAATCTCTTCTCTACGTCATTTCAGCTTCCTACATCCCCACCATCAAACGCCTACGTCACTTTGGAGTGGGAGAAACTCGGTTAGAAAGAGAGGTAAAGATTTTGAATTTTCATTACGATTTTGCACTCTGACTTGAACGAATCTCTTCTCTACGTCATTTCAGCTTCCTACATCCCCACCATCAAACGCCTACGTCACTTTGGAGTGGGAGAAACTCGGTTAGAAAGAGAGGTAAAGATTTTGAATTTTCATTACGATTTTGCACTCTGACTTGAACGAATCTACTCTCTACGTCATTTCAGCTTCATCCATCCCCACCGCCAACCTCTACGTCACTTTGGAGTGGGAGAAACTCGGTTAGAAAGAGAGGTAAAGATTTTGAATTTTCATTACGATTTTGCACTCTGACTTGAACGAATCTCTTCTCTACGTCATTTCAGCTTCCTACATCCCCACCATCAAACGCCTACGTCACTTTGGAGTGGGAGAAACTCGGTTAGAAAGAGAGGTAAAGATTTTGAATTTTCATTACGATTTTGCACTCTGACTTGAACGAATCTCTTCTCTACGTCATTTCAGCTTCCTACATCCCCACCATCAAACGCCTACGTCACTTTGGAGTGGGAGAAACTCGGTTAGAAAGAGAGGTAAAGATTTTGAATTTTCATTACGATTTTGCACTCTGACTTGAACGAATCTCTTCTCTACGTCATTTCAGCTTCCTACATCCCCACCATCAAACGCCTACGTCACTTTGGAGTGGGAGAAACTCGGTTAGAAAGAGAGGTAAAGATTTTGAATTTTCATTACGATTTTGCACTCTGACTTGAACGAATCTCTTCTCTACGTCATTTCAGCTTCCTATATCCCCACCATCAAGCGCCTACGTCACTTTGGAGTGGGAGAAACTCGGTTAGAAAGAGAGGTAAAGATTTTGAATTTTCATTACGATTTTGCACTCTGACTTGAACGAATCTCTTCTCTACGTCATTTCAGCTTCCTACATCCCCACCATCAAACGCCTACGTCACTTTGGAGTGGGAGAAACTCGGTTAGAAAGAGAGGTAAAGATTTTGAATTTTCATTACGATTTTGCACTCTGACTTGAACGAATCTACTCTCTACGTCATTTCAGCTTCATCCATCCCCACCGCCAACCTCTACGTCACTTTGGAGTGGGAGAAACTCGGTTAGAAAGAGAGGTAAAGATTTTGAATTTTCATTACGATTTTGCACTCTGACTTGAACGAATCTCTTCTCTACGTCATTTCAGCTTCATCCATCCCCACCACCAACCCCTACGTCACTTTGGAGTGGGAGAAACTCGGTTAGAAAGAGAGGTAAAGATTTTGAATTTTTATTACAATTTTGAACTCCAACTTGAACGAATTTCTTCTCTACGTCATTTCAGCTACATCCATCCCCACCGCCAACCTCTACGTCACTTTGGAGTGGGAGAAACTCGGTTAGAAAGAGAGGTAAAGATTTTGAATTTTCATTACGATTTTGCACTCTGACTTGAACGAATCTCTTCTCTACGTCATTTCAGCTTCATCCATCCCCACCACCAACCCCTACGTCACTTTGGAGTGGGAGAAACTCGGTTAGAAAGAGAGGTAAAGATTTTGAATTTTTATTACAATTTTGAATTCCAACTTGAACGAATTTCTTCTCTACGTCATTTCAGCTTCATCCATCCCCACCGCCAACCTCTACGTCACTTTGGAGTGGGAGAAACTCGGTTAGAAAGAGAGGTAAAGATTTTGAATTTTCATTACGATTTTGCACTCTGACTTGAACGAATCTCTTCTCTACGTCATTTCAGCTTCCTATATCCCCACCATCAAGCGCCTACGTCACTTTGGAGTGGGAGAAACTCGGTTAGAAAGAGAGGTAAAGATTTTGAATTTTCATTACGATTTTGCACTCTGACTTGAACGAATCTCTTCTCTACGTCATTTCAGCTTCCTACATCCCCACCATCAAGCGCCTACGTCACTTTGGAGTGGGAGAAACTCGGTTAGAAAGAGAGGTAAAGATTTTGAATTTTCATTACGATTTTGCACTCTGACTTGAACGAATCTCTTCTCTACGTCATTTCAGCTTCATCCATCCCCACCACCAACCCCTACGTCACTTTGGAGTGGGAGAAACTCGGTTAGAAAGAGAGGTAAAGATTTTGAATTTTCTTAACAATTTAAAAAATTTTTAAGATTATTTCGCTCTATCCCCACCACCACCCCCACTCCTCCCAATTTCTCATTTTCAATTTGAATTCGCTTCCAATTTTTCATTCACTATTCCTACAATCAACTCAACAATTTTAGTAGTTTAGAATTTAAATAACAATACTAGCCACCCACCACCAACTACTCATTGTTCAGTATATTTAATTAATACAGGATTTTTAATTAATACAGTATTACCCAACCACCCATATATGAGAGGAACAAGAATGAGGAGGGAAACAGAAACAAAGAATCTTCTGGTGAATTGAACAGCTAAAGACTGGACAGAAAGCAGATAAGGATGACTGGCTGACTAATATTAATACATCTGAAGGAAGACTCGGGCTCTCCAAGTACAACGACAAAGGGCATCAAAGTGGTGAGTGGAGTGCTGTGCGCTCAAATATTTTATTATTCTATTCTATTATATTATTTAGTATTTAGTATATTTATTTCACGGGGTATAAGCCCTTAAACTTACAAACATGATACATAAGTCCGAATACCAGTTAAACACGTTCGCGGACGCTAAAAATTTCAGGGAGCTGCAAAAATATACAGGCAATTATTTTTGAAACTGCTTGTACTCTCCGAAATCTGATTAGACAAATATTATAAGAGTAGTCAAAATATCATATTTTAAGCAACTTAAAAAAAAATAAAAACTTAAGGTTGTATAAAATTAAATGAATAAAAATTGGCTTTAAAATTTGAATGCTATAGCATTCACGTCATTTTACATCACTATGAAAATGAATGCTATAGCATTCGCGTCCGCGAACGTGTTAAGCTATTACAATAATTACAACTAGGTAGAAAAAATACAGAATGTAAGTAAATGCATAATAATATAAGAATATAAAAAGAGATAAATTCATATTATATTCAATTACATAAAATTAATTTCATTATTTTATACTATATACATTATTCTCTGTAATTTTATTGCTCTATTATTCCATCATTTTCTATTACCGGGCATTATAAATCTATTTTCTATTATCCCAAATTTTAACCTGTTTTTATTTTTGTACGTGCAAAAGGCAGCCAGCGAAAACAGCGAGATCTTAGTTTTAAAAAAAATATAAAATATACGCAATTATTTCTTTTCCTTTTCCTTTTCCTTTCCTTTAATGTGCGAGCGAATAATATCAGCGAATTATGCGAGCGAATTAGTTTTTAAGTTTTCCTTTCAGCCTTTCTACAAGAAACTGAACAACTTCCATCGTGGGATTAATTCAAGTAAGTCATTATGAGATATTACAAATTTTTCTTCTACTTTTCCGTGTTTCCTTTTGCTATCCTTCTTTCTCTCTGGTTTTTTTCATATCTTCTTTTTCGTTTGGTTTTCTGCATCATATTAGTATTTAGGTTCGTTTCGTGGGGCGCGCAAGGGGGAGCCGGTCCCCTAAGGTTGTCATGCGATTGCATCGGAGATGCAATAAGGCGCCTCTGACATTTTTGCCTAGATCCTAGCAATACCTTCAAGAGGTGGCCCCGTTTCAACGAAATTGCTAGGGTCGACGTCGGTTTTCTGCAAAGAACTTCAAGACCTTCCGACGTGGGATGCGAGCGAAATAAAGCGTGCGAGAAAAACCAGCGAACTATGCGAGCGAAAAAAAGCGTGCGAACAATGCGAGCGACAAAAAGCGTGCGAACAATGCGAGCGAAAACTGCGAGCGACTTAGCTGTAAGAATTGTAAAATTTTGTATTAGCTGGCCTAGATACGACATTGACCATTTTGGTCCGCAGTATCTGGCAAAAACCCGATGAAGATGAATGCAATTGACAAAATAGGAACCGCGTAATTGTCAATTTTTAGTTTTAAGTACATCCGAAATGTACATGCCCAGATGCGACTTTGACCATTTTGGATCCGCAGCATCTGGGAAAAAACTAACGTAAAATACTTTATATTCTTCATCATTGCGAGCGAAAATAGCGTGCGAATAAAGCGAGCGAAAATAATTGTAACCCAGAGAATGTAATGGGACCACTTCCGAATCTTTTTTCCCCTTTTGGCTTCAGCTTTCCTAGAAGCCATCTTAGTATTTGCGAGGGCGTTCGGTCGGGGGCGGTCCAACAAGGGGTTCTGGGTTTGACACATCAACGGGGGGCCTCCTGAATTGCAGCCAATCACGCGTTTAGTTGATTTATCAACTACGTGATCCGGGGTGCTTGGTTGTGTTCAGTCCCGCCAGGGGTGGCTTGCACACCCCGGCTTCTTGCAGTTCCGTCACGGCCGCGACCCTCACTTTCTTCAACTCGAAAGTGGTCCCTAAATCTCAGGAATGCGAGCGACTTAATTGCGAAATTGTTAAATTTTTGTAATAGCTGGCCTAGATACGACATTGACCATTTTGGTCCGCAGTATCTGGCAAAAACCCGATGAAGATTAATGCAATTGACAAAATAGGAACCGCGTAATTGTCAATTTTTAGTTTTAAGTACTTCCGCGAATGTACATGCCCAGATGCGACTTTGACCATTTTGGATCCGCAGCATCTGGGAAAAAACTAACGAATTATACTTAGAAATCTTCATCATTGCGAGCGAATTATGCGTGCGAATATAGCGAGCGAATTATGCGTGCGATTATAGCGAGCGAATTATGCGAGCGATTTATTTTTTAAGTTTTTTTTTTCAGGTTATCTACAAGAACTTCAAGAACTTCAAGAACTTCCATCGTGGGATTCATTCACAAAATTCACGCCATGTTTACGAGGTTTTTCTATTTCTCTGCTTTTTCTTTTCTTTTTCTTCTCTTTTGCTGCTTTTTTATTTGATTTTCTGTTTTTATTTTCGTGTGTGGGCTCGCTTCGCGGGGCGCGCAAGGGGGAGCCGGTCCCCTAAGGTTGTCATGCGATTGCATCGGAGATGCAATAAGGCGCCTCTGACATTTTTGCCTAGATCCTAGCAATACCTTCAAGAGGTGGCCCCGTTTCAACGAAATTGCTAGGGTCGACGTCGGTTTTCTGCAAAGAACTTCAAGACCTTCCGACGTGGGATGCGAGCGAAATAAAGCGTGCGAGAAAAACCAGCGAACTATGCGAGCGAAAAAAAGCGTGCGAACAATGCGAGCGGCAAAAAGCGTGCGAACAATGCGAGCGAATACTGCGAGCGATTTAGTTTTAAGAATTGTATAATTTTGTATTAGCTGGCCTAGATACGACATTGACCATTTTTGGTCCGCAGTATCTGGCAAAACCCCGATGAAGAATAATGCAATTGACAAAATAGGAACCGCGTAATTGTCAATTTTTAGTTTTAAGTACTTCCGCGAATGTACATGCCCAGATGCGACTTTGACCATTTTGGATCCGCAGCATCTGGGAAAAAACTAACGAAATATACTCTATATTCTTCATCATTGCGAGCGAAAATAGCGTGTGAATAAAGCGAGCGAAAATAATTGTAACCCAGAGAATGTAATGGGACCACTTCCGAATCTTTTTTCCCCTTTTGGCTTCAGCTTTCCTAGAAGCCATCTTAGTATTTGCGAGGGCGTTCGGTCGGGGGCGGTCCAACAAGGGGTTCTGGGTTTGACACATCAACGGGGGGCCTCCTGAATTGCAGCCAATCACGCGTTTAGTTGATTTATCAACTACGTGATCCGGGGTGCTTGGTTGTGTTCAGTCCCGCCAGGGGTGGCTTGCACACCCCGGCTTCTTGCAGTTCCGTCACGGCCGCGACCCTCACTTTCTTCAACTCGAAAGTGGTCCCTAAATCTCAGGAAAGCGAGCGACTTAATTGCGAGATTGTTAAATTTATGTATTAGCTGGCCTAGATACGACATTGACCATTTTGGTCCGCAGTATCTGGCAAAAACCCGATGAAGATGAATGCAATTGACAAAATAGGAACCGCGTAATTGTCAATTTTTAGTTTTAAGTACTTCCGCGAATGTACATGCCCAGATGCGACTTTGACCATTTTGGATCTGCAGCATCTGGGAAAAAACTAACGAATTATACTTAGAAATCTTCATCATTGCGAGCGAATTATGCGTGCGAATATAGCGAGCAAATTATGCGTGCGAATAAAGCGAGCGAATTATGCGTGCGATTATAGCGACCGAAATATGCGAGCGATTTATTTTTTAAGTTTTTTTTTACAGGTTATCTACAAGAACTTCAAGAACTTCCATCGTGGGATTCATTCAAAAAATTCTCATTAAGTATTACATGGTTTCTCTTCTTATTTTCTGCTTTTCTTTTTTCTTCTCTTTTGCTTCTTTTTTATTTGGTTTTCTTTTTTTATTTTCGTGTTGGGGTTCGTTTCGCGGGGTGCGCAAGGGGGAGCCGGTCCCCTAAGGTTGTCATGCGATTGCATCGGAGATGCAATAAGGCGCCTCTGACATTTTTGCCTAGATCCTAGCAATACCTTCAAGAGGTGGCCCCGTTTCAACGAAATTGCTAGGGTCGACGTCGGTTTTCTGCAAAGAACTTCAAGACCTTCCGACGTGGGATGCGAGCGAAATAAAGCGTGCGAGAAAAACCAGCGAACTATGCGAGCGAAAAAAAGCGTGCGAACAATGCGAGCGACAAAAAGCGTGCGAACAATGCGAGCGAATACTGCGAGCGATTTAGTTTTAAGAATTGTATAATTTTGTATTAGCTGGCCTAGATACGACATTGACCATTTTTGGTCCGCAGTATCTGGCAAAACCCCGATGAAGAATAATGCAATTGACAAAATAGGAACCGCGTAATTGTCAATTTTTAGTTTTAAGTACTTCCGCGAATGTACATGCCCAGATGCGACTTTGACCATTTTGGATCCGCAGCATCTGGGAAAAAACTAACGAAATATACTCTATATTCTTCATCATTGCGAGCGAAAATAGCGTGCGAATAAAGCGAGCGAAAATAATTGTAACCCAGAGAATGTAATGGGACCACTTCCGAATCTTTTTTCCCCTTTTGGCTTCAGCTTTCCTAGAAGCCATCTTAGTATTTGCGAGGGCGTTCGGTCGGGGGCGGTCCAACAAGGGGTTCTGGGTTTGACACATCAACGGGGGGCCTCCTGAATTGCAGCCAATCACGCGTTTAGTTGATTTATCAACTACGTGATCCGGGGTGCTTGGTTGTGTTCAGTCCCGCCAGGGGTGGCTTGCACACCCCGGCTTCTTGCAGTTCCGTCACGGCCGCGACCCTCACTTTCTTCAACTCGAAAGTGGTCCCTAAATCTCAGGAATGCGAGCGACTTAATTGCGAAATTGTTAAATTTATGTATTAGCTGGCCTAGATACGACATTGACCATTTTGGTCCGCAGTATCTGGCAAAAACCCGATGAAGATTAATGCAATTGACAAAATAGGAACCGCGTAATTGTCAATTTTTAGTTTTAAGTACATCCGAAATGTACATGCCCAGATGCGACTTTGACCATTTTGGATCCGCAGCATCTGGGAAAAAACTAACGTAAAATACTTTATATTCTTCATCATTGCGAGCGAAAATAGCGTGCGAATAAAGCGAGCGAAAATAATTGTAACCCAGAGAATGTAATGGGACCACTTCCGAATCTTTTTTCCCCTTTTGGCTTCAGCTTTCCTAGAAGCCATCTTAGTATTTGCGAGGGCGTTCGGTCGGGGGCGGTCCAACAAGGGGTTCTGGGTTTGACACATCAACGGGGGGCCTCCTGAATTGCAGCCAATCACGCGTTTAGTTGATTTATCAACTACGTGATCCGGGGTGCTTGGTTGTGTTCAGTCCCGCCAGGGGTGGCTTGCACACCCCGGCTTCTTGCAGTTCCGTCACGGCCGCGACCCTCACTTTCTTCAACTCGAAAGTGGTCCCTAAATCTCAGGAATGCGAGCGACTTAATTGCGAAATTGTTAAATTTATGTATTAGCTGGCCTAGATACGACATTGACCATTTTGGTCCGCAGTATCTGGCAAAAACCCGATGAAGATTAATGCAATTGACAAAATAGGAACCGCGTAATTGTCAATTTTTAGTTTTAAGTACTTCCGCGAATGTACATGCCCAGATGCGACTTTGACCACTTTGGATCCGCAGCATCTGGGAAAAAACTAACGAATTATACTTAGAAATCTTCATCATTGCGAGCGAATTATGCGTGCGAATATAGCGAGCGAATTATGCGTGCGATTATAGCGAGCGAATTATGCGAGCGATTTATTTTTTAAGTTTTTTTTTTCAGGTTATCTACAAGAACTTCAAGAACTTCAAGAACTTCCATCGTGGGATTCATTCACAAAATTCACGCCATGTTTACGAGGTTTTTCTATTTCTCTGCTTTTTCTTTTCTTTTTCTTCTCTTTTGCTGCTTTTTTATTTGATTTTCTGTTTTTATTTTCGTGTGTGGGCTCGCTTCGCGGGGTGCGCAAGGGGGAGCCGGTCCCCTAAGGTTGTCATGCGATTGCATCGGAGATGCAATAAGGCGCCTCTGACATTTTTGCCTAGATCCTAGCAATACCTTCAAGAGGTGGCCCCGTTTCAACGAAATTGCTAGGGTCGACGTCGGTTTTCTGCAAAGAACTTCAAGACCTTCCGACGTGGGATGCGAGCGAAATAAAGCGTGCGAGAAAAACCAGCGAACTATGCGAGCGAATAAAAGCGTGCGAACAATGCGAGCGGCAAAAAGCGTGCGAACAATGCGAGCGAATACTGCGAGCGATTTAGTTTTAAGAATTGTATAATTTTGTATTAGCTGGCCTAGATACGACATTGACCATTTTTGGTCCGCAGTATCTGGCAAAACCCTGATGAAGAATAATGCAATTGACAAAATAGGAACCGCGTAATTGTCAATTTTTAGTTTTAAGTACTTCCGCGAATGTACATGCCCAGATGCGACTTTGACCACTTTGGATCCGCAGCATCTGGGAAAAAACTAACGAAATTTACTTAGAAATCTTCATCTTTGCGATCGAATAATGCGTGCGAGCAAATTATGCGTGCGAATAAAGCGAGCGAATTATCTGTATGAATATAGCGAGCGAATTATGCGAGTGAATTATGCGAGCGATTTATTTTTTATGTTTCCTTTTCAGGATATCTACAAGAACTTCAAGAACTTCCATCGTGGGATTAATTCCAAAAATTCTCAATAAGTTCATGAAGTTTTCCTTCTTCTTTTCCGTTTTTTCTTTTTCCCTTTTTCTTCTCTTTTGCTGCTTTTTTATTTTGTTTTCTTTTTTTATTTTCGTGTTTTGGGCTCGTTTCGCGGGGCGCGCAAGGGGGAGCCGGTCCCCTAAGGTTGTCATGCGATTGCATCGGAGATGCAATAAGGCGCCTCTGACATTTTTGCCTAGATCCTAGCAATACCTTCAAGAGGTGGCCCCGTTTCAACGAAATTGCTAGGGTCGACGTCGGTTTTCTGCAAAGAACTTCAAGACCTTCCGACGTGGGATGCGAGCGAAATAAAGCGTGCGAGAAAAACCAGCGAACTATGCGAGCGAAAAAAAGCGTGCGAACAATGCGAGCGACAAAAAGCGTGCGAACAATGCGAGCGAAAACTGCGAGCGACTTAGCTGTAAGAATTGTAAAATTTTGTATTAGCTGGCCTAGATACGACATTGACCATTTTGGTCCGCAGTATCTGGCAAAAACCCGATGAAGATGAATGCAATTGACAAAATAGGAACCGCGTAATTGTCAATTTTTAGTTTTAAGTACATCCGAAATGTACATGCCCAGATGCGACTTTGACCATTTTGGATCCGCAGCATCTGGGAAAAAACTAACGTAAAATACTTTATATTCTTCATCATTGCGAGCGAAAATAGCGTGCGAATAAAGCGAGCGAAAATAATTGTAACCCAGAGAATGTAATGGGACCACTTCCGAATCTTTTTTCCCCTTTTGGCTTCAGCTTTCCTAGAAGCCATCTTAGTATTTGCGAGGGCGTTCGGTCGGGGGCGGTCCAACAAGGGGTTCTGGGTTTGACACATCAACGGGGGGCCTCCTGAATTGCAGCCAATCACGCGTTTAGTTGATTTATCAACTACGTGATCCGGGGTGCTTGGTTGTGTTCAGTCCCGCCAGGGGTGGCTTGCACACCCCGGCTTCTTGCAGTTCCGTCACGGCCGCGACCCTCACTTTCTTCAACTCGAAAGTGGTCCCTAAATCTCAGGAATGCGAGCGACTTAATTGCGAAATTGTTAAATTTATGTATTAGCTGGCCTAGATACGACATTGACCATTTTGGTCCGCAGTATCTGGCAAAAACCCGATGAAGATGAATGCAATTGACAAAATAGGAACCGCGTAATTGTCAATTTTTAGTTTTAAGTACTTCCGCGAATGTACATGCCCAGATGCGACTTTGACCATTTTGGTCCGCAGCATCTGGGAAAAAACTAACGAAATATACTTAGAAATCTTCATCATTGCGTGCGAATTATGCGTGCGATTATAGCGAGCGAATTATGCGAGCGATTTATTTTTTAAGTTTTTTTTTCAGGTTATCTACAAGAACTTCAAGAACTTCCATCGTGGGATTCATTCAAAACATTCACAACATGTTTACAAGGTTTTTCTTCTTCTCTGCTTTTTCTTTTTCTTCTCTTTTGCTTCTTTTTTATTTGGTTTTCTTTTTTTATTTTCGTGTTGGGGTTCGTTTCGCGGGGTGCGCAAGGGGGAGCCGGTCCCCTAAGGTTGTCATGCGATTGCATCGGAGATGCAATAAGGCGCCTCTGACATTTTTGCCTAGATCCTAGCAATACCTTCAAGAGGTGGCCCCGTTTCAACGAAATTGCTAGGGTCGACGTCGGTTTTCTGCAAAGAACTTCAAGACCTTCCGACGTGGGATGCGAGCGTAATAAAGCGTGCAAAAAAAAAAATAGCGAACAATGCGATCGATTTATCCAAGTGGTTCCCCTTGGAATTTTCTGAACAATTTTTTCGACATTCAAAGTGTCGCCATTTCCACAAAAATGAATATTTTTGGAAACGGCCTTCTGCACTGCTATTACCTATTATCTGTTGGGTTATGCATCCTCCTAAGTTATAGTTTTATATTTTATTTTATTTTGGAAAAATTATTTTAATATAAAATAATTTGGTTTACATTTTATTTAATATAATAATACACAATATATATTATTTTAAGTTAATGTAATATTTATTATCTTCTTTTGAATCCATATTTTTTTCTTTCATAAAATAGATCTGTCTTAGAACTTCCTAGATTTACTATCTTTGGACAACCATCTCTCTAAAAATGATTTATGGAATAATAATTGACGAATAATGAAATCAAAAACTTATTTAAAAAAGATGAGTAATAATCTTACATCTTTTTCTTGTATTGTGCATTCTTTACAATAATAGGCATCGGATACTCCTGGCCCTCCACAAATTACACAACGTCCTTGATAAGAACCATAATTGCATTCATCACAAATTCTAACTAAAGTGCACGGTCTCACATATGAATCGCATATAACACATTTACCATCGCATTTCTCACAAAGTCGTCCAATTGCTGAAATATTAAATATCACTGTTACACAGGAAAGAAAAAATACAAAAATCTAATAAAAGGGAGCATTTAAGATTTAATTAAAGAAATTAGAAATAATATACTTACCAACGCCTGGCTGTTTACGGCAAAATATTAAATCTGGATGGTGTTTTGCCATTGTTCAAATTATAATCTAAAATAAATGCTAACCTAAAATAAACTCGCTTTATACACACATTTATCTTTAGAATAAAGAATTAATTTGAAAAGTCTTTTTAATAAGAATCTAAGATTGTATATTAAATATACTTACGAAATTAGCCAATATAAATAAAATTAACAAGAGATTTCGAAGATACAACTTGATGGATTATTGATGAATGACAACAATAACCTCATAATCGACGCTGACAAGGACACAGTGTCTCTGAGGAGGTAGCTCATAGATATCTCTATATTCTCAAACTTACCTTTGGTAAGTAAGCTAGAATCCTCTAATATTATAAACAGGTTTGCTTTCAGCAAATCACCATCTACAGTTTCGACTGCTGAAATTATCATACGACAAATTTATCAACATTGCATCATTAGTAGTACATAGATTTGGAAAGAGACACTAGTGGTGCCTCGATCAATTTGGTAAAATTTCGAAGGGATTGCATCGCCTTAAAAAGGTTATATATACGATTCTTAAAATCTTATTGTTTATTGTATTCTTGTATGTTTTAAGATTAATTGTTAATTGATTTTAATTAAGTAATAAGATATATATACATATATCTTTCCATAGTTTTTACCATAGTAAAGAAATAAATAGTAACGTTATACTAATAATGGCTAATAATGGTATGTATTATTTAAAATGACTTATATGGGCATTCCGGTATATTTTATCATTAGTAAGGTTATAATGAAAATATAAATTTTAGATGACAATAATAGCGAAGTATCAATCCAAATTGATGGAGATAATGGTAATCCAGATAATGAGGAGACTGAAAAGATCACTATTATAGATCCGGATTGTGAAGTTAGTGATTTACTTAATATTACCAAAAATATAATAGAATATAATGAAGAATAAGTTAATATTCATGGTAATAATCTTCATTATATTTCAGGAATTAGATTTTAATCATTCTAAATTAACTCAACTGGAAAATTTGGAACCTTTGACAAAAATCAAAAAACTATCTTTTACATGGAATTTAATAAAGAAGATTGAAAATCTAAATACTCTCACTACATTAGTTGAGCTTGAACTGAGAGATAATCAAATTACTGTAATTGAAAATTTGGATGCTCTTATAAATTTAGAGTATGTTAAATTTTATTTAACTTTTTCATAAGCTCTCATTGATATGATAGTATTATTTTATATTATATTTTACAAATAAGTTATGTAATCATATTATTACTTTTTTTTTTAGATTGCTAGATGTATCGTTCAATCGTATTAAAGTAATAGAAGGTCTTCATAGTTTAGTAAATCTTCAGAAACTATTTCTATCATCAAATAAAATTACTACTATTGAAAATGTAAATCACTTGAAAAAGCTAGTAACTTTGGAATTGGGCGATAATAAAATTCGTGATATCATGAATTTGGAAGGTCTTGAAAATTTAACCAGCTTATATCTTGGTAAAAATAAGATTGCAAAAATTGACAATTTAGAAAACTTACAGAATTTACAGCTATTAAGTTTACAAAGCAACCGAATTACCAAAATTGAGAATTTAAATGAATTGAAGAAATTGGATCAATTATATTTATCAGAAAATGGTATAATATCAATTGAAGGATTAGAGAATTGTACAGGGCTAACTACTTTGGATTTAGCTGCTAATCAAATAAAGAAGATAGAAAATATTAGTCATCTTAAAAATTTAGAAGAATTCTGGGTAAGAGAAATATTTAATATATTTCATTTTTCTTATGTCCAGTGCCAATATAATATTTTCTAATATATAATTCAAATTTTTTATTACAGATGAATAATAATCAAATTGAAGACTGGACAACTGTAGAACATTTGTCAGCCAATATAAAATTAAAAACCGTCTATTTAGAGCAAAATCCCATCGCCAATGATCCTACTTATAGACGGAAAATTAAGTTATTATTACCATGGTTAGTACAATTAGATGCAACCCTTTGTAGATAAAAAATATAACTTTTTAAACAATAATGGAGATATGAAAGAATATGATTCTAATTATTATATGTCTCTAGAAATTACATAGTAAATATTTTATATAAATTTATTTTTTCTTTAAGTATTTAAGAACTTGAGAAAGATTAAATGAACAAATAAAAAAAATTCATGATAATTTATCACATAAATAAGTCAATAAGTCGTAAAATGCGTGTACTGTATTCTCCTCCACTGAGCTCTTAATCTTAAGTGATGTATTATTTTCTTATAAATCAGTGTCTCTGTGCTTTTAACATTATTTAAAAAGTGCGTACGCTTATGCACGCACAGTACACATACCCAACATATAGAGATGCATAACATTTCCAATAGTATTACTCAAAATATTACATAATTTAAGAATCATGTAACTCTTAAGAATATTGTGTTATAAAATAGTAAATGGAAGTTGAATTTTTTTTTATGATCTAATAATAAAAGCTTGAAGTAATTTAATATATTTTGGTTCTTATGTTATTTAAAAAATGAAATATGAAACTTATTTCATGCGAAAAGCATTAAATGTATCATATTTGGAAGATACATTTAAGAAATACGAATGAAATCCTTATTGGATTAACATTATTTTAATATGCTTTGAATTTCGGTAATAAACTATATATACATTACTTATTTCTTTATTACACATTTGAAATGATTCGCGCGCTTTGATGTATCTACTTGTTATCGAGTCGCTTCAAGTTATTAGATGAAACTTTTTTAATAAATCTCTAATAATCTTTTACAAATATTTTAATAATTTATTATAACGTATCCTTTAAATAAAGATCGAGTGTAATGTCTATTAATATTATTCATGATTAGAATCATTATATTATTACTCA